>CM040991.1:17196915-17248913 GCA_022985145.1 Pangasius djambal
ATCATCTTTGGGCAATCCTCCAGGAGGCTTGGAGTAATATATCAAGTCAATGTTTGAATAAACTGACTGCTCGGATGCCTAGTGTTGTCCCTTATTATCAATGCAAAATGGTCACTAACTAAAGAGGATTTATGCTGATATTGCCCAAAAACCCTATTTTGTTCAGGCGTTTCCAAACTTTTGGAGGGCAGTGTAACTGAAAGTACTGGATGTCTAACCAGCACGTGTCCTTAATGGGAAGGAAAAAAATATGCAACGTGTTGTAGGAATGAACGTTTTTGCTGTCAGCACACAATTATATCCTGATCCAGCAGAAAACGCCGTTTGTCCGAGAGCATGAGCCTGCATGTGAGACCCGCCTGGTGACCCTAATACATCTGCCGTTATACTACATCGTCCAGGACTCCACGGTAAGAAATAGAGGGAGTTATTTGATGCTTTATCATCTGAGCTGCTCTGTTATTAAAAAAAACAACTGGTGTTTTGGGGAAATTGGGTAACTGGGCTGGATCTGGTATGAAATATTTGCAGTTAGCTCGGATATTGATAAAATATTAAGGAGTCAGCTGGGTTTAGCAAGCAATGATGGATGGTATAAGGTGTCATTTTTCTATTTTATTGATATTTATCTAGATATACACTTTTGAAAGACATTAGTCTTATATATATATATATATAATGTCGCACGTCAGCCTCTTAACTCCCTCCACTTCTTCATTTCACACGTCATTTGCAAAGTCAATAGAGTAGAAATCACTGATGGATATCACACCAGTTGTGATTACAGTGCGTAAAGTCTGAAACACAGACGATCCACAAGCTTTTCAAAGCCTAATGAGCATAATGTCATCAAGATGACAACGTCCCTCAGCAATTCTGTGCAAACATTATCGATGGCTTCACTGTTCCCTTGAGGTGGATCACAGCAAGCATGGATTCAAATGAACCAGCAGTACCTTCGTACTTTCACTCTCAGTCTAGCGGTTCATGCAACGTTTAATATCTGCAGCGTGGAATCTGAAATACTCAATGACATTGACATCTTATCAAGTGAATATACTTCTCATGTCACATGAGATTATGATACACAAATATAAGATAATTACACTTCTTTCTTTTTTTTCCCTCGTACCTTCAAGCTTTAAATTGACTAATTCAAGTGGCAGTTAATGGCTCCTTTCTAAATACTTGAAATAAGCAGAAATGATCTGCTAATAAATTAAGATCATTTCAAACTTGAAATGAGAAGAAATACTCAGAAATAGATTTAATAACCTTATCATTGTTTTTTTTTGTCCTCATGTCATAATGAGAAATATCTCATAAATTCACTTATATTCAAGATCATTTCATAAATGCCTAGAAATTAGGTTTAATTATCTTGAAATCGTTTTTACCATAGACTTGCCGAGAAAAATATCTGAGAATATCCGAGAAGAAATGTCTAGAAATAGGCTTAATAACTTTAAAATTGTTTATCATAATCAGTTAATGAAAAATATCTGATAAATATAGACAATCTTTAGGGGAATTTTCACCTTTATTTAATATATTTGCAATGCAATGAGTACATTCAAACTCGAAATGAGAATAGATGTCTAGAAATAGGAACAATATTATAATTGGCTTTATCATAATCACATAATGAGATTTATCATTTACATTTACATTTACATTTACGGCATTTGGCAGACGCCCTTATCCAGAGCGCCTTACAATAGTGCTTTGAAGTCTATCAAAAATACATTCTGATATTGGCTCACTAGGTCACAAACTAGGAATACCATCAGTCCAAAAACTCTGTTGGGTGTTTTTTTTTTTTTTTTTTTTTTTAAGTACTTATCAGATACGTTCACCTATATTTAATATATTTCCAATAAAATAAGAGAATGGAGAACCTGAAATGGGAACAAATGCCTAGAAATAAGTTTGATGATCTTTTAATATCATTAATATTGGTTTTGTCAGCAAAATATCAGCAGTTCTCATAATGAGAAATAGCAGATACATTCACCTGCATTTAAAATATTTTTACCGACATTTAATAATAAGAAATATTATACGTGCAATAAAATGCCGAACATCTGCCAATAAAATAAGATTTGAAATGAAACTAAATTAATGAATAATTAATACTACTATCAACTGATTAATAATGATTAATCTTATAACTGGTTTTTATCACCAACTCATAATGAGAAATATCAGATATGTTCACCCATATTCAAGACATTTTCACAGGTAGTGTATTACAAGCTCATAATTCTATTTATAGAAAGCTTTGTCTTCTATTTAGTGGTACTGTTTCTGAATTATCCATGTGAAGAGAGCAGCAGAAAAAGACAGGAAGTAGTTCAGTGTGCTGTATGTTTAGTTACAACTGCATACGCAAAAGAAAAAAAAAACGTTCACATTCTATAAGCAGTAAATATCCACATACAAAGCCATTTAGTGATGTGGTTTATAGGAAACGCTGTTTGAAAGATCACACACACACACACACACACGCTTGCCAGAATCTTTTAACTGAGACTTGTGCTTTGCATAAATCCACCAATCAGACAGATCGTGTGAGGTTTAAATCTTTGCTTCCTGCTAAGCGTGGCCTGCCTTTGCCCTCTTGCAGGTAAATTATGTCACACTATATTTTCCATAGCGTTACCACTGAAACTGTCACTGTCCGTAAATTATACACTGTTTAATGCATTCTTGTCACGTGTAGTATTTTCAGCCAGCATTAGCACACTCGCTGCTTGCTTTCTATCCCGCTTGCTACTTTGCTTATTAATCAGAAGGTCTATTTAGTTTAGAAGACATCAAATGAGATGAAAACGGTATTTTGGAGGCATAAGGGGTGCTATAAATTGATTCCCATTGCAGCACCAAGGAACATTTGTCAGAAACTTCTTATATTAGAAACAGGAAATTAGCAGGAAAAAGGTAGGAAGCTATTTACAGTGTGAAAGCTAACATTTGTACAGTAATTAATGATGGCCTTATGAAAACCACTCCCCTGGGAGGAAGGTGAGGAATAATTACACCAGGGTTGACAAGAAATGGGTGGAGAACAGGCCATATATCTACACGAGGAGCACATTTCAATCAGTCCCTTTTCATCAGGGAGAGTAAAGCCAGCCGTGAATATTTCTTTCCTTGTGTAGTTGGTTATTTTTGAACGTGCACAACTCGATGAATTTCTCAATCGCCGGCTGCTGCAGTTCTGTCAAACGTCAATCTCGATGACACCTTATAATTACTGAGCAATTGCCCTTAAAGATACGTTACAAAAAAAAGATCAGTCAAACAAACACTACATTCTCCTGAAAAAATAATAAAATTCTCACTTGGCATGTATTTACAACATACCCAGAGATCTACAAAGTGCCTTTCAATGAGGTAAATATTTCATGAGGCCCTAAAATATGTGGCTTTTGGCTTTTCATTTGACTCCGTGTAGCTGGCTAATGTGAATTAGTTCAAGTACTGCTGAGGGACAGATAGCAGGCATCTGATCATCTGCATCCTGTCAGAAACGTTACCCAATATGCGCTGGTTGAGAAAAACTGGATGCCTTTTTCCGCACGCACACACAGGACATGACCACCAACATGAATATGCACTCAGCACATGGTTTATAGTGCATTTTACCACAGCACGGCTGAATTCGCAAATCTGATTGCTCACAAAGTCTTGATTAATTTCCTTTAACAGCAGCTTGGACAGTAGTTCCGGCTCACAGATTTATATTAAAAGCGCTCGTCCTAACACGCTAGCCTTTTTAAAGTAACAACACGGGGACTTACTGTATACGGCGGATGCTTCACATAATCTAAGGATAATAATAAACAGATTTTCTTTTTAAAAGTGTGTTGTTACTTAACAACGAAAAACGCAATGTGAAGTTTTTTTGTTAGAGAGTCTCCAGTGTCAGCGCTTTGTAAAAAGTTTTCCATCATGGAAAGTTTTAGGACAGAGGAGTTTATTCTTTGTTTTTTTGGGGTTTTTTTTTTTTTTGCTTTATTTTTCTGAAGTCAAATCGACTTCAGATAGAGAAAAAGAGAGGGTAGTGATGGAATGACTGTTTATAGCTGTTATATGCGATAACAGGAACTAACTTGTCTCACAGATGTAAATATAACTATAAATCGGTAAAAAAAAAAAAATTCATGTCATGCTTTAATAAATTAAAAATTGTAATCAGAGAAAAAAAAACAACTTAGAGATGTGCTGTTTTTGGAAAATAACGGTGCTGCTAATGGTAACAGTAACTCTGTTTCACATCGGAGTTGTTCACATTGTTGATTATTTTCCTCTAAGAGCACTACTCTGTGATGTTTTATTCTGTACCATCATCAAAACGGCAAGCTTTCAAACTTTAACGCATGAAATTACAAGCTTAATGGAGTCACGTTCCCACTACAACGAGGACGCGCTCTTCCCGCCACTTTAAAGCAGCAGAGAAGGGGTGTGTGGCTGTGCAAGTCAAGGCGAGAACACAGCTTAAGTGCTGTTCCATGTCAGACAAGCTTTTGATGTGTTCATTGAAGCTTAATCTGCAGTGTCGTTTTATGAGCGCGGAGAGAGAACTTAATCCTCCAACTAGAACATGTGTACACTATTCGCTGTCTCTGATGTGTTATTACAGTTTATGACGCAACTGTGAAAATCTGTACCATCTGATACAAATCATGCATTAATTATCAAACCATGGCTGCTCTGTGGTACTATATAGCTAGTCCAATGAAGCAAGCAAGGGAACTACGGGGAATCTGGTGTTGTTGCTGAAGTGTTCATATGGCCCCTAAAAGGCGTTTCATCCTTCTATAGCACAGCGTGTCTTCTTGAATGAAAACATGATACGAAGGGGCATATCTGACCCTGAGCTCATTTATGATTGATCTTAGACACAGAATCCTTGCACATTTCCCTAAGCGGGTGTGACAAACATCTTAAGGAAGACATATGATTAAGCTGCACAGGTTATACCTGTAGGGCCAAATTAAAATAAATAAATAAATAAATAAAAGGCATCTGTGTGTCTGAACAGTCTGAAAATAAGCTTCGGACTCAGCAAGACATTTTAATGCAATCACAGTCCAATTATTATTGAAACCTGCTGAGCTCAAATGCAGCATTAATAAATTGGTAATGGAGCTCAACATTTCTCATTTCTCACTGTGGCCTCCAAATGATTTAACAAATTATATTTGATTTGCATCCTATTATATTAAGTAGCCAGTCTGGCCTCCATACTGGGGTGCACCTGATCTTGATATTTTTGTCGTTGTATCAGTAACGCTTGAGAAAGCATCGGTAAAGCTTTTGCACATGCAGTGCCTAGGACATCAGATGACAATATCTGATCGAAGTAACCCTCTCTTTAGTCATAACGATGTTTTTCTTTTGTTTCGATCTCAACCTAAAGTACGGAGCAATTTAATGAAGTAATAAAATTGACTTTAGAGAAGTTGTTTCATTAGCTTCCACTACTAAATTAAATAGAAAATAAATATCTCCAAACAAATGAGAGAAATGTCAGGCTGATTAAAATGGTCTCTGTGTAAATCGAAACACATGCAGGTATTATGAAAAACTGCTTTGAGAAAAGCTTTCTGGAAGCAACGTTGGATGAAATTACACAGTAATTCTGTCATGGTAATTCTCCGTCCTGAATATCATACCGAGCTCGTGACTAGAGTCCGTTTTCGTCCAGAAATGTCCCCTTATGAATTCACTACACTTGAAGCTTTCCATGCCTTTAACCTCCCAAAGGTTTTTTTTTCCCTTAATCGGGCCATTGATGGAATCCATGCAAATGGATAAAGTATGCACAACTATTAAGCCATGTTAATGAGCTAAGGGTGTCTCGCTTAAAGGATTGTGCTGGCAGTATTTTCTGAGACAAAAGCCTCAGTAAAGCTGCAGAGAATGAGGCTTATGCAACGTGCTTAGTGGAGACAATCTTATCATACTGCCGCTGTCAGGATTATGGGACAGATTGAGCCCACCTTGAGAGCTGTTAATAAAGCCAGACTCTCTCAATTACAATCTGTTTTTAAACAGGCAGGTGTGAGAAGGAGCAGCAGGTCAACATGGAGGAAGGAGCTCAGCTTTTGTTTTTTTTCGAAACATCTAATAATAACCCTAGACAGAACAGGAGCAGCGAAGAGAGAATGTACTGTCATGCAAGCAAACAGAAATGAACGCGCTTAAACGAAGTTAACGCCATCTGTGGTTTTTCGAAATGTTTTAACAGCATTGTTCACTGCTGAGACGCATCGCTTTCTTTGCGCTTCATTTAAATCTAATGTACGTTAGCCTGCCACTTTCCTTTCTCTTTCCCTCAGGCAACAAAAGTCATTAAATCAAGAACCCTATTACAAAAGTACGCAGGATTTGTGTTGCTCATTAACAATACAACGTTATTCAGGCTGTAGGGAGGGGAGCGTCTGTGAGAGGCAGAATCGATTAAAAGACATGTGGACTGGGCTGGATGGATCTCTAAACTTCACTCGCACACTGAAAGGAACTCGGGGCGTGCACTCTGGCGTTTTCCGGTGCCAAGTGGAAAATGCAAATGCAATTAAGAGAGCTGTTGCTCTCCATCCGGTACTTAACATCTTCTCTCCTCTCGAAAAACCTCCATGTCCTTTCACTAATAATCGAGCGTGCTTGCTATCAAATGTGGGATCATGAATATTGTGGCCACTCCATCAGGGAGAGAGAAAAAAAAAACTAAATCGGGCAAATAAGGGGCATCTTATTGCGCTAACGTGATTTGAGGTAACGCACATGCTACAGATGCTACTAAAGAGGCTTTCAGAGCGGAACAGGCCATCCACCGTGACTGCACACTTTATTTATTCACTTACCTCACTGCTTTAATGGAAATATAAAAGGCCACATTGATTAGTGTTTTAAGATTCAGCAGTTAATAGATTAAAAGCCCATGCGAGAGCCAGAGAGTAGATTCGCTATTTTCTGGGGCTAGAACCATTTCGCTCCTCTTTTGTGCTCTAACTATCTTGGTGCACTCTGAGCATTGAGTATCAAATCCTCAAGCATCCGTTTCTGAAAATGACGAAAGTGCTGGAAGAGAAGTTGTAATTAAAGGAATGTAAATGCACAGAAGCACAAGGTGGTGATTCCTACCAACAGCCTGTTGCACACTTCTTTTTTTTTTTTTTTGTTTCAAAGCAATCTAAACTTGAGTGTGACTGCTAGTTGACTTTTCAAAGATCTTCATCTGAACACGCTTACAAGCATGCACAGCTCTCGTGGCATACGTGCTTTTGTGCCTGCCAGACACGGCTCCCTTGGACCAGTCAGCCACATTAAAGAGGAGCACAAAGTAGTCGTTCTCATTCAGAGTGACTGCAGGCAAAGAGGGATGGATGTCATAATGTAGCGGCGAAATCCCTTCACTGTCAAGAGGTATGGAAATACGCCGCTGACATGCATGCCCAGGTTTAGTCGCATACTTGGGCTAAATGGGTTCATTGTAATGCAGGCCGTGGAACGATGTGACTGAGCTAACAGACAGGGTTTTGTGGAGGCGTTTAAAAGGGCAGAATAATAGATTTCATGCAGCTCCGGGATTAATTAGCTTGAAGGGGGAGGCAAATCTGATCCCCTTCAGGAGTTGAGTTAAGGGTTTGCATATTCATACCGGCTTTGATCACCCAGTGGGTGACTGGCGGCTGCTTTGGAAGGTGGAGTTATACAAGCATGTAGACAGACGCGTTGTCATGCGCAAACAGAAGAACTATAAACTCATAACCAGATGATACAAGGTAAAATGTGAAACGAACTGATGGAGAGGTGAGAAGTGGCGGATTCCTCCAGCACCAGCTTCTAATTTGTAGAATTTGTATATGTTAGAAAGGGGAGCATCTGTACCCCCCCCCCCACCGCTTGTGATCTCCCTCCCTTCCGACATCTGTTTAAGGATGTTTATCCTAGGGGTAAGTACGTTAAAGGAAATATTATGCAAGTGTTATTTTACTTTTCTTCTGTTTAAACCATAAACACTGCTCTGAGGTGGGACAGCGAGATTACAGAGGAGAGGGTACGGCTGTGAGGCATGGGGCCTGTGCTTGGACCCCGTGAAAGCAAACCGGTCACAACAACACTGTTCTAGCCTACAGCATGACTCTGATTCTTCTGAACTCGCAAAGCTAACTGTGGTCAGCTCCTCACAATATCCAAGTTTGTACTCCTAAGCGTGCTCCGTCCTGGCACTGAAGCTCACTTTTCTATTTACATCCTATTGAACTTGTGGCACAACGTTTTCTCTCGTTGTTTACCTAGTCAAAGCAGAAGCACGTGGTAAGACTACACTGCCCAAATGACACAAGGGACCTGGAGACTAAGCGTCAGCTCTGTTAAAGACTTAGAGTGAGGAATTTACCAACAGAAAGGTTGCTCTGGGAAGGAGAAGAGCCTCATAGGTGTCCTGCACCCTTTTAGACATTCCTCTCATTCCCCTCAACAAGGCATGTAACAGGGAGTCATTAAAGCACTGTCAACTTAGTCAGGTTAATGCCCCTACTCCCCACAGAGGCTTATGCAGGGAGGGCAAGAGGTTTATTTCAAGCCTGTGAGATAAAGGGAAAGAAAGAGAGGAGGTGTATATAAGCAGAACATCACATACAAGGATGTCCCCCACTTTTACAGCAAGACTTGAGACTACTCAGGGAATAGTTGCAAGATGGAGATGGACAGGCAGATTAGAAAGAGTAAAGAGTAAAGGGTGAGGAAAAAGAGACACATAGGTAGTAGAAACAACAGAGTCAACTTGGTCTATCCAAAAACGAAGGGACAGAGAGGTCGAGCAGCTTAAGAACAGAGCCAGCAGCAGAAGGTGGACGAGGTGCGCCGAAGGAGGGATTTCCGCTAAAACTAATCAATCAGGGCTTGATAATGGCTCCCATGCAGGAGTGTTGACACCGGGTCAGCTCTTCCCCTGACCCGCGCCTTCAGGGCAGCTGCAGCAGAAAAGCCACAGATAACAGAATCCATGGCTAATTGTCTGCCCAGTGTCAGAGCTTTTCAATACCCCTGCCACTTTCACTCTAATTCCCCCTCTTTCTATTCATTCTTTCTTTTTTTTTTTCGCTCGGTCGCTCCCTTCTTAGTCCTCCACTTTTGTTAGCTCCCTGTCTTCAGAAAAGGCATGTATCTCGTTTCTTAGATGGCATCCCTTCATATCGCTTCCTCACGTGCTTTGCCATTACAAGCAGTCAGGACCGCTGACAGGAGGCTAGAAACAATCCATCAGCGGAGCTTTTGAAAATCCTGACAAGTGCGCACTGCCTGTACCGTCCTTCCTGTCCAAAATCACAGACCACCTACATCTCCGTGTGCACATTTCTCCTCAGTCACCCCAAGAATGAAAGACAAGAGAGAAAAAAAAAGTGCAAGGTAAGGTACTCACTTAGATGCTTTCTCCTGCTCCTCTCTGTCCCTCACTTCCACACTGCCTCCTGTCCTCTTGAAACACTAAATACAGAATGGGTCTGTATATGCGGACCAGTTTGCGTCTCTGTGAAGCTCCAGCACACAAAGTTGCTCTGCTGTAGGCACGGCGTGTGCTGCACGCGTCTGCCTGTAACTGTGTATGTGTATGTCTGTGTGCGTGTATGTGTGTGTGTGTGTGTGTGAGTGTGTGTGGCTTAACTGGCGGCTCACACTGCTCTGTCTGAAGGGGAGCTAAAGCACTTTTAAACTCGCTCAGCCTCCCCATGTGACCAGCTCCCAGCAGCCAGGCATGAATACATTAATGCTCCTTCCTCCAGCCACAGTGCACCCCCTAGCCACTGTTTCAGGAAGTGTATGCTGCGTGAAAACCACACACACACACACACACACACACACATGATACATTCCCACACATGCTGAAAACAGTGTTTGGATTGTGCTTAAGTACCCTGGGAAGTGCTCCATCATCTGCTTTTAAACAGGTGGCTTCCTATACATTATCATTGACTATATACTCCTCATAAATTAAAGACAAATATCACATGGTATGTAAACAACCAACAAAAACGAGGTATTTTTGCTTTAAATAAAGAGAATGAAGATGGTTTCTGTGCGGCGGAAATCCCCAGCACAGCTAGCACACCCGTTCGAATCTTCCCCTCTTTTCTGTCCATCAAACCTGTGCTCATGTCATTCCTCTTTCTGTTGCCTTTTCTTCCCTCTGTTTTTCTCTCCTTCTTTTCTTCAGCCATGTCTTTCAGCAGAGGAAGAGGCTAAGCCATGTCTATGAGATGTTCTGACTCCTGACTCCGACCCCCCAGCCTGCTGCCTCTCGCTCTATGCAAATGGAGGGGTTGAAACAAGGCCAAGAATCTAGTCCAGATCAACACACATGGTGTGCATTTACAAATCAATACACCGAGCTCAGCAGGGCTGCGAATTAAAGATTGGCAACTCAGTAGCCAGTCAGAGACAATACATGTGCTGGTCTTCTGTTCACGAAGACTGAGCATAATTTATACTTATACTGTGGGTCATCTTTCATACACAGTAAACATTTAATACTTTTGTCTTTAATTAAAGGTTTAAAGGAGCTGTTTGTCATTTTCAGAGCCCTCTGCTGTCTGCAAGGTAAATTGCAATAAACACGCTAAAAGCTTTACCCCCAACTGACCCCAGCTCCACTATTGAGCTTACATACTGTATGTCTCCTGAGTTATGTTTTATCCAAGAGGGACAGGAGTCTCTCTTCATTTTGGGGTGGAGCTAGGTTCTAGGTGGAAAACATTGCGAACAAAAGCCTTACATGAAGAAGCTAGCAAGATCCATTACAAAGCTACAAAGCAATGTTGCATTAAGTTATATTTTAAATTATATCATTTGCATGGTAAAGAGACACATTCAAGCATTAGAAACTGCATCTTTAAATATTTTTTGTACATATTATCAGTAATACTTTCACAGTAAGATGGCTATGTAGTATTTAACGTCGAAAATTAGAGTAATTATATAGTAATAATACAGTAACTAATATTTGGTACAACCTTTGCAAGGTTTGCAAGTTGGAAATGGCAGTATATGGTATGTAATGTGAACATAAATGAACAGATATACAGCATTAAATATACAGGATTGAGGTTAATATCCATATTTGGACATTTCCAACAACCAGTAATAAATAATTCTATAATGGTAAAACCATAACAATGCATTTGTTACCTGTATTTACTTGCATTCTCATGTAAGTATTTACCGAATTACTGAAACATCTTGGTCTCATTTGCAACTCCTATGTTCTTCTTAGTACTCTGCTGAAAAATAGCTGAAATATCAGTTACTATATACTTAGGTAATCAAATTGCAACAAATGCACCAAGGATTGCTTGTAAGTACTGCATTAAATCTATTACGCCACAGTTTCTGTTGAATGCTCCAATCCGCTTGCTAAGAAAGTGATTCATTTTCTAGAACAGCAGCTCTGACAGTAGTACCATCTGTAATTCAAATCGCAGGTTTATATTAATGCACTTGTTCTAATAATTTACAGTTTCTATAATAACAACTCATTCACAGGCAGGCAAGCTACATAATCCAAGCCTGTTATAAATGGACCTTTAACGTGCTATTACTGAATATAGAAAAAATGTCTAATTGTTAAATCCTTCTTTAAAAAGAGATGTTTATTTAACATTTATGGGAGGAGTCTCCAGTGTCCGTGCTTTGTAACAGCAGTATGTGCAAGTAATTTGTGCTTTGTGGTTTCTCTGTAACATGACAAGATCTGTTATCTTGTCTTCTCAACTTCAAGAAAGAGAAAAATAGACTGTTTATACAGTAGCTGCTATACCGCAAGTGATAACAGGAACTAACTTGTGTTTCGAACATTCTACAACATTAAATATAAATATAAACGGTTCTGGTTAATGCTTAAATATAATGTGTTTTTCATTCATAAATTTAAAATTGTAACCATTGGCAAACTGCTGTAGTATAAGAGGAATAAGAGACTTTCACAAGTCTAATAATACATACATAAATACACACAAGTAATAAATGCGTTTTAGCTGAATGTGAATATCTTCCTTAAGTATTGTTTTATAAGCACCTCAAGAGTAAGAGGTTGGCTTTCTACTTCACTCAATAAGGACACATACATGAAAACCCTTGATATGAAAAATTCCTAACTGATAATTGTTAGAAAAAAAAAAATAGACAGTGGTCAGAGTTTCATCTGAATTCAACATTTTAGCAACGGCTCCACACTAACTCGGCCTGCTGGCAAAACCAATGCCTTAATCCATAAGCACAAAGGGATTATCATCAGTTTCAAATGTGCACAGATTCAGGTTGTAAATCTGTCTTCAAGATCTGACGTAGCTGTAATTTAACAGTGTGGCTTTCTATAATAGGTCTAAATCCATCTTTTATTAGTGTTCCCAAACTGCTGACTAAACTGATGATTCACTCAGAAAACTGAATGTATCTCTCTCAATAAGAAGACTATATTATTATTAAATTCCTTTAGTTTGTGTAGTCACTAATCATCATCATTTACGCATCTACAAAACCAGCCATAACAGCATAGAAATAAATGTCTTTCCATTTGCAAATTCCTAATAATTCACGCATTCAAGCCATAACAAATGATATGAAATTTGATGTTAGAGTTAGAACCACGGTTTTGTGTGTTATACTTTCACTTATGCTTTCATGACTTTGCATGAAAACATCATCTTTGCATCAAATGTGACCTACATTCTGACAAGATCACATTGTTTAGGACCACTTAATGTGCTTTTTTGTTAACTATCTCTCCTTATCTGTCTTACTGTCATGTGTAAAGTGTGGAGATCCACTATAAGCAGTATCGCAATCCCCTTCAGTGTATTGAGACTGAAAGCAACAAGCCAAAGTACACGATGAAACTGTCATCCTGACAAAAGTCGCTCCTAGTGCAATAATGTCTGTCAGACTTTGGGTCTTGGCCATGATGAATGCTTTGAACTTTTCTCCTTCAAGGGCCATGTAATCGCAGCAGCAGCGCTGGAAGTTTGTCTTGTTGTGCCTGGGTGGAAGCATTACATCGGAGCCCTATACTTATTATGCATTTCTATCTCAGATGCGCCTGCATGCACAAACTCGCACGCCATCACCTTTCAAAAGCATTTAGTCAATCAACAATCATGAGTTCCCAACACACATATGTATACTATATACACATTATATACAGCATATGGTGTAGGATGAGCAGATTGTCAGATGTCCAGGCTATCACTTTTTATTCATAGTTGCCTATTGGATAAATAGGTTCGCCAACCAGAAAAAAATCTACAGCTCAATGGCTACATTTACATGCACATCACATAATCCTAATTTGGAAATATTTGAATTAGTATTGAGCCATGTAAGCGCCGCAATCCGATTGCCCAATTCAGATTCCCACCCCTGGAATATGCCCCTTTTAATTGGAAATTTGCTGCATGTAAACACTGAAAGGAGATATATGCGCATGCTCAGTCTGCAAGGAATTGTGGGCGCTAACAGATGCTTAATTGTAGGCAAGTTATTTAGGAATGGGAACTCAGGCATTCTTACAACAACCATGTATACAGGAATATTCCGATGCCTGCATGTATATAAACGTCGTATTCAGAATATGGCTGCACCCCGAATATAGAGCTTAAACGGAATTTGATGTGCATGTAAAAATAGCCAGTGACGTGCAAATAAACATTTTCATTTGTTGTGTGTGTTTAAATGTAATGCACTTCACAGTTGTGTGGAACATCTCGCTGCTGTAACTATAGCATAGAATCCCTCCACCTGCTGCACTACACACAACGGCTGAGGAATGATCTGTCTGGCAGGAGAATGGCTTTTACTAAGTGGATTAAGTTGCTCATACACTGTGGATGACAGATGAACTTTTCAGAATGAGTAACACATAGGTATGCAGAAACACCAACAAAATCCAATCCAAAAAAAAGTCCAGAACAAAGCTATCAAATAACTCTTCTGCTATAAATAACATTAACTCAGTGACTAAATATATTGAGAGAAAACAAAAGACTTGTGTGAATGATATCTTTTATGTGCAACATGAGGACCGAACACTGTAGCTCATACCCGGAATGTTGGCAAACTACGTGCAGAGTGTGTAATCATTCTGTGCTACAGTACAAACTTTGATAAAAGAGGTTAATTAACATGTATTGGTTTGTTTAACTGAACAGACACTAGTTATGGCCTAGAAAATAAACAGGTACAGCTGGATACGCTGCTAACAAATCAGGAGAATTTGTTGTTCTCAAGAAATTTGAGATTTCTCAAGCAAAATTTGCAGGCTATTGTGGTAGTTTCACGAATGGACACATAGTGGGAGGGGATCCTAATTTCAAAACGCAAAAGTTTTGCTAGTAGTCCATAGCAACGTCAATGCCGTAGCTAAAAATAAAGGTCAGACAGCAATTCACTGAATCATTCACTAATGACACAGCAGTCAATGTTCATAAAACATCAGTCTTTGTTCTACTCCAACCCAATATCATTAAAAGCATTTAAGCTCAAAGAACAATGACCTGCAAAGCTATACAAAGACCAGGGTGAATTGTATGCTATTATGGGTACAAAGTAGGTTTCAAAATCACAGTGACGTAGCGGCTATGACTAAGCAATCACAAAGTCATTATCACCTACATCCTGTTTAGTTTGTGCTATGCAAAATCACAAATAAATAAAAGAAATGGCTAATATGAGCTTTAAATAAGTATTTTAAAAAAAGCTAAAAGATCAAAAGCCTTGTAAACTGTAGCTATGATTGCTAACTAGCAGGTACCTTAACAGCTAACTACTGCTAATTCTGAGGTAGATGCTAAAGGGGTACCATACTACAAAGTAGAGGTTGTCCTTATATTGCACTCAGGCTGTTGCTGTGAGATTTTTTTTGTCTCTTTTTCTCATCATGTTCCATTTTATGTTTGTACGGTTGCCAAATGTACAAATTCCCCTTCTCAGAAATTACTACAAAAAACACAGTATATTAGGCGAGTCATTCTCAGAGCATACTGCTATATTGTTTTGCTGTAAATAAAATAACAGTGTTGAGTGGTGCCAGCTGAGGGCTTTCTGAGTTGTGGCTCTCAGACACACTATGATAGTTCTGCCACAATTTGTACAATAAGATGCTGACGATTATGAAGGAGTTCCATCCTTCAGGCGACATTTTAACCAAACAGAAACTTTAGTAGGCAGGTGTAACAGCTAGCTGGTGAACTAAAGCTAATTATCATTTAGCCGCATAAGCTAGTCTATGGCACAGTGGGTAGTGTTGCTGTATCACAGCTCTAGGGTTCGGACCTGAGCTCATGTCCTCCCTGTATCTGCATAGGTTTCCCGATTTCCTCCCACTTCCCAGAAACGTGTCCGGTGGGTTAGCAACTCTAAATTGCCCCTAGATGTGAATGAGTGTGTGGAATGCGTATGGTACACTGCAATGGATTGGCGTCCCACTCGGGGTGTGTCCCCGCATCACATCCGGTGTTCCTGGGTCCATGATTATTGAATGAATGAACGAATGAATGAGTGAATGAATGAATGAATAAATGAATGAATGAATTAATTAATTAATTAAAACCGTTGTACTGTTGTAGCTAAGATGCTATCCAGCTGCCACTAGAGGGGGCTACAGCATACATAGATATAGTAGCAATAGAAACATGAAAACTATAATGTTTCTTACATTCACTTGATCTACGTTTATGCTAGCTCGTTGCCAAGGTTATTTTTCATCTAGCATAAAACAGCACAAACCGCAACCATTTTCAATGTCCCTTTGAAGCAAATGCATTTCATTACTCCAGTATAAACGACAGAAATGGCTGCCATGGACATGGCCTGCGTGGGGTCCAGAATGGACCACAGTGAGTAAATAAATGTTAGCTAATCTACGGAACAAGCAATTCACTAACATCTTTAATGTGTAATGTTAATGTTAACATTACTCCCACATCAGAGCGACAGCTTGCTCTAATATGTTTGCTGAAACATTCATCTAACATGACTTGTGGTCATTAAACCAGTTCATCAGTATTGGGAGCACTTTCAGTTTGCATATTCAGAGCATCGGGATTTGTTGATGGGGGCAAAAGTGTAGGCATGTTTCCTTTGTTGTTGTCTATTGACATTTTCTTTTCCATTTAAATGCCACGTTGAGCAATTTATTTCTCAATATAGAAAGAAAATGCTCTTCAAAACAAATTTTGGGCGACTTTAATACGGAGAGAAATGCACATTGTGTTTCAGCCACATTACATCATTACAGAGTTTCACCACAAAACTGTGTTGAGAGATTTAATTTCTTTATTTATCATATTTCATCTGGCCTGGTTCAATAAAACTGTTAGAGACAGTTTTAATAACAGTCCAATCTGCAATCTAGTGGCAAATTCTGCATGAGGAATTATATTGGGAATAGTTGTGCCGTAACACTGGACAATAGACAACAAAATGCTAGGGGTGTAATGATACGATACAGAGGTGTCTTGATATAATATATTTTTTCGGTACAGCAAAAAATAAGCATTACTTTAATATGTGCCTTAGCCTTGTTTGACTCTTAGCAGCATATAACAAGCAAATAAAACAAAAGCTAGCTGTGCATTAGAACGTAATAAAATTAAATATGGCTAATTCAGCATTAGCTTTCTGGCTAAGCTTTCACTGGTGTGACTCTCTTTGCTTTTCGCATTCTGCTGTAAGCTTGTTATGCTAAGTCAATTAGCTCTCTTTTGCCTTAGATGCATTTTTGAATCCTGTGCTCTCTACTATGAAGTAGAGTCTGATATACTGTATGCAGATATAGACTTGTAAACTTTGCAGTGATTTCTTTTGATTGAATCAGCAAGAAGGACGTGTTTGTGGTATTAGCGTTACTGCATGGCATTGTTATTAGATGGATTTGGCACACACTGTCCAGCACTCGTCAGCCGTCGGCATTGTAACTTCCCAGGAAGCCAAAGCACCGATATAGACCAAACCTTAAAGATTTCGGGGAATCTTCCACTTTCTGTTTGCTGTTGCCTGTGCAGTTTTCATGAACTAATATGCTAGTACCCTAACCACTCACCTAACAGCATGCCTGGGAAAAATGCATTTTTAAAAAAAATCCCCGTAGCCTATCCTAATTCCAGATAAAGACGAGGCTACTTTTCCAGAAGAGCACATAATTGTTATTACACTTCAGTAATATAAGCAGTATTTTATGATGAATATCCCATTTTATTATTCAGTCTTTTGAATTTATGTGCTGATATTTATTACTGTGTTTACTTATCGTATTCTATTACTGGAATTTCACTTTGCTATATTCATTACTGGAGAAGTTGTTATTTGTTTTAATGGTTTTAACCACACTTCCTACAAGCAACAGTGTTTGTTAAATTAACAATTTGCCATGAAAGACAGTACATGATCTAAGGGAACATGGAATTTGGACTCACTGGAATCATAACACCGCAAACGTTGTGATGTTAGACGTACTCTCAAACAAAAGGCACCTCAGAGCTTTTAGTCATGCTGAAATGCTACATGTTTGACATTGCTTTTGTTAATTCCAAGGACAGACAAGAAATAATGCTGCGAATAAAATTTGGGGATGGGGGAATCTCAGACAACAGTGAAACAAACAATAATGATCCACCTTTTGGAACTCATTAGACAGATGTTTTGAATGTTTCATCCATAGGTAATGAGAATGAGAGACTAATTACGGGAAAGTCTCCAACAACTCCATCGACTTGTTTGCTGCGACATATTAGTGTTTATCCGATGACACTTGAGTTGATCAGTCTGTGACCTTTGCGTTTGGATAAGCACGGTTGATGGAAATGGAAGAGAAAGAAAATGACAAAGCTACTGTTGAGTAATTATTGCAGCACCAGCATTGAGTTGTGTAATGAATGAATGTAGAGAAATTTCTCTAAGCAAGATGTGAGGTTCCTTGCTTCCATACTATACTTCACAGGTTTGATTGAAGTTTTTCCACAAATACACTCCTGGGCAAAAAAAAAGGGCAAAATATGAAATGGCAAATTGCCCAAAATTGCAAAATATTAAGCTTTTATTGGTCTTAACAACAAATCATTGGTCAGAAAATTAGCAAGAATTAAACAAATAGATTTAGTCTGGGAAAGCTTTTTCCTTTGATTTCTTTAAATGTTTAAGCCTTGATGGGCAGATAACCACATAATGACTAATCTTTTAAGAAAAAAAAAAACATCCCAGAAGATATTTTTGGAACATTTTGTGTACCCATACATGTGTCAGTTTAAATTTTACATCAAACATCTTAATTACTATCATGCTTTTACCTTTGCTTCCAATAAGATAAGCAAGTGGTGGCACAGGAGCTCTCAGGAGTGCATTTGTTTAATTCTTGCCAATTTTCTGACCAATGATTTGTTGTTAAGACCATTAAAAGCTTAATATTTGCCATTTTGGGCTTGGCCTGTTTTTTTTTTGCACCCAGGAGTATACACTTGTACTAGCTCTGTATTGACACTGTCCTGTGGGGTCTGTTCTGTTCCTTTCTTTAAGTGCACGGATTCATGTTAGTAATTTATTGGGACTGGCAAAAAGAGCAAGGCACGGGCATTATTCAAAAGCAAGGCCATTATCTAAGAGCTAGTACATGTTTCATCTTCTGTCCTTCTAACAGACACTTTGAAGTCTATTTCCAAATTTCTTTGAAAGCCCACTTAGATGCAATAACAAAAAGCCTGGACCAATACATAATAAAGGAGTTGTGTGTATTGTGCATGTTGCACATTGCGTCTGCAATAATCTCCACTTCATTCTCATGCAGACCCAGCCTCACTCTGAAACATGACGGGAGGTAGAAAGGTTTTAAAAGGCTTAGAGGCGGACTGGAAGGTTTGATATCTGTAGATAGATGAAATTCCCAAGCGGTTGTAATGCTTGACCACCATTCCCTTGACAAATGATAATGTCCAACTGCAGCTTTACAAGGAATAAATCAAATGTCAGCCCACTTGTAACATGCGCTGAGTAGAAGGAAAACGCAAGTGCGTAAACTCGGTATGTGCTTTATTTGGGCAAATCCAAAAATCATGACCAGAGTTCATAACAGGGGTCAAAGCACAGGCAGGTGAAAGACAGTTTTAGACCGGTGCAATTTCAGCAGTCTTTTAAAATTATTACTTGTCACACTGTATGAGATGATCCCCAAAAATTGGACTAAACTGCATAACGAGCTCTCCGATAACATGTTCTTGTCAGATTATATGATGAAGATCTTCTTACTGTAGACCAGCAAATAAAGAACATTGCTCCTAAAATGAATTACTTATAATAGGGAAATAATTATCTTTTTTTTTTCGGTCTGTTCTTTGAGTATTGTATCATCCTATGATGTCCTCCTATTGGTGGCTTGTAGATGCGAGTCATAGCAGCATTCAAATTCAGATTTTAATCAGAAATTTCAGAC
The DNA here is from genome assembly GCA_022985145.1 of Pangasius djambal. Taxonomy (NCBI): domain Eukaryota; kingdom Metazoa; phylum Chordata; class Actinopteri; order Siluriformes; family Pangasiidae; genus Pangasius; species Pangasius djambal. The sequence continues at coordinate 17,216,399 of CM040991.1, forward strand.
ACATCCTGAATATATATTATGCAATCCAAGTCCACCAATCTCTAAAGAATAGTCACCGATGACTAAAGAATTATGTTATGATGTGCAATTTTTGTCTGCATCTGCAAAATCAGGCCATGTCAAAGCACATGCAATAGTCTATGGAAGCAAAAATGAGAAATATATATATATATATATATATATATATATATATATATATGCTGTAGAGAAAAGATCCCTTCAAAAATAATGACATTAAATGTTTCTACATTAAAAGGCATAAAGGGCATTAAAGGGCAAAAAACAGTATAAATTGAAACAAAGTCAATATCTGATACGACGACACATTGCTTAAAAAAAGTTAGTAGTCTCAGGGACAGAGTGTGCAGTTTTATAAGGAAATGAGCTGGTCAGTTTTACTGAGCAGCTTGCAGAACCAGTCACAGTTCCTCTGGAGACTCTGATTGTCGCACTTGCCTTCATTACACTTTTTGTCTGAAAAGTGGTCTCTTATGTAATATCTTACATACATTTACTGTCATAAAACATTTTTCTGTAACATTTAATTTTGTGCTGGGAAACTAAAATCTTTTTGTACTGACTTGAAATCTATAACAAAGTTTGTATATATATATATGTATGTGTGTGTGTGTGTGTGTGTGTGTGTGTGTGTGTGTGTGTGTGTGTGTGTGTGTGTGTGTGTGTGTGAGTGTATAAAACACAAATTTGTATGTATTTGTTTTGAATGAACGTCCATTTCTAAACTCAAAGTCGATTTATTTCTATTTCAGAGATTCAGATTTTAAAATTTATATGTTTATATAGTTAAGAAACTACTGTATGTTTTTTTTTTTTTTAGTGCTTGGAAATTCAAATTCAACAATTCAGATTTTTCAGATATCCACCCAGTCAAATTCGCAATGAAAACACTTAAGTTAAATAGTTTTTAAGTTAAATAAGTTAATAATAAGTAATAGTAAGTTAATTTGTAGGGCAGTTGTGGCTCAACGGTTAAGGCTCTGGGTTACTGATCAGAAGGTCAGTGTTGAAGCCCCAGTACCTCCAAGCTGCCCCAGTTGGGCCCTTGAGCAAGGCCCTTAACCCTCTCTGCTCCAGGGGTGCTGACCCTGAACTCTGACCCCAGTTTCCTAACAAGCTGGGATATGCGAAGAAAATAATTTCAATGTGCTATAATGTATATGTGACAAAATAAAAGCTGCTTCTTCTTAAAATTAATAAGTTAAGCATCCACACTACCCAGGGACATCCAAAGAAAGTAAAAAAAAATTAAAAAGAGACATGAAGATTTGAAGAATGTGTTCTGATTGACTCGATATCAGTTCTTTGAATTCCAGGCTCATCAGATATCAACTGATATCTAGTCAATCAGCACACATTCTTCACATTTTCATGGCTCTTTTTTTACTTCCATAGAAAACCAGAAAGAATGGGGAGACAAGAAAACAAAGCTTGGGAAAAAAAATGCTTGCTGCAAAAATACATGATAAGACTTTGCGATGATACAGTGACAAAAACAAGGTAAAATAGACAAAATAATGAGAAGTAAACACAGAAAGGGTGAACACAGTCAGGCAACAAACCAATGACAGCATAGTGGAGGAGACAGGACTAGTACAGGAACCAAAACAAACATGGTGCTCATTGCCATGGGAACCACAATGCGAATGGGGAAACCATGACACCAGGCTTTTCTAAGAAAAGCCCTTCTTTTACAAACTACTAAAGATGAACCTCATCTATCCCTATGAATTCAAGGTTTTGTTTCAAAGGTCACCACTCTGAAGCTTAATCTTGTTATCCAACTTGATTCATGTAAATTGCTACAACTTTGCAATTATGAGGTCAGGTTATCTTTAACAGCTAAATATAAACATTGGTCTGAGTTTGCTACTTAAGTCAAGACCAATAAAACATTCAGCTGCTTTTGTATTGTGCTGCAGTTAATCTGCAAATCTTTACACATAATGCTGTGTATTAACCAATCCCAATTAGAAGGCAGAAAATAACAAGTCACATATGCTGACATTTACAGCCCGACAGGGTCAACATTTGGCAGTTTGGAAGAAAAGCAGGGCTCGGGATTTGTCATAGAATAAGATGACGTCTTCTTAAACTAGGCTGGAAGAAATTTGCTGAAAATGCCATGTAACAGGAATTACATGAGATACACCACCGGTTTTGAATAATCCAATGTGAAACACGCAGCTCTCCTGTGGGAGGACAGGAATGTTTGGTTTTCAGTAATATCTAGCCTCAAACCTTCTCCCGTACTGCCACAATGTTTTGCACATGTCCTTTAAAATGAATACGGGCTGAGCTCGTAGTGGATGTTGCCTTTTACAGAGCGCAACCTCTTTTCAGCTAATATTGACATACTGCATTTTTCTGTGATTATTTTTCATCACCAAAAGCTTGCAAAGGTGAAATTTAATTACAGGTTACATTCAAACTGTAATTTTTGGCACCGGAGCTGGAGAAATATGACTCAGCACAGCACACACACACACACACCTCAACATCTCTTTTGCCAATATTTCACTCTTCAATAGTTCGCAAGGTCACCGTATCCTTGACTGCGTTTCAGATAATGCTGTATTAGTTTTAAGTGTGCCCTTCTATTTAATAAAAGTGTAACAAAGAAAGAATTCACTATACTTCCTGATGATCATGATGATAACAATGTGTGGCTTTACATTGTCTGAAATATTGTGTCTGGATTATTCTTTTGTATGAGATGATACAGTGGAAGTAGACAGTTCATCCAGATGAGCCACATTAAAGACCACAAACAACATCAAAAGTGGACGAGGGTAGAAGACTTGTAGTGTTGAAGACAGGGGTGTTTGTGTGTGTTTGTGTGTGTGTGTGTGTGTGTGAGTGTGTGTGTGTGTGAGTGTGTGTGTGTGTGTGTGTGTGTGTGTGTGTGTGTGTTTGTAGTGGCCTAACCGCAACTTCTGAGCTTCACACATTCCGTGGCAAAGTCCCACCGTGAGAGGGATGGTGGGGGTGGGGGTTAAACAAGAGAGACGTCTGAAAATATTTAAAGCTTGGTCACAGATAAAAAACAGACCCAACCCCAACACACACACACAGACACACACAGAGAGAAAGAGCGAGGGAGAAAGACAGACAAAAAGGGACAAAGAGAGACAGAGAGAGAGAAGAGAGAGCAGGAGAAAGACAGTAAGATAGAGAGAAAGTGAGAGAGACACAGAGAGGAAGACCCACAGGGAGATAGATAGAGGGAGAGGGAGACAGAAAGCAAGAGATGGAGAGGGTGAGACAGACAGCCAGACAGAGAAAGAGGGAGAGAGAGAGAGAGAGAGAGAGAGAGAGCGCAAGCACAAGAAAGACTGAGAGATAGATGGACAAAGAGAGACAAAAAACAGACAAACAGACAGACAGAAAGAAAAAGAAAGAGAGATAAAAGAAAGAGAGGGAGAGAGACAGACACAAAGAGACAGAAAGAGAGAGAAGGACAGAGACAGGCAGATAGAGAGAAAAAGATACAGAATGAGAAAGAGAGTGAGAAACAGACAGACAGAGAGAGTGTAGAAGTTGCAGTACAGGCTACATTTCATTAGCAGATTGCGTTTCCACCCTGCGGCTCGCACACCATATGAACTCAATCTCGGTTTTCTCTGACATGCATTTAGTGAGCATCAATATTTGGGCTGCTTTAATTCCCCTGGATGAAGTTTTTCTTTTTTTTCCCCTCAGTGTTACCAGTTTGCAGTGTGAGTCTAAAAGACCAAAAGGGAGGAAATTTCATTGATGGAAGGGAATTAGTCAGCGGAGGAAAGGGTGGATGTCTCAGTGGCCCAAACGCACATTTTCAAACACCCCAGCAAACCCTCAATAAGGATCTGATTTATGTGCAACCCAGCACTAAACGTGTTTTACGACCTCAGCAGCATGTGTTTAGCAGTGGTCATAAAAGGTGACTCATTTCGAGGACGCACTGGAACATAATTTTAATGCGTCGGAATAATGCGACCGCTCTTTAATTCTCCAATTTAGGAAAGTTTAAGGTTAGAGGTTGTACGAGTCTACGAGGAAAAGTAAGTGGCGGTTCCAGCTCGGGTGTGCTGCGGTCACTGCTGCGGCAAGTCATCTGGTTTTAATTGAAGCCGAGCGGCGGACGTTTTTAGCACTTCAAAATGTGGCAGTCGATTTCTGAAATGAAGTCCATTTCCATAGATATTTTTTCACACCAAGTCATTTGAATACCAGATCTTGTGTTTCCCATTTCTGAAGAGGACACGGAGCTGCTTTCTCAGGCCTGGAGAAAATGCTCTTCAACAAAAATGCACAACAAAAGGATGGAATTTAAAATTAGCCATGGTGGAAAGAAAGAGTTCTGTGTGTCTTTATCAGGGTGTGAGTTATTTGGAAAGGTAATTAAACTAAAAGTATAAAGGGGAGTTCAAATTAAATTTCTAATACGATGTGGCATGTGTTTAAATTCAATTTGGTGACCTAGACAAAAAAAAAACACTTAGAACTTTAAGTGAGGCCTGGAATTGAAGAAATGCATAATGCCACTGTGATGTGTTTACTGTGTTACTAAATATGGAGTGCATTAATTACACACATCTGTTAGAGTTAATAAAACCTTTTACAAAGAACACAACACTCTGTTCTATAATAAATGATTTCAAAACCCATTGATATTATCTAAGGAATAAAATACAGCAGAGCAGGCTGTTGGAGTAAAATACTTAACAAAGGTGTGGTGTGATGCAGCCAGACTCAAAGCAGATTAATGTTATCACCTAGAAGTTGATTATTTTCCAATCACAGCACATCATGAAGGGTTTTATTCTTCTTATACTATAGTGAGTTACCAACAATGACAATTGGTAATTTCTTCATTTTTGCCAGTGCTGTGGACTCGAGTCACATGACTTGGACTCGAGTCATGAATTTGGTTGACTTTCGACTCAACCTGACATAAAGAAGACTTGTGACTCAGCATTCACTTTAACATCAATGACTTGTGACACCAGTTGGACTCGAGCTCAACATGGAACGTTTTCAAAAAACAAATATGTGCAGTGAATCCACTATTCTTCTTCCCAACAAGCAATTCATTTTCAGCGAATCAGTATCAGGCTTCATTTCCAAGGTCAACATTCAACCATTCAGACAGCCAAACATCTTGCACTAGACAATAACAAAGTTGAAAGGCTGCTCATTCCCTGATGATAGAAGCACTTTGCGATAGCCATGCTCCCAAAGATTGTAGTCTTCGCCTACAAAGATTGCATTGTTTGCAACAACAAGAGGGTTGTGATATGTAGACCCCGTGGTTGAAGAATATCAGACACAAAATCCACAACTTCAAATTTTGTTCGGCATTTGAAGTTGCACAAAGCAAATCCCAAGGCAATGCCAAACTGAACTGAGATAGACGGGTACCCTTAGCGAAATCAGTTCATGCCTCATCTCAAGAACTGCAATTAAAGCTGAAATATTGAGTTTTTTTGTAACAGTTATGCGTTTCTCAAATACACATATTTCCATTGAATTGTAAAGTTTGTCTAGAAAGCGATGAACAGCAATTTTAAAAAAGCCTACATGATTTGCGTAAATTTACTATACTAATTATTACTTAAATTTGGCCTTAGATTTGGAAAAGAGCACATTATGACTTGCTTAGGACTCAGAATGTAAAGTTAAGGACTTTATCTTTAATGTTGTGAAACGACTGCAAGACAAGTTAGCACTTACATTATAGCATACAGTAGAAACAGTCATTTCCTCACCAGCCTCTCTTATTTTCTCTCCTGAATAGAACAAAAATTGCAACTTCTTTACCAAGAAACCAGAAACCACAAAGTCCTGAAGACTTTCCTTTGGTGGAAAACCGTTATAAAAGCACTAACACTGGAGACTCCTTCCAAAAATGATAAATAAAAGTCTCCTTACAGAAAACCTAGTTTTTTGACCTTTCAAGGTCATAGTGTCACATTAGAATCAGGGAATTGCAAGAACAGACACATGAAAGCATTCAGCAACCTCTACACCATGTGTACATGTTATTACAGTTAAATACCTTTCATTGAGATTTAAGTGTTGTTCTCATTTTTTACTACAAAACTCCAATAGGTCTCAGCAACAACAGGAGGAAATAATACATTCCTCACACTCAGGTAGCCTGAATGTGCTTTTCTGATCCTACTATGCAATAAAATATCTGTAGTTTGCTAACAACAAAAAGATATCACAGGACCTTAGAGAAACTGTAGTGAATATTGTCACTACTGACCACAATATGTAGTAGGGTACCTTGCATAAGTATTCACCCCCTTTTGCACATTTTGTAATGTTGCAACCTGGAAAGAAAATGGACTTAATTTGGAATTATGTGTCATATACAAAACATATACAAAATACAAAAAAAATGCAACAATATTTAAGTGGTTGGGCTCAATATAGTTTAAAATATTATTGATAAAGTTCTGGTGCAAGCAGTTGCCATCAGAAGAATTAAAGTGTTACATGATCTCAATATATATATTAGAGGTGTAACGATACATCATGACACGATGAAACATGAAACATCCACTTGTAGTTAGCTACTATTAAATAATGTTAGTTAGCATGCTAGTGGTCAGGTAGCTAGAGTTAACATCAGGTGAAAGCTATTGGGAAAAAACTCATAAGATGTGTACAATTGCATACATCTGCAGTAGCTACATTATAGCTGCATTTATATTTTTCTGGAGAATATAAAGAGATACAATATAAAGGAAACATTTTTCTTCCGAGCAGAAGACCCTCACTGAGGTCAGATCAGGCATTTCCAAGCAATTTTTCCCTGACCATTAACGTCCAACACAAAGAGCTTCCTAGAGCTCAGTGGTCCATTCTTCCTCGCCGTGACCCAGACATGCATTCCTGCTGCGAACCAGCACTAAAATGTGAGATGTCTCGCCGAGTAGAGGCTGGCTTTCTGAAAAGCAGAGTGTTCCAGAGACAAAGTGAGTGCATGTCTGAGAGGGTTAGCGCTGATGCTATCTCAGCTAAAAGTACACTGGGACAACTACAAGGTGGAGGCAGTGCAATTCTTTTGATGGATGAGGGTGGCATAGTGGCCTTGGCCTTAGTGTTCCACAGGAGATCATGTCTTCACAGCAGGAGAGGCTGACAAAATGAAAGTTTGGGACTTTTAGCTTTGACTTTTGACTTGCTTTACCAATATTTCGTCAAAAAAAAATAACACATCATACTTCGTTTTTAGTGAGGATGTGTACCCAGTGGAAAGTTACCATGTTCCTGCAAATATAATGGCTGCATAAGGGATTAGCAACAATACTCAGATAGGCTGTGGCATTCAAATGATGATTGATTGGTATGAAGGGGCCCAATGTGTGCCAAGAAAACATTAAACCCATAAGCAGGTGTACTGTAGTTGTTTTACTGTATATAGAATGATTATGTGATTTGCTGAAGACAAACCATCTGTCATACTGGGCTGTCCTACACCGCAAATTACATTTCTGAACAGCGAACTATGTTCCACGTCTCTGTGTAGTCTGGCCATAATGGAAAATACATTTTAGCTCCTTTCGCATAGGTTTCAAATGTAAGTTTGTTGTTAATATAAGCACCATAGTCTAGTGTCCTTCCATAAGTGCACTGAGTCTCAGGGAGAGGCCTTTAGTCCAAATTACTCAGTAATATAATTCTCCTAGGTAGACATAAAATCATTTTAAAAATGATAGTGGTATAGTAATTATGTCAGAAAATGATATAGGAAATATTACATTGTAATATGCACTTACTCATTCATATCCCATGTACTTCCTTTAGTGAGCTTTGAGAGAGTCAAGTACAAGAAATGATTAAACAGCTATTTAAGTTTATACTAAATCCATTTTTATATATAGAGGCCAATGTAATAACACAGCTACATTTGAAATTACTGTGTGGCATAAAACTGAAACTTGCCACAATTCTTCATTTGAGTGTATCATTACATGTAATGACAGCACAGTTTTTGTGGGTCTGACGGGGCCTAAGGACTTGGTATAGAGCTGCATTTCTGAGGAACCAAATGAAAAAGTTGGTTTCCGTTGGCCTTTGAAAAACAGCCCTCTGTGTTTAAGATGCCGTTTTTAACTTTTAATATTTAGCTTGTTCCTATGGGAGGGATGACCATGAAGGAAAAAAATGTCATTATGATGCGGATTTCCCTCTGATTGAATTAAAAACAAGATTATTCTTGATCCAAGTCTACAATCCTCCTCAGACACGATCATTTATCTGTGCCTTGGTTCCAGTGAACATGCTAGCCTCAGTCTTGTATAGATCTTTGTTATGAAAACTAATTAACATAAGTAATTCCTTTAGGCATTTTGTAGTTGGGATTTTATATATATATATATATATATATATATATATATATATATATATATATATATATATATATATATATATATATATATATATATAATATTCATTAACACGTTAGTACAAAAGTTTGTACACCCTCATGGTTTCTGGATGAGAGAAATAGAAATGGACTTCTAATTTAAAACGCATCTACGCCTCTGAAAATAAATTACATATTCCATAGATGACAATATGAAAGGTTGCCATATGTTGATACAGCAAATATTAAATGTAGTACAGCTACCTGGGGCATAGTCTTGTCTGTCATTCAACTACTTAAAGGTCAGATTTTTGATGTACACCCATCTAGTAGTCTAGTGTGCTTTTTTCTAGGTTATGTGGGTTCTTGTTTTGCACAGGTCAATAGAAACACAAAAGGAATCGCAAATAAGTTTCAAGAAGTTAAAAATGAAATGTGCAGGCATCCTGCAATAATACAAACCAAACATAATGCAGTAAATAGTCTGAAAAGAACCAAAAGCAAGAAGTCAAATTCTTGCCATGATCATCGCATCACCTTCAGACCTAATCTGAAGAATTATCATCATATATGGTATTACACAAGATTGGTGGAGCAACCTGGCGCTAAAAGCAAATGTCAGAAAGATGGTGTAGGAGGGTAAATATTACAACTGAAAAGATACAAGAGCTTCTCAGAGGATATGAAAAAGATTGGAGGCAGGTATAAAGGCAAAGAGTGAGCATGCTAGTTATTAGATAATATTATCACATTCAGACTAGGATGTACAAACTTTTGAACTGGTTTCTTTAACCTTTTGAACTGTCATTTAATTTTTTTTCCCACTATAACTTCTGACTGTTACTTGTGATAATGATGGCACCGTGAAACCTAACACATCAAATGTCTTGTTGATAGACCTTAACGTTTTGCCTTCTTCACTTATTGCAAAGGGTGTGCAAACTTTTGCATGTAGTTGTAAATCTATGGCACAAGGTGTGTGGCATTGGCAACGTCACAGACTCTCAACCACCAGGCATCGTTCACCAGGGAGTCATCTACACTATGTAATCAGCCCATGCCATGCATAGCACATTTCGCACTTCTGGTAAACCACGGCACACAAACAGATGGCACAAATAAGCTTCTGGGTTGTTTTTTTTTTTTACCGTAAAAAGGTCACATTTTGGGGTAATCTAAGGTCCAATGATTTGCAATCCACAAGTGTACACAGCCATGCAACCTGCTCTCAAAGATTCCTTATTTCGTTTAAGCAAGAGTGCCAGGTTTAGTCCACCTTGAGGACATGGTAAGCCTGCAGTTTTACAAACGTAGATGGCCATAACTGCAATTTAGCCAATAATAATGCTGCTGCCATATAGTTGAAGAGGCCCGGGAAAACCAGTCATATGTCGGTAAATTCTGGAAAACAGCCTAAACTGATGTTTTTCTGCCAATAACGTATTTTGACATCTCTATCTTAAGAAAGTTTTGGTAACACGGACACTAATTTGCATACCCATGAGTCCCCATGGCTGCTATTTTTTAGTGTCTTTTTTTGTTACGTTAATTATTATTGTTTAATGTTGGATTTTAATGTAGGATTTTGTTGCGTTGATTTGTCTGTGCCAGTATGTTTTATGTTTGTGGAGTCTGGGTGGTTATGTTTCCCCCGCTGGTCTCTATGGGTTAGTTAAGTTCTGTGGAGAACCACCAATCCTAATGTTTGTGCCTTGTTTTCGTTTGCCAATAAAAGAGCAAGTTCCTGCTCAGGCTTCTTCCTCGCCGATGCAACAATATTTTACCAAAACAACGTGAGAATGTTTTTATTTAGACTACTTCTAACCTTTCCTTGGTGTCTGCCTGCATAGATCATGTTGGAGGCAGTTCATCAAACAACAGTTAAAAACAGTCAGTGTACCCAAAGATGTCTAAAACCTTGCTAGTTAAGTGTGACTTCCTCAATGGTCAAGTTTTCAGAGATTTGTGTGAGAAATGGACATGAGCAGAAAATCAGATACCGCCTGTGGAAATGTTGAAGCTCCTGCAGCGATACATCATCAAAACAGAGAAGAACACCTACTTACACAGATGACAGCAGACGAAGTTTTCTAAAAACAAAAAATGGGCCAAGCCTAAAATGGCTGCATCAGGTGTGGCAGATAACCAAATAATGACTAATATTTTAAGAAAAAAGAAGATATTTTTATCCCAGATATCCCAGAAGATATTTTTGAAAAAATGTTGTACACCTACACGTGTTAGTGAATTTTACATCAAACATTTTAATGATTATCATGATTTTACCTTTGCGTACAAGAAGACTATAGAAGTGAATTTCCCTGTTTCTAGCTTTCCCCCCCCCCAAACAGTTCACTGCAGCAAAAGTAAACCAGCAAACGGTGGCACAGGAGCTCTCAGGAGTGCATTTGTTTAATTCTTGCTAATTTTCTGACCAAGGATTTGTTGTTAAGACCATTAAAAGCTTAATATTTACCATTTTGGGCTTGGCTCATTTTTTTTGCCCAGGAGTCTTGTGAGGCTTGTGTTTAAATGCCTTAAGTAATTATTAAATCAGTGTGAAAACTCATTTCCTGTTGTAAACTTATAATTCTTTACAACTTGTCAGTAACAGTTTTTAGATTTGCTGTAAAAGTAGAAGTAAGCAGGGCATTTTTCAGTGGAGTTAGAATGAAATCTTCATTTGTTTCATTTTCAAAGAAAATTCAATTTTCTTTGTTTTCATTTTTGGGGGAAAACAGACTTTATAATGCTAGAACATTACTTCTGGTTAAGATACATGCAAAAGAGGAACATATTTCAGTTCAGGAAAGCCTGTAGTAGTAGTAACACATGCTACAGCTGTTTCATTTGCCAAATTATTATTATTTTTTTCTGCTAGGATGTCAGTGTGGATTGAAGTCATCATTATAAAGTGTGGCGGTGTTTAGCTCTTAGAATTTTAAATACGGCTAAGCGTTTTCATCTAATGAATGAAAAATACAAAACTTTCCTATCTATGACAAGAGCAATATCAGTCTGTGCTGTTTTTCCCCCTCACAAAGATGGCATGAAAGATATTGGCTCATTTGCCATATTCACTGTGCTGCCATGCTATTTTCATCGTCACAGATCTCTGTTTATAAAGCAGAGAATGACACTGTCTATGTTTGTAGCTTATCAGTCTGCTGTGCCTGAACTGCCGCCTTCTCCACTGCTTTAGAGGAACAACACTGAGACCCCAATATTCTGTTCACTGAAGTATAACATTCAGATTTATTGATATATTCATATTGGCATAATTTTCATCTTTATCTTAAAAAAAAAATCACATTTAAACAGTAAGAGGTAAAATGAAATTCTTGGGTTTATCTTGAGGCTATCATGGGCACAGGCTCACCCAAACTGGACAGTTTAAGACTGGAAAAAGACCAGGTAAAGACTAGAAAAAGACTGGAAAAAGACCAGGTGATCTTCAACCATCTTCAACTGCCCAGTTTCGATGAGCCTGTACCCATGATAGACTCAGATTCCTATTTTTGTCTTAAAGGAGTGGAACCCGATGTGGTCTTCTGCTCCTGTAGCTCATCCACCTCAAGGTTTGATGTGTTGTGCATTTCTGCTCAGCACGGTTGTAAAGAGTGCTTATTTGAGTTACTATCAGCGTCCTGTCAGCTCAGACCAGTCTGGTCATTTTCCTCTGATTTCTCTCATCAACAAGGTGTTTCAGCCTGCAGACCCTCTGCACACACAGTGTTTTTTGGTTTTGGCACCATTCTGTGTAAACTCTAGGACTGTTGTGTATGAAAATCCCAAGATCCCAAACCAGCCTATCTGGTACCAACAACCATGCCACGGTTAAAGTCACAAAGATCACTCTTTTTCTTAATTCTGATGTTTAATGTGAACATGAAGCCCTTGGCCTGCATCTGCATGATTTTTTTTGCATTGCACTGCCGTTACATGGTTGGCTGATTAGATAACTGCACGAATGTGCAGGTGTTCCTAATAAAGTGGATGGTGAGTGTATGTAGTTAATTGATATTGTGTATGTATTATTTCACATTTACCATAGTTCCTTTAATGGCATTACACAATTATAAAATTGTGGAACGGTAAGAGTGAGTAAAACTTAAAGTAAGGTAAAACTTACTTTTGCTAACCTTAGCAAGCTGTATTATTAGTTAATTTAGAACTAAGTTCACATTTGCAGTGAGAATCATGAGTGCTTTTTGTTTGTTTGGTGTTAAATGTAGTTGGACAGAGAGACAGATTAGCTTTGTTCAGATAGCGAACTGTTTCTACTCACTGCTGTAGCACTTTGTTTGGCTCCTGAATTGCTACTTCCAGAGGCAAAAACCTGGAAGTGTGAAAAGGGCTCACTATGGCTATAAAATCACTCAGAGCAAACTCGCGATTGAATGAATGAATTCAGTAATACTCGTGATTGAGTGAATCTTGCTCATCCTAGTTTGTGGGATAAGTATGATTGCAGTCTGTCTACAGTGTGTCAGATTTTGTCCGGAAACTTTTTGAAGAACCGACAGTAAGCTGCCTTACCATCCTGTATATGTTCCATAATCTTTACAAGGAAAGTGGCTTGTCTTTTGCAAAATCGTTTGAAAGATTTATAAAAATGAACCTACAGACAGAGAGACAGGTAGATAGATGGATAGATGGATGCACGGTGGAATTATGCATTATTAAAACATTAAACACTTCTGCAGATATACATTTATAAAGGGCCACTGCTGTGTACTTCTGGAGGCTAAATGAATTTGTCAAACACGGGTTTAACTTCATTGCTCCATTGCACTGTGAGACCTTTTCCATTTTAATCTCAGCAAAGTCACAAAAGTCGTGCAAACACACCATCAGACTCACTTCTATGATTAAATTTTTAATTAATATTGCTTACTTAGACGTGTAATTTAAACATGCGGGGCTTTTACTGTGAGATTCATTAATTTAATTAATTTGAGAAGTAAGATATAGCAGTGTTATCCTTGTGATAATTTAATGCCTCCTGACCATTGCAGAACAAGACTAAACAAGAAAAAACTGCACGGAGAAGGTCGAGAGAGCCAAAAAAAAAGAAGAAGAAAAAAATTAACCCCTTAAATTCACAGGATCCAATTTCAAAAAATCTTTTTAACCCCTTAAACTCCCAGGATGCAATTCTTTTTTTTTCTTTTTCTATTTTAATGCCTTAAAATCTCAGGCTCTTTTTTTTCCCAGCATTTTAATCCTTTAATCTACTAGGATCCATTTTTATAATAATTTAATAATTTAAATGACCAGGATCTATGTTTAAACATCATTTTAACCTTTTAAACTCCCAGGATTCCCCCCACCATCCTTTTAACCACTAAACCTTCCAGGATCCCTTTTTATCATTTTTACCCATAAAAACACTATTTTAAAAAGCATTTAACCTCCCAGGATCAGCTTGTTTGATCATTTTAACCCTTTAAACTCCCATTTTTTTTGTTGTTTGTTTGTTTGTTTTTATCATTTTAATCTCTTAAACTCCCGGGATACATTGTTTTAAAATCATTTTCACCACTTTAAGGCCCAGGATCGATTTTTTTTTAAAAAAATTAACCCCTTAAACACCCAAGATAACCAAAAAAATTCTTAACTCCTTTAACTATAGCTTAGTTTAGTTTATTATTACTTAGTTTTTTTTTTTTGTTTTTTTAAATCACTTAAATGCCCAGGATGATGATGATGATGATGATGATGATTATGATGATGGTTGTTTGTTTTGCATCTACTATATGAAGCAAATACCTCATTTCCTTTTATATAGTGCAATCTTTGCACAATTGCACAGTCACTATGAGATTAAAATGCATAATGTCAGCTGTAATTTTATATCAGATGAAATATAACCACAGGCCTCTTTTCATAAACACTCCTATTTCATGGGCACATTTAGTAATTGGAAAAAGGAACATAATATTTATTACTTGGTTTAATTAGTTGCTAGTTGTTGACTGTCTGAAGTCTGTGAACCAGAATAATCACCAGATGCTGGGTGTCTTCCATGGAGATGTTCTGCCAGGCTGTGTGCAATGCTGTTGCTTTTAGATCCTGCTTGTTTTCGAGGATTTCAACCTTCAGTCTTGTCTGGAGTAAGTGAAATGAAGCCTGGTGGGAATTTGGACAGCCAAGAACCACTTTTTGGGGGGGTCTGAATTACTCGTTAATGGTTCCACAACAGGTTCCTGAGACTTTAAGGAGTTAACATGCTTCTATCCACTTCAGATATCTGGCTGTTTCTGCCTGCAGTCACAACATCAATAAATGACAAGTCTGACAGCCATGGATGCCCATGGCAGCGTGTTTTACCGATGAGGTGAGGAGTTTATTTTTTTCCCCCCACACGTTCTTCTTTCCATCACTTTGATACAGCTTGTCACATCTGCCCATAAGTCCCAAAGCTCAGACTTTTTTCATGCTACTTTCATCAAACTGTAACCTGGCTTTCATGTTCCTGAGACTTACCTGTGCTTTATATCTCAATACAACCCCTCTGAGGCAATGGCACTGTTTTTAACCTGTTCAACAGTTTCTCCTAGATAATCCACTATTGTGATCTTCTCCCATTCACAAAGTTTTTTTTAGTTCACCAATCAATTCTTTCTTCTTATCAGCACACTAACAGTTTATGAGACAAGTGAGGTTTTAACTGTGTCTGATTTTCAGCCGTATGATACCTGACACTTCTGCGATCTTCATGTTGAGAGACTCCAGTGGGAAATGTTACATCTAGAATCATCTTGAGAAGTTTTGTTTGCTATTTTGCTAATTATATAATGATAATGCAGTCAACTTGGTGGTTAGGGCTGTGGACTTCTGATTGTGAGTTCAAAAGGTTTTGAATTCAAATCCTGGTACCAGCTAGCGCCCACTGTTGAATCCATGAGCAAGACCATTACCCCTTATCTGCTCAGCTCAAATGTAAGAAGGTAAATGTAATGCAGAGATGCACAGATAGCCAAGAAACAGCTCAACAGCTAATTATCCAGTTAAATATTGGTCTATCCACTGTGCTAGAATAGGTCATTAAAATAGCAAATTTTTGCCTAATAAAGCTGCATTAATAGCTTTAAGTCCAAATGATTGGCTTAAATGATTCCTTGGATCAGTTGTCTGGTGCGTGTGCTACAACATTCCCCCATCACAACTTTAGTTCCTATCTACAATTAGTTACTATGTACTGCTTGACTAAAAAAAAAAGTAAAAATTTAAATTTCTAACTGTTTCTCATCTCATTAAATGTGTACAATACAAAGAAAAATAAAGCTTGGGAAAGAAAGAAAGTAGCAGAGCTACCACTAAGCCTGTAGCGTAACAAATCAAACAGCCAATTTTCACACTTAATGCGTTATTTAATTTGTGTTAACTAGTAAGGAGAAGACCTATAGATAGTATGCCTATAGAGTGTATTTAGCTAATAAAGTTAGCTTGCACTGGTAATCTGCTAACAATGCTAATACAAAGCCTACATACATTAAACAACCAATTTTCACACTTTTTCCACTTTATTAAAATATAAGAATTAATTTTAAAGGCAAATACATTGTAAACTGTAGCAAATTGTGTGCTGTATGCTACATTTTGGCCACTATCCTCTCTCATCGGAGCTAAAAACTTTGGACCAATGGTAGAAGTAACCGAAGTAGCGCTCGCTGCACACCCATAAGAGACAAAGTATAAGCAACGTGTTGCTTGCTAGTTTGAACGCAGTGTACCACTCCAGTTACACACAGATTGTACTGTATTTCCACCAACTAATATACACTGCTATCTGCACAGAGAATAATAACTAGAAGAACTCAATTACTTACATGTTTTTCCTGTTAATATTAATTCTTAGGGTTTTTGGGTTCATCCATATGTGCATGTTTTTATAGTATCTTGATGGGGACCAAATGTCTCCAGAAAGAATAGAATATCTGACATTTATGACCTGGTGGAGACATATGGCTGGCCCTCATGAGGAAAACTGCTTTCCTCCCTAAAAAAAAACTAAAAGATCCAAAAGGTTTCCCTTTGGTTGCTGAGGTTAAGGACCCTGGGCATAACATTAATTAGTTGCATTAATAATTATGTCAATGGAAGGTCTTCACAAGGATAGTAAGGTCAACGTATGTGTGCGGGTGTAAGAATATGAAAGCCTAATTGTTATTCAGTTCATTTCACGCTTAAATTGTTGTGTATATATAAGTGTTATAACCCCCTTATCAGAGTAAAGTAACCTTTCACACAAAAAGTACATTGTACACAAAAAGTAAATTGTACTTTTTGTACAACAGTACATTGTAAATATAATAAAGCATAATGTATAAGTATAATAAAATTAATCCTATAAAAAGTCTAGTGTCTTTACAAATAAACATGTCCAGTTCCTAAAAAAAATTGTTCCAATTACTTTGCCATTCATTACAGGATGTGATATCTGATGTTTTCTCTGATGTGTGATCCATCATTTTTGCTGAGATCATTCCGATATCAATACTGGGCATCAGTGACTATCTACTTAAAAGTATAAAAAAAAAAAAGACTCGGCTTTAACCAAATTGTTATATATAATCTTATCATTTCAAGGTTATGACATGTCAT
The DNA here is from genome assembly GCA_022985145.1 of Pangasius djambal. NCBI lineage: Eukaryota > Metazoa > Chordata > Actinopteri > Siluriformes > Pangasiidae > Pangasius > Pangasius djambal. Next base: position 17,233,389 of record CM040991.1, read on the forward strand.
CTATGACTTCAAAGAAAGCAACAATGCAAAAGGACCACACACACACACACACACACACACACACACACACACACACACACACACTCAGTCAAATCAAAAGTTAGTGCTTCCTAAAAGTGGAAGGCCCCAGACTGGCCAAGTCATTCACCCAACCTCATCCCCACTGAGCAAACTGAAAACAAAATGGAAGGCAAAAAAAGCTTCTGAAACATTCAGGATTGAAAATAATGACTGCATTACAAATCTGGAACACATCCAGTGCAGGCTAGTGATTCTGGGTAACAGACTTCAAACAATCATCGACTGGCATGGATCTGCAATCAGCTGCTGTGTTAAAACCAAGCAATAAAGATTATGTACCATTTTCTAATTATGAAATATCTACTGAAATGAGAGGGCCGTGATTATATTTGATCTATATTGGATAATAATAGTAGAGTAATATGGAGTATGTAAGTGGGAGGAACACGAATGATCAATCATGTCCAAAGCTAGCAGCATGGCCAAGAAAGCAAAAATAAACAAACAAAAACTAAAGAGAAGAGCTGAGTTTCCAGCTGTTTCTTGAAATTTATGACACAAGCTACAGTACGGTGCAAATTCTTTCCACTGTTCAGCAACCACATTTAAAATATATTTTGGTTTCAGACTTCACCTGGCCCCTTTTTTCCAGTGCTACACTGATTAATATTAACAGCTACCGTCTATCTGTCCTCAGAGAGTCTTTGAGTTTCCACACTACTTTGGGCCCCAGAGCTGTAAAATAAAACACAACCGTCTGTGGACGCAGCACAATGTCACACCCCAACCTGTATAAACATTCTTTGACATGTAAATTTCAGGTCCCATGTCGGCAGATCAGCCCCGCTATGTGAAACGCAGAAGACAGCTTTCTGAATTATGCGTCACGTTTCTTCTACGCCAATTGTGAATAGTACCACGTGTGTACTCAGGAGCAAAATTGATTGATTTGTTTGTTTGTTTGTTAGTTTTTCTCCTTTTGCTTCATTAGGATGTGGCATAGTTCCAAGCTAAGTACATTTTACGGTTGAATAATAATGTAGGAGTTAGTCTGATAGTTACAGTGCGTTCCATGAGTTAGTAAAGTTGCAGGATGAATGAATTATGTCAATAATGCAATAGGGGAATGCTTTTAGTGCAGTTATTTTCAGAATGACAGATGCTTAACCCTTGCCCACAACACAACTCTCACAACACAAACACACAGACATACAGAACTATTAAAATGGCATACAATAAAGGAGAACTATATTGCTACCAAAATATAACCATTCAATTAACAAAGACATAAACTTAAATATAAATATAAACACAATAACAATGCAAAATGACTGCAATTCCAAAGCATTATTTTTCCTTAAATGCAACAACCCCCAGTTTCATATCAGTCAGTTATTATAATAAAGTACAATTCCATTGGCTTCCTGTAAGATTGAATGTAATGGATAGACATACCTGCAAGATCTGAACAAAAAGCTTCTGTATCTCTCATTATTAAAGTGAGGATTAAAACACTTGGGGATGTGCTGTTATAGGAAAATAATCAATGTGATGTGGCTTAATGTGAAGCAGACTTACTCTTGACAAACTGAAGTTGATTTCGTTCCAATAACCACACACACACCTTATAGTGTTTTATTCCTCTCAAATCACAGCAGTTTTCCCAATGATTACAGTGTTTTTATTAACATGTACATTTGATCTTTTTACAGGTATGTTTAATGTTGTGGAATGTCCCTGAAACAAGTTACTTGTTTGTCAGCTTACGGTCATGTTACTGAAAAACTGGAAAATGCAGTTTTCAGAAGTCATCTGTCTTGAACTCTTACTGACATTTACTAAGCACTGACACTGGAGACTCCTTCAATACATGTTAAACGTTTCCTTACAGCAAATGTCATCAAATCAACAATTATATATTTGTTGTTAACTAAGTCTCTTTGAAGGACCTGTTCCCATAGAAACGTGTTACAACAAGTGCATTAATATAAATCTGTGATTTGCCTTGCAGTAGTCAGAAATAAAATAATCAGAATACATAATAAAATAGTGCCGTGGTATAAAAAAGTTGCACATTTGCTGTGCACTTTTGCATCCTGTGGAATCGCCTCCAGTCTTCTAATTTATTAGCACTACAAATCTAAAACAGCTCGAAGCTAAAACTCGGTGACATGCTTGTCATGCAGCATCATGGTCCTTTTAAAATGTCTGATTTATATTTTCTTGTGATTTAATGTAGAAAGTACAGAAGGTAATTTCCTGCAATGTAAGTGTGTTCATCAGTTAGATTGATACAAAGGATGCATCTCTTATTAATACTGCAGATGTGGTTCTGAGAAATGAGGTAGGATCCACTCCTGTGCAAAGCTCATCAATTAGTACCTGAATGGTTAAAAATGAATAAACCATCCATCCATCTTCCATACTGCTTATCCTACACAGGGTTGCAGGGGGGGCCTGGAGTCTATCCCAGGGATCCCTGGGCACAAGGCAGGGGACAGGCAGACAGGGTGCCAATCCATCACAGGGCACAATCACACACATATTCACACACTATGGACGATTGGGAAATGCCAATCAGCCAACAATGCATGTCTTTGGGAGGAAACCCCCAAAGCACGGGGAGAACATGCAAACTCTGTGCACACAGGGAGGAGGAGGGATTCAAACCCCCAACCCCAGAAGTGCGAGGCAAACATACTAACCACTAAGTCACCATGCCTCCGATGAATAAACCAATATAATCAAATTAATAATTAATACAATAAGGGTTTACAGTATGTCTTTGGCAATGAAAACTAAAGTTAGTTAAAACTGACAAAGTTTCAGATATGAATTTGTTTTTACTCTCTCTCTCTTAATATCAGGGAAATTTCTTAGTTATTGACATACCAGTTGCAGTTGCTTCTTATGTGCGCTTATCTCTGGTGAGCGTAGTTGGGCAGCGTGGCTTCATAGCGTCAACACCCAGGAACCCTTAGAGGTACGTAGTGGAGAGATGTTCAGATACAAATGCAGGTTTTCTGTTTTACTTTTTTTTTTTATTATTATTATTATTTTTTTTAATGTGGCAGACAAACTGAAGGGCTAGACAATACTCCTAAATCCGAGGAAGGCACCTGGTCAGGCAACCCTAGGCAAATCCACATAAACACAACACTAATTCTGTGAATGTGAAGTAGGCTGTGCTCAAAACAAAAACCAAAACAGGCAGAAACAGAACGCAATGCTGAAATCTGATTTTGCACAGTAACACTGAGAGTCCTTTTTTAAAGGCAATAGTGTGATCACAAACAGGTGAGTTTCATTAGTAATCAGCTGAGTGTGAGCAGGCATAGGAACTTGACTGTAATGAGGTCTTGTGCAAAGGATCATGGGAGGTGTAGTCTGGAAAGTGAAGTCAGGCACAGACGTTTGTGTAAGCACACACATAACATATATACACTATATGCCCAAAAGTATGTGGACACCTGACCATCACACCCATATGTGGTTCTTCCCCAAACTGTTGCCACAAAGTTAGAAGCACACAACTGTATTTGTGCAATTGAAAGTCATTGTATTCTGTAGCTTTACAATACATTGTATCCTTTCACTGGGACAAGAGGCCCAGACCTGTTCCAGCATAACAATGCCCCTGTGCACAAAGAGAGCTCCATGAAGACATGGTTTGCCAAGGTTGGTGTAGAGGGTCCTGCACAGAGCCCTGACCTCGACCCCACTGAACACCTTTGAGATGAATTGGAATGTGCCCCAGGCCTCCTCGCCCAACATCAGTGCCTGACCTCACTAATGCTCTTGTGGCTGAATGGGCAGAAATTCCCACAGCTACGCTCCAACATCTAGTCTTCCTCCCCAGAAGAGGAAGTGGAGGTTATTATAACAGCAAAGGGGGGAACCAACTTTGGAATGGGATGTTCAACAAGCACCTATGGGTGTGTTGGTCGGGTGTCCACACACTTTTGTGTAAATATGATGCAAAACTCATAAAGCATTTTTTCTGATCTGATAAAAAGGGCCCTTGATGGTTAAAGTTTTTGCTTTCAACATAGATTCTACTTGAGAACGTTTCTAAAAGAGAACCACCTGTTCTAAAAGGGTTCCACCATGGACAAAGCAAAGAGTCCTTTACAGAGATAGACAGAACTTTTTTTTTGCTTGTCTTTTAATGTGGTGTATTTAATTTCCATAATTTAGCATTAACACATTTAATTGTGTATTTCCAAGCGAAACAGGATATCTGGGTGGCAAATAATGTCAGTATACATTTAGATTTAATACACTGTGATTTGATTGGTTTGTGAAAAGTGATCGTTCCAAAAACAAACATATATAGTGTTAGACTCAAGAGGGAGGTGAAATATGACACAATCTTATTGGTTAATTGGTTAATTATTATTATATATTTCATCCATGTGTGGATGTTGTGACATCAGAAGACATTTAGAGACAAGAAAACATCCTCACTTTTTGGTGGATAATTATGGAAAAAATTTCTTTTAAGACATAGATACTAAATAATTTTACACAGAGAGATTTTGAGAACACATACATTTTTTATGTTATATTTCTAAACTTGCCAGTTCAATATATTGAGCTGCACAAAAGAAATAACATGCAACACACATTGCATTAACATCACCCATGTGTGTACTGCATAGCAACAGATGCCCCTGAGGTAAATGTTAGACAACTGTGAATTTTCACTCACACTCACTTCCACTCAAACAGTACAGTTTATTACAGGTTTTAAAAAAAAACAGCTTCAGTATATGTGTTATGGCCTGGAAAACCCTTCACATTGTAAAATTTTGACATTTTCTACTGTATATTGTATAATTCTTCCTCTTTTGCATGTAATTCAGCCACAAGTAATGTACCATCGGCTACCCTTAAACGTAGAAAAAGGAGAAAACTGTATTAAGAGATGTCTTTACGACTGAGGTGCAAGAGTATCGCGGACATTTTGACAGCCAGTATCTGATTACAAGCTGAACTGTTTAGGTTTGTGTCAGTTCTGCTGTGCTACACAACAGCTTCATAAGAGTGTGACATTTACTGTGTGAGGAAATCACACTTGGCTAGCAAGGCTTTAGACATTCAAACAGACAGAGTGTTTTTACCACCATGTTAAACTGGCTCCTTATGTAACATGATCTTTACAGGAAGATAACCTTGGCAAGGTTAAAAAAGTAAATAAAACCATTTCGGTGAAATATATGGTTTCTTAAATCAGGGCATCAAAGTATGATATAGGCAGAAAATCTTACAAATGCTATTTTGGCCAAAACCCAGTCTTTGGCTGTTGGCCAGAATTCAGCAATAGCGATATTTGATGGCTTTTCCTAGACCAAGGACACACATTCAATCCCGGAGGTGATTTTCTCTGCACTAACACATACCAACACTAAACCTGTTGAGTTGAATCAGGTGTCTTAAAGCTGCAAAATCACCGAACTGTGCTGGACTCTGGCCCTCTAGGACTGAAACTATGCACTCTTAATGTAGCATTACTTCTCTTAAAACTATAAAAATGAACATACTATTCATACTCTCTTGTCTCATCAAGGTTGCCTTTGTTTGATAGTGCAGAAAGCTGTGTGTTTTTCCTCGCAGTGGCCTCTGCTCTTGTAATTTATGACATTCCTGACATATAGTATATTACCTTGGAAAGTCTGACATTTATTTTTTGCTGGAAATCTCTGGAAATAGTAGATTTATTGAGGTCTTTCTATGTTTAGCACACACTCAATACACTAAACCTTACTGAGACCCTTTTTTTTTTTTTTTTTTTTTTTTTTTTTTTTTTTTTTTTTTTTTTTTTTTTTTTTTTGTCACAGACACTGACATTTATGCTTATTCATTTGGTAGAACATTTTATCAAAAGGGACACATTTGAGAGAATGCAGCCAAAGCAAAGAGCTGAGAAAAGAGCTGACAGTGACCAGAGATGGGTCCAAACCACCAGTTGAAGAAAGACTATAGGGAAATGAGAGTTGGAAGAATTGCAGGGATGGACATATGGAATGCACTATAGCATCATTTTCAATGATTCATCATCTGCCGGTGCTTTACCTTCAGGGTCTGTGTTGGATCTGGACATCCCGGGAATGCTAGGTGTGAGGTGGGAATACTGGATAGGATGCCAGTCCACCACAAGGCATCATGCACACGCACATTTTCACCTAGGGGCATTTCAAAGTAGCAAATTCACCTGCTGGCATGTTTTTGGTAGGTAGGAGGAATGCAGAGAACTTGATGGACCCCTACACAGACTTGAGAAGAAGCACAAAAACAAGCTGTGGATGGAACTGTGGACCCTGTTTAAGGTTTTACCTTAAATTGTTCTGAAAGGAAGATCTGTTCAAGAATTTTCTTGGAACTTTTAATGGTTAGACCTAAAGATATAAACCAGAGAACCCTTAAGGGATCTAGATTTAAACATACTTTCTACAGTCTTGTAATGACATATATTTTCATGTTAGATTACTGTATCCTCTAAAAAGTTTTTTTTTTTTTTTAACTTGCTGAGTGGGTTCTACTTAGAACTCTCTTTAAAAGAGAAACACTGTTATGTGTTTCTATATAGAAATATGCAAATAACATTAAATGAATATCATAAGGTACTTTTTCTACAAGGGTTCTTTAGACATTTTAAAGGTTTTAGCTACCTAAAGTGTTTTTTATTTCAAATCGTCTGTGAAAGGGAGAGCCTATGTTGAAGATTTCTTTTTTGGAACCTTTAATGGTTTCTTCTAAAGGGACAAACCAAAGAACCCTTAAAGGATCCAGAATTAACCATTCTGTCTGCAGTCTTGTAATGACAGACCTTTCCTATTAGATTACTATATGTTCTTGGGGGAAAATGGTTCTCTTACTCATATTCTTATGGTATACTCTTAGAAAAATGGTTCCTCTGGGGTTCTTCACTTAGAACCTACTATTTAATAAGTTCTATGTAGATACTATATACAAACAACATGTAATGCATAGCATAAGGTATTTTTCCTGAAGGGTTCTTTAGTAGTTTAGGTATTATATCTACCTTTTTAAAGAGGTTTTACTTTTTCTGTTGAAGAGTCCTATTGGAACCTTTAAACGTATAAAAGGAACCTTTTTATAGTAACAAACTGATGAACGCTTAAAGAATCTGGCCTTCACCATTCTTTATTTACTAGGGAAACGTACTGTTGTATGGTTATGTATAGACATATACAAATGTATACATACATTATACATTTGTATAAACATTTATACTCTTAGAACAAAAATTTTTAATGGTTCTTTGGATGGCTCTAGCTATCTTAAGAGCTTGCACTTTTCTAAAAAGTAAATCTGTTGTAGGATGAAAGACCAGTGTTTAAGTCCTCATCTGCATCATTCCTGTATACTGTATAGTATCATGATTAAGAAATTACCTCACCAGTATGAGACATGCAAATCAATTTTGAGACATGAGATGCATTTCTGCTCACCACATTTGTAAGGAGTGGTTACCATAGTGATTCCTGTCGGTTTGAACCAAACTAGCTATTCTCTTCTGACCTCTCTCATCAACGAGGTGTTTCTGTCTACAGAAATGTTGCTCAATGGATTTTTTTTTTCTGGGTAAACTCTAGACACAGTTGTGCTCGAAAATCACAGATCAGCAGTTTCTGAGGTGTTACTAAGTGCACAGTGAGTGTAGGCACTGTATATGATCTGCATGTTTATTGTGAAAAGTGTAGATTATGGTGAGACACATATCAAGTGAGAGCTTTAGTGTCAGTTTTGATAAGTGCCCACTTAAGAGGTACAATGATGTTCAACCCTATATTCAAATTCAACACGAATCTCTTGTCAGTCACTGCACACAACACACTCCACGCTGTCACATAATAAACCGTGATGGATGCGCTACTATCGAAGTCCATTACTCCATTCAGCCATGCACTGCTGTAATGGAAATGGCTACATTCCCAGTAACATAGGACCATTCCACCCTAGAAGCCTGAGTATCTGTTTGTTTCTAAATAATGTAGGAAAGGTCACCCTGACCATAAATACTGACTGTAAAGCACTCAGATGCATTCTGCCTGGTTTATTCATTTGCGTATTAGTTCAGTTTGAGTTAAAAAGTGGGATCTGTGGGAAAAGCTTATCCTCTGGAGCAAAGTCTACACCCAGGCGTGATGATAGATTGCGAAATATGGGCTATTAAACCAATAACAGAGTTACTTTATTTGTTCAGCATTGACATTTGCTTGAGAATTAACACAAATGTGAGTTGCTGACTGTATACATTTCATGGATCACTACCTACCAAATGCCTGAACACACACAGCACGGCTAAAACCCCACGCAAAATCGAATCATTTCTTCCATTTCCTGTGAGTTCAGCTTAAAGTTTCAACTACTGAAAATTAAAGTCGGTAGACCTGAAAAATGCAAAAGTTTGCACATGCTTAGGATAAAATGAAAGACAAAGACATATAATTAATCAGGGCAAGAGATTTAATGTGTTTGGTTTCGCAGATCTTCCTTTATTATCACACGTAACAAAAATAGCCACGTGACGTATGTTAAGGTAATTAATAGGTTACAGATATTGTTTTGTATCAAAAATTCTCTGTTATTATAGGATTACCATATCTCTTAGACTATCTTCTTCTAATCTTGTCAGGAGACCAACATGATCATCAGAAAAACATGATTTTTTAAAAAACCTTCCTCTAAAAAAGGTACATTTTGTATAATTTTTTTTCCTTTCAAATACCATGGGATGTAAACTTTTTCTCTTAGTTGTATATAACATTGTTTATCATTCACATGCTAAGAAATATTCTGTACAGTATGTTATTGCTGTGCATTATTAATTATAACTAATTAATTATAATAATCCAAAAGGTTTTAAATGTTACGCCATGTAAAATAAGCAGGCTATTAATTGATATAATCACATGTGTGCTGTCCATGGTCCTGAAATAAAGCACGTACTTTCCTCCATTCACAAATCATTGCACCATATCTCACAGTCCTAACTAACATTTGGGGAGGGAAGTGCTATAAGGACAAATGCCAAATTCTTGCCAATAATACTGCCACCTGAAATAATCATTACTAGTCTCACACCTTCTCCTTGATCCTGGTTTGTTTTTTCTTTCATTTCATCTTGTAATTCTTTTCAGACAAGTTTTACCAGTCAGCCTGCATCTTCTCTTAATTCCAAGGAAAAAAGTGCTAAACTGTATTTTTTTTTCTTGTATTTTCTTGGATCCCACCCAATGGCTTATTCTCTCCCACATGACAGCTACCAACCAGGGAAGATGTCTACCACATGCTTCCTCAAAGATACTTAAAACCACTGCATCTTATCAAGCTGCTCTTTAGACAGTGTCCTGTACCTCACAGGATCTCAACAGTGACCCTGGAGTAAAGAGAGAACTGCCTTTTTTACACACAGAGCATGACAATTATGCTCTTTTAGTCTCCCAGCCATGGACAGCTATGGCATCACTGGGACTCAAACTTGCAATCTCCCAAGGGTCAACATTTTACCTTTGTGCCACTTGAGAGTACCTTTAGTCACATAATTATCAAGGAACATCAGTAAGGACATGGAAGGCCATTGCTGTACCTTTGAAAGGACATCTTCATTATGTGTACCATTACAGTATTTTCCTCATAATGCAGCAGTCAGGTGTGACCTGATGGTGTAGTTGGTAGCATTGCCACCTCACAGCTCCAGGGTCCCCAGTTTGCATGTCACCATGGGCTTCCTCTGGGTTCTCCAGTTTCCTCCCATCTCCCAAATGATGAATTGGCTGCACAAAATTGTGAATGTATGTGGTGCCCTGCGATGAACTGGTGTCCAATCCAGGGTGTATTCCCACGTCGGATAGGCAATGGATCCACTGAAACCATGGCCAGGATAAAGTGTTTACTGAATGTAGCAGTAAATATAATACCCTACCACCAATTAGGCACTGCAATCAAAGCATGCATGTATAAATACTACAAATCTATGACAGTATAGCACTTTGCAATCCATACTTAAGGCATTATTTAACATATAACCTTTAAGTAAACACAGAGAGTACTAAGGGTAAGAATCATGTAATAGGTGTCAAACTGCAACTAACATACTTTAATCTATGCGACCAGACTTCCAATATAGCACTATTCACTATAAACATTTAGAAATCTTTCTCACCATTAAATTAAGTATGTCATGTAATTAATGTGTCCTCATCCATTTTATCTTAATCAACGCAAGACAGACTACAGTTGCCTTTGAAATGCACCACAGGAGCCACAATCCACTAGGAGCCAATTAACTATTGCATTAAATTCCTGCCTTTGGTAATGCATGCCATTTACATTAGCAAACTTCCTGCTCACCAGGCTTGTTTAGCGGGTCAGCTAAGCAGCTAATGACTTGCAAACATGGAAATAAAGGCCTTGTTGTGTCTCTGTGTGGAGTCAGAGTGGACTGACCTGAATATGGCCTATTTCATCATAAGAGGATTTGATAAACAAGTCGTGTTTCAAAGCAAATGTGAAATTAGATGGGAGGAAAGTCAAAATGGCTCTGATGGGTTTTACTCAAATAGCGTGCCTGATTTGAAACATTCAGTATTTGTGAACCAAATTGACTTTCAGTGCATATGCAGCTGTTGTTTGGGTTTGAAAATAATTTCAGAGATTCGGTCTGAAGATAAATGCTTACCAGATAAAAAAAAAAAACTACAGAAAAAAGTTGGTAATATGCAGACAAACTTCCAATATACTGTATCTAAGCACAAATAACTCCATAATTTTTTTTTATTTTCCCAGGAAATAATATTACAGAAAATACAAATTAAAGTATATCTTTAATTTCCTCCAAGGTTCTCCAAAGGTAAGCTTACAAATAGTGCAAATAACTCTCTAAATATCCTCAAATCTGCCAACACATTTCTCTAAATCTTCTAAAGCTTGTAAATGTAAAAATCTCTAAAGAACATGAATCAATCTTCAAATGTCACTCCTTAGCAGTGCATATAATAAACCACATTTCACAATAATTCACAAGCTAAATCAAGTCTTATATATTATTTGGGTGTAGTTGAACAACAGTAATAACAGAAATTAATACTAGACTATGGCTGTTTTGAAATTAAACTAAAATGCTGTGTCAGAAGACATTAAGTGAATATGATGTCACTTGCAGTTGGCTCAGATAATTCCTTTGTACTTTTTTCACTTATTATTTCAGCGTGTTAACCCCAATACATGTAAGTGCAACGAACAAAGATAATACCTCCCTGCTCCTCAGAGACAAATAGCTGTGATTTAAACAATTAGTATTCATGATTTTTGTGAATAACAGGTAGGCTGATGGAGGTTGTTTTTACCATGACAGAGTTAATGAGCTTTTAACAAACCCTGTGCTTTTATTTCAAGAGAGGTGCCTGTAGATTTTAATTTCACTTCAGATGCTTTAGCTCTTACTACTACATGAAATTTCTATAAAGAAAGCAGTCTGAAATTCAAGCTACCCAAATGGGTTTAGATTTGAACTCCCTGTGCATATGAGGGATCCAAATTAATAATGCTGTTTATGTAACAGATGAATTAGGCAGACTTGACACATACAGCATTCTTTGTAATTCTCCAACTAGACAATAAAGACAGCAGTGGACTGGTGTAGAATAATGAGCTGCTTCTCTTTTTTTTAAAGAGGGTAGTGTGGGAATGACTTTTTATTAGATTATAGCTGCTACAATGTAACTGACAACAGGAACTAACTTGTTTTGTGGATGTTCCACAACACTAAAAAGTATCTCGTGTTGTTCCTTAATTAATAAAAAGTTACCTGTGGTATAAGAGGAATAAAACAATTCAAGATGTTTTATTTTTGGAAAATAATCAACTTCAGACTGGTTACAATAATGGTACTTCACATTGGACCGCATCATCCCACTTTAGAAACTCGACAATCACCAATTTATCTACATGCTGTCAACTCCAGACAGGAGCTCAACACATTGGACTGCTTAATTTTTCAAAAATTTTACAGGTTGAGTTCTTGGACTTGATCAGTTTAAATCTAAATCTGGTACTTCTATCAGTTCAGGCCACTATTTAGCAATAGACATACACTACATAGGGCTGTAGGACTTGAGTCCAGTCTTGAGACATTTTCTACATTTATTTGTACTTATCTCTGAAATATTGCCATTAGTAATTGGACTTCAAGATTCAAAGAACTTTATTAATCCCAGGGGGAATTTGCTTAAAGCATAGAGTCTCCCCGTCGGGGAATCGAACCCCGGTCTTCCGCGTGACAGGCGGAGATACTGTCCACTATACTAACGAGGAGTTAAAGACTTGTCTTGGCCTTGTGTTTGTATTCGGTCTTGACTTGGCCAGCTCTTGAACTTGGGCATTGTTCTTGCTAAAAATGGTCTTGTCTTGACGCAGTTTGTAAAAAGAATGTTCTTGTCTTTTCTTTTTGTATGTACAAAGTTTCACATGAAGTAATTACTTTATCTAGAAAACAGCCTAATCATTGGTGCATTGCTCAAATGAAGCAAACTAGTTGTAGTAAAACTACACCTCAAAGAAGAATTGATGTAATTGGGCTCAATCTCCAAAGCTCGCTCAATACCTTTGTTCCTCTGTATTCGTCTGTAAGCTAGCTGCACAAGGCCTTTCCTAAGAGCTAACACATAAATATGGTTTCTGACAAAGAAACGAGTTTGCATGTGTTGCATCATCCTTTATCCTTCCAGCTTGTCCCAAAATCCCTAGCAGGCTAAAATAGTTTCAACAAGGAATAAAGTGTTGATACTGATTAGCCTTTTGATGTTTTACCAGCAATACTTTTGTTATTGTGCGTAAGCTGAATGTAACTGTTAAAAATTATCAATTGAGGGGTGACTTTGTAAGATATTTGGTGCACAAGGAAGAGTTACAGCGGCTGAAACTGCTGATGAGTTAAGTACATAATTGGTAAACAAGTTGGTGTAATATGCAGTAGTGAGAGGCAGGATGCTATTCAGCATGCTCTTTATTTTGAGAACTCCAAAAATCATAGTCAGTGTCTGTAGCATGGATCAAAACACAAGTAGAGAATATTAAACAGGATAATCCATCCCGACAATGTCACAGCTACCTGTGACCAGGAGCTATGGGAGAGAAATTGGCGGTGCTCTCTGGCTGGGAGGGACAGCATACTCTCACCCCTGTCAATCACGGCAACACCAGCCAATCACATGCATCTGTGAGGTCATGTATGCGGAAGACAGCAAGTAGCACTTGTCCTCCGAGTGTGTTATGCTGCCCTGTGACATAGCAGTTCAAAAAGATGCGGTTGGGTTGCTTCACAATTCGAAGGAAGCATTTGTTAACCTTCACCCTCCCTGGTTGGTAACTATTGTGTGATTCCTTTTTCTCACCCAAGGATATGGACGTTTGCACTCGTCTGTACTGAATGCAATCATTTCTGTTGTTTAATCAGTATTAATGTATATACGGAAATATTTCAAGTAATCAATGAGAAACCCTAAGAAAGTACCCTATTAACTGTAGCTAATCAAATACTTATTCAAAGAATAAACATCTGATATGCAGGAGTGATCTAGGTCCAGTGCATGTGAGAGTTCAAGCACTTCCCATTAATAACACTCCTAAAAGATCATGCGAATCTAGGTATATATTAATGTGTTAATTTATTCGGCCACCATCCCACTACCCCACTTGAGGAGCATGCTGGTGGAGAGAGTCAATTCAAATCTTACATGCTCTCAAAAGGCTAGAGCATATCTCTAAAACTATATTAAGTGTTTCGAATGCTCACTTTGAAGCATTTGAGTCAACAAGATCATTTGTAATTTTGCCACTTATAGCCGTGAAAGGTTACAATTTCCACTTTTTTCTGGGCAGAAAAAAACAACTTGAAACAGTATGAGCAGTAGGTACAATAAAGTTAACTTATACCCAAGTTATGCAATATTTTCCAGTTCTGCCTCCAAGGGCACAAACGAGACCTATTTAGAAGTAGAGATATTAATTAGAATATTAACAGCACGAGACCATTGCAATTTGTCGACATTGTTTGTGGTTTCTCAGCATGCAAATTCAATCAACATTCCCCCATCTGCTTGTTTGTTGTATTGTAATCGCTTTCATGCATATACATCTCTCTCTCTCTCTCTTTCCCTCTCTCTCTCTCTCTCTCTCTCTCTCTCTCACACATACACACACAGATGCTTTCAAATGAAGCATGCTTTGGCTGCATACGCACTAAATGTGTCTCGCCCCATGCTGAGTCTGTGGGTGAACAAACAGAGCTCACTGTAGACTAAAGCAGAATGGAACTGATTAATTGGTGTAGTGGATGGTCTCACACGGATACCCTAAAGAGTTACACTTCCCAAACACAGTTTATGTCCAAGAATCACTTTTGCTTCAGTAGATAATCTCACATGGATACTGTAAACTTGTACCTAAGTAATGCTGCCATAATCATAAAGACTGTCTTGTGCTCATCCCAGGACTCTTATTTCCAGTATGCTCACACTGGACATCCTTTCAATATACTCAGTATTGTTAGTCTTTACTCTCCAAAATACTGTCTCAGGAAGCTTGTCTTCACCTCTGTCACCTCTGGATTGCTCATTAGGGATTTAAATCTACATCTGAATTTCTGTACAGCTTCTTTGTTACAATATCTACAATACTTACATTTGTACTGAAATTGAACTGAATTGATTTAATTTGATTCTTTCTGTAGTTCAGTTCAATAATTTAATAGCCATTAATTTGACAATGCTAGATAAAAAAAATCCCAGGACTAATCATTAGCTATCATTATGACAGCTATCTCAGACATAATTAGTAAAAAGCAATATTCATTCAGGTTTCAGAGAACACTCCAGGTTTCCATTACTCTTTAGAGAACCAGTTTGTTTTTTTTTAATGGAGTTACGACTAATGCCTCACGTTCAATATTAATGCTTTTAGTAAATACATTTAGAGTGTATGCACATGCCACACACACACACACACACACACACACACACACACACACACACACACCAGCATCATCCCTTCAAGTCATCAAAGTGTGGCCTAAAACTCAAAGGCATTTTAAGGATATCCCAGAGCAGAAAGGATGTTTGTGGTGGAGTTCGTTAATGCCAAAGTGCCGCCACAGTAATTTTAAGTCTCTGTGTGTTTGTAAATAAGTCACTTCTTTCCCATAGCTTTTCTGTTTCTATCCGTGCTGCATACGTAAGTGTGCCGAAGAGTTTCTGGAAGTATCTGAACACCACAAACATACACACACACACATACACTGCCCTCCAAAAGTTTGGAAACGCCTGAACAAAATAGGGTTTTTGGGCAATATCAGCATAAATCCTCTTTAGTTAGTGACCATTTTGCATTGATAATAAGGGACAACACTAGGCATCCGAGCAGTCAGTTTATTCAAACATTGACTTGATATATTACTCCAAGCCTCCTGGAGGATTGCCC
>CM040991.1:17249013-17346060 GCA_022985145.1 Pangasius djambal
ATTTGAGTATTTTTCTATGTTATGTTCATGTTTATGTTCATAAACTTTTTATTTAATAAAATATGTTTTCATAGTTTGTGTTGTCCCTTATTATCAATGCAAAATGGTCACTAACTAAAGAGGATTTATGCTGATATTGCCCAAAAACCCTATTTTGTTCAGGCGTTTCCAAACTTTTGGAGGGCAGTGTACATACAAACAAATTAATCTAGGACAAGAAGAGATGCTTTTGTAGATAACTATCATAGCTATATTAAAGCATCTTTATACCATGGCACTCGATTCTGATTGGCCAACAGATAATTTTAGATAATTTTCTATAACAGCAGCTCTGTGCTCGTTGTAAAATGTTATCACTTTTATTGTAACGTCACTCCAAATAAATGAAATAAAAATGTGTTACATAAACATTGATATGTATAATATGGTGAAGTTTTCTGTAAGTATTTTCGGAAGGAGTGTCCAGTGTCAGTGCTTAAGGTAAAGCTTTACATTTTCCACCTCGGGAAAGTCTACAGGACTAAAAGCATTGTTCTTTATAGTTTCTATATGACATGATTTTGTCTTATTCATTTCAAGGGAGAGGACAAAATAGAGGCTTGTGAGGGGATGACTTTTTATAGCTGCTATAACGTAAGTGATAACACAGATTATCTTGTTTTGCGGGCATCCACTGTATTAAATGTAACTATAAACAAATAAAAAGTGTGATATGTTGTTCATTAGGAAATTAAAAATTGTAAGTGTTGGCAAATTGCTCTGGTATAAGAGGAATAAATTACTTTGGGATGTGCTATTATAGGAAAGCAATCACCTTTAGGTTGGTAACAGGGCCACATCACACCACAGTGTTTGGATTATTATTTTCCTAAAACAGCATGACTATAAGTGTTTTATTCCTTACATTACTTCAAATTATAAATGCTGAAATTTCTCAGCATAAGGAATTACTGTTCTTACTTTTAACAAAAGCTAAAAGGACTAAAGCACCGCTGTGTCACTCTCTTTAGTCATAGATGAAGCAAGGGCTAAATCCCACTGCCACCACTATCAGCAGGTAGTCAAACAGCATTGTGAGGAATGTAAGAAACTGTTAATTAAAGTAAAAAAGACTAGCATGTTAAAGAAAGAATTTTAAACAAAAAAATCAACTCAGAGTTAATGCTAAGTTATTCACGGTACTGTATATGTTTTGCTTTAAGGACGCTAATCCGGTATGTCTCCCTCTGAAAGAGATGGCTGAAAAACTTCGCTCTTTACACTAATGCACTCTGTAATATCACTTGACACCATGCACTGATGAATATCAGCCTCGGTCTACCTATTTGCAAATGCTAGAAATATAAATCAGTACTGTGTGACATGGGAAAATTAAAGTCAAAGGCAAGGACAAGATTTGCTTACTGAGGCAGCAGTAGCAGGCCCGTCTGACAAGACCAAGAGGAAAGGATAAAAACTGTGCTGTGTCAATTAGCCTTCATGCCTCAAACAGATGTGCTTTCACAATTATTACGCCCCATGGTCTTAACAGCTGAATGGTGGGAGTAAGTAAGTGCATAGCATCTTATTAATGATGACTGTCCTGGTGGCATCAGACCTGGTGGTGGTGTACCCTGTGTACCCTGCAGACTACACTGTATCTCACATAGTTATGCAGGTTCAAAAAAACACGTCTCTTGTACTAAAATGCACTTTTATGTAGTCAATCAAAAAGTAATGCCTGTGCAATTTGCTGTCATTTACACCATAGGTTTGAAAAGAAAATACCCAGGTTGGAGCAGGAAGTGGAAGAGAAAAGTCATGTAGGGTCATAGAATCCTTCTATACATTTCAAACAGGTTACATAACAAGCCTAGAGATAAAATAAGAAAAGGAAGTCAGAGAGTGAAGGCAGTGCGGATGCTGCCCATCTGACATCGTCTCCAGGAATGAAATGTATTTTAAATCAGATATTCTTCACATTATCTGACTTATAAAACACATGACTCGCATGCACCAGAGGTCTTTTATGTGAAGAAAAAGGATATTAAATTTAAAGGATATATACTGCACATTGGACATAAAGCAATAATGGATTTATAAATGGCTCATTACAGGTTTTATGTGCTAAAGAGAGAGAAAAACAAATAACCCTCAAATATCTGCTTAAGACATCTTCTACATAATATTCTTCTATGAAGTGTTTATACATAGTGCTTCATAAGAGCATTTTGTAAGGAAAAACATGACAGGAAATGCTGTTATAGGAAAAAAATCAATGACTGGATGGTGTAAATGTGGCCTGATGTGAAGCAGAGTTACGTAGTTGATTATTATTTTCCTTTAAAAGCACATCCCGAAGTGTTTTAATCCCTTATACAACAGTAATTTGTCAATAATTACAATTTTAAAGAATGACATGTTGTACATTTATTAATTTAAAGTTACATTTAATGTTGTGGAACGTCTGTGAAACAAGTTATCACTTACATTATAGCAGTTAGAAAGGGTAGTTTCATCAGCAGCCTCTCTATCTTTTTTCTATTGTGAAATTAGTAAAAACAAAAGAACGCATGTCAACATCACCCTAGATATGACAAATGAACTTCTTACATAAGTATAGTTGTGTTTGGAACAGACCTTTATAATCATTTTGAATGTAAATGGACAGTATTGTGATATGAAGTAGATATAAATGTTAGATGACATGATACTTCATTCATGAAGTTGTATTGTAAAGCTTCATGAATGTTTGAACCATTTTGGACATAAGCCTTAAAGCCTTATAAATCCTCCAGCATGGCTTTATAAAAGATGCAGGCAATGCTTATGAATGTGTTATGAAGGTCCAGTTGATACCGAGACAGGTGCCAACAGCAATCACCCTGTACAACAATTCATCACTGAGCCAGGGCATTATTGTGCATTAGAGCCTATTCCTAGATTAAGTACATTGGACGTATGCTACATTTTTGCACTGGGTTGCATTCTGCTTACTGCATTGATGCCACTCATCATATTATTGCACTGTACAAGTGTAGAACTGTTTGCGCCATACATTACACTAATCATTCATCTTCCCTGGGGTTAACATGTATATACGTGTGTGTATACGGTTATATTCACTTTATACTTTATACTGCTAACACTTCAGTACTGCACTGACACTTTCAGATTTACTCAGAGGACGTGTGTATATAAGGCTATATCCACTTTATACTTTATACTGCTAACACTTCAGTACTGCACTGACACTTTCACATTAACTCAGAGGACGTGTGTATATAAGGCTATATCCACTTTATACTTTGTACTGCTAACACTTCAGTACTGCACTGACACTTTCAGATTTACTCAGAGGACGTGTGTATATAAGGCTATATCCACTTTATACTTTGTACTGCTAACACTTCAGTACTGCACTGACACTTTCAGATTTACTCAGAGGACGTGTGTATATAAGGCTATATTCATTTTATACTTTATACTGTTAATACTCTAGTACTAAAATGATACACACTCTCCTTTCTGGATTGCTGCTGTAATCTGTGAATTTCTCTCTGGGATTAATAGAGTTATCATCTATCTATGTATCTATGTATCTATGTATGTATCTATGTATGTATCTATCCATCTATCCATCTATCTATCTATCTATCTATCTATCTATCTATCTATCCCTACCAAATTACATGTGACTGAGCATAGCTACAGAGGAAATTAGTAAAATGCTCATTTGTCAGTCTAATGAATGATCTTTAGGTTCTCAAACTTAAGTGGTAATTAATTTAGCATTTATAACATTGTTATGAAGCACCATGTACAACTTTATTTAAGAAGCCTGCAGGGTGAACTAGGGTGGCACTGTGGAGCAGTATCAGAGTTCTTCCTCCATGTGTCCATGTGGGTTTTCTCTGGGTTCTCTGGTTTCCTCCTGCCTCCAAATAGTTGGTTGTACGTGAATTGGCTAGACTAAATTGCTTCTATGTGTGAATGAGTGTGTGAATGTGTGTGTGTTGTGCTCTGATTGACTGGCGTTCCATTCCAGGGTGTATTGCCTGTTCTTTATCTACCCTGTATATAAAAATAGCTGCATTCACATTTGCTTAATGGTGAGAGTCTTTTATATTTTTAAAGAGCCATGACAAAAGCACTTCATCAAGATTCCTGTAATACAGAAATAATGTGCATGAAGTACACAACTCCCTCGAGAGAGTGCACACACACACACACACACACACACACGCACACACACAAATAGACACACACAGTTCTCAGTTCTGTATTCTACATTACCTTATCCAGTGTAATTGATTATACAAGCAGAATGTTTCAGATGATAATGGCCTTCAGCTCGAGGAGAAACACTTCAAAACTCAAACATGCTTTGAATTGCCTTGTCAAATCATGAAACACTGACATTACACCTATATCTGTGACTACAGCGCTAAAAGAATCACAACACATTATGAAACAGTGCCTGAGGAGCAGATTCCAATGAGATTTAATATTGAATATCATGTTTCCTCCATAATGTGTCACACACAAGTGCACCTGAGGGGAGAAAAAGTGTATTTTTTCCCTAGGTGTTTCTTTTGGCATTCCCTTGTCCACTGTGAGATGAAATAAAATAACAAGCACAATATTCCCTGTGTGAGGAGGACGTCTAGACCAGGCTTGAAAGCAGCCAGAGCTGTGTGAAGCTTTGAACTTGTGTAGATGTAACTTGTGTATATGTAAAGGAAAGCTCCAGCCTGAAATATTTGTAATGCTAATTTGTGGGTTGGTGCTGTATTTCTGTTATTCCCATGGGAAGTTAGCAGTTGTACATCATGGTGACATCACAGGGGGACATTGTTATTGCTAGTGCAGTTACAATGGAGTTTAATAGGAGAAAAAAATAATCAACAATAGCAAACGTAAGTGATAACTGTCAGATTTCACGCCTACAAACAAATGAACAAGAGCTTCTTGCAGCTATACAACGCAGTTTTAACTATACATATGCAAGATGGCTGCCATACATACCTTATGGTCAGAGCGTCGCCTACACATGTTCTCAGAAATTAACATGGTTTCGGGTGCTATAGTATGATGTCAGGTACAGCACGAGACTGACACACAATAACAAAGGCAGACAGTTCTGAGTAGGAGCTAGAAGAGCTTTGTCCGTGGTTAAATGTCTATGATATTACAAGTTGACATGAAAATATGCAAAAATAAATGGAAACAGGTCCATGATCGATATGTACCAACTTAATTTAATAGTTTATCAATCTCATAATATTCATATTGACAAGATAAACAATAATGTAAGCTCCTCCATTGTCATCTTATTCATTGTAAAATCATAAGAAGTAGTCAAGGAAGATATCCCAGTGTCGGCCAGAAATTTTTCAGCCCTGATCTGCCCCTTTTTTAAACTAAAGCTCAGAATTTCATTATAAAATAAATCTTTTCAAGTGAAGAAAATAATAAATGTTGGCATGCAAGTCATTTAGTTTGGATTTCCCTTTAAGTTAAGCAGATAAATGTGAAGGTGAAACAACTGTTTTCTCTTTATCTAGTTCGTACTGTCTCTCAGACTGAAAATATCAGACTGAAAAGAAGCTTCAGCTCCAGTGCATCAGTTTTTTCTAAGAGTTAAAGCTATTGTCCTAGTTTCAGCCATGTTCTCTCTCTCTAAAGGGAGACCAATTAGGGCTGAAACAGCATTAGAGGCTGTTTAATCATGACGCTTTTTCTAGCAGCAGCTCCCACATGGCAGCATGTGGCCTGCTGGCACACGGGCACATCAATTGTGCAGGCTCTCAGCACATTGACCAATGTTAGCCAGGCCCCATTACACTCATTCGGATCAGCACACTCTCTTCTGCCTGATGCTTGATGAGCAGACAGCAGTACCGTGAGCTTAAAAGCTTTGACGCCCATCACAGCTTAGAGCAGGGCAGTGTCATGAGCGTTCTGCCTGCCAGCTATTTTCTCAGGCCTGAAATAGACAAGCAGCAAACCAGCCAATCTAGTTGGAAAAGCTCAATTAATTAAGCAGAGGGAAATATGTAGAAATGTCACACTATGCCTATTAGAAGGATTAGATGATTTATTCATTCTGTTGGTTACAGTAGGGATAGATACTTTCTCCTGCAGGAGGGGTGTTTTGTAAGATGTGTCATGTCTTTTCAGTCTTTTCAAGGAGAAGGAACAATCCACCGGCAGATATCAGCAAAAAGAAATACACATAGATACGCCATTGTGCTCGGGAAGTGCTATCCTCCCCATTACCCCTACAGCAAATTGGATTCTTTATAGCCTCAGCCATACCGGCTCAGAGAGCCGGATCAGCTTCATAATACAGTTTCCAATTCATTTTCATTTCTTCGTAGCCTTGCTCAGTGTGTGTGTGTGCGTGTATGTGTGTGAGTATGTAATGGTGAGCTATGACAGATGAGAGCAAATGGTTGCCGCTGCGTGTAAAATTAATTCCCCACACACCCCAGCCAAGAATTTCTGTGGATCATACTGCCAATAACGATTCACCTCTGTAATTTGGGCATAAAAATAAAAGCATAATTGTAAACCCATGGTAAAGGAATGACAGTATGGATGTCTGGTCTTTTTTTTACACATACATACATATATATATATATAGCCACATTAATAATTAACTGTGGAAATAAAAATCTATGAAGTGCACACACATTATTCTGTACATGATAAATTGGCCACCCATAATCTAATGCAGAAATCTGAATCAATATAATGTTAAGAAGAAGAAGAAGAAGAAGTAACAAGAAGAAAATACATTTCATACTCTAAAAGAAATTACAAGAACTGGGGTGTATACTCACAGATGTTTTATTAAATGAGAATACAACAACATAATTCTTTCCTCCCTTTCTGTGTTAACCTGTGTTTCCATGCTGTCTCTTGCTTTCTCTTACATATCTCTTGTTGAGACAAGCAGTGTCAACAAGGGACTAGGAACCTAACAAAAAGCTACATACGAAGAAATGAAGAAAGCTCACATTCATTAACATGAGTCATTATGCAATTTACAATGTCCATTCATCCTTAGTAAGTGCCTGGTCAGGGTCACGGAGGTTTACATTAGGCTACTAGTTAGTTTATACGCCACATAATGTGGGCCACACCCACTTTGGGTTTAAATCTAAATACAGATACAGATATGAATATTTGGAGCTCTAAACAGATACATGCCAAACAGGAAATATAGAATGAACATAGACATACTGTACTGAATACTGCATCCAATTAGACCCCAGTGGCAGCAGCACAATGTGTAAAATCATGCAGATTCAGATAAGAATCAGAATGGGGGAAAATGTCGTCTCTGTGACTTTGACCTTGGTATTGTTGCTGGTGCCAGATGAGATGTCTTGAGTTTTTCAGAAACAACTGATCTCTTGGGATTATAGTCTGTTGTGTTTACATAGAATGGTGCAAAAAAAACAAACAACATCCAATGAGTTTCAGTTCTGTGGGTAGAATCACCTTGTTAATGAGAGAGGTCAGAGGTGAAGGGTCAGACTGGTTCAAGCTGACAGTAACTCAGGTAACCACTATTTACAGTTGTGCTGTGCAGAAAAGCATGTCAAAACACATGTCAAACCTTGACATGAATGTATATGGATGTGTGTGTGTGTGTGCGTGCGTGTGTGTGTGTGTGCGCGCGCGCATGCATGTGTATGTTTCTGCTTCACATGGAGCTATAAAAAGAAAACTCTATAATCCGTGTAATCCACTGTGTAATCCCTTTGTGGGTAAATTCCCTTTCAAGGAAACAGTTCTCCATTATGGATGGGGTCTAATTAAGAAATAAAGTATTCAAAGTATACACAATATAGCCAAAGCTGTAGGGGGGATATTACAAACATTCAATAGATTAAATTCTGAATGCTAATAAGGACTGTTTATAGACAGTGTTTGACTGAAGCCGTTGAGAAATCATGCTGCTATGAAATATATTTCATTTAAATTTAATCAGTACACTGAATGAAAGAATGCCTACAGTCAATCACTGAGGTGTATTAGATGCACATCTGTCTACATTTAAACTTTAATATTAATTGAGAGTGTCACACTAGTCCCACAGTACATTTACACAGTACACACACAAATGTGTTGTGTACACATTTAGTTACTTAGCCAATGTTAACTCTCCAGCAGTAGCATTTTGATTTTATCAGTTAACTCAAGTTCTGTAACTAGCTAATGAACCACTACGTATCATAAAACCAAGCTACCCAGCTAGTTAAACTTGTAATAACTATTATATTGTGTAATCCAAAGTATGCTATAAGCTTTCTAACATTATGGTAACATTTATATAATTAAAATAATTATCCAAATATGGTGGAAGCTAGCTAATATCTAAACTATTTTGTAATTATTAGCCAACAAGGCAACTATTACCTAAGAAAGTAGCTAACAATAAGTTATTGTATTGTGTTATTAATCAGTAGCAAAGGTCACTAGCAAGCTAGCAAGCTAAAAGCTAGGTAACTTTTATTTAATGAAAACCATTACCCACATATGCTAGAAGCTAGCAAACATTAGGCTTTTAGGTTCTTAACTATTATGTGATTATTAGCCAGGTTCGCTAGCAATGTAGCTAACATTAGGGTTTTTACGTTGTGTAAGGCAAGTTAGCTAGAACTGTTAGTGTTCAGATTGGAGGGGGATCAAGCTAAAGAGTGGGAAGTGGTAAAGATTATGTCTATTTCATCCAGCTGCAAATACCATCTGCCTATTAAATGTAAAAATTAAATTCCAAAATATTTCAAAGCAATAATAAGTTCTTGACTAATCCAAAATGCTTCTGAATATATAATATATAATCTGCCCACTAGTATGAATGCGGTCTCATGGGAGCTTTCCTGTTTTACTGTTTCCAGTGCTTAACTTCTGGAAAAT
The DNA here is from genome assembly GCA_022985145.1 of Pangasius djambal. Classification (NCBI taxonomy): domain Eukaryota; kingdom Metazoa; phylum Chordata; class Actinopteri; order Siluriformes; family Pangasiidae; genus Pangasius; species Pangasius djambal. Next base: position 17,257,927 of record CM040991.1, read on the forward strand.
GTTCCCTTCCATCATAAAGCTTCCATCATTTGTCCATCTGAAATTTATAGATTTGAGCCACAGAAACAGTTTCCTTCCTTTTATGCCTCCATTAAAAGAAGCATGCTGCTTTTATGACAATCTGTTTCCTGCTGTGTATGTGTTCAGCATGAAGCGCATGCGACTTGAGTTCTGAATAAGATAAACTCAGCCAAGCCCAACACCCAAATCTGCCTGTACTATAAAACGTCTCGAAGTGAAAATAAATGAAATGCTTTGGCTGGGCTGTTTATGTCAAGATCCTGATAGACAGTTTGCTATTTCGTGTAAACATCGCTCCTTTTTTTGCTGCTGTCTTACTTTAGATGGAGTGATGAATGATAAGCAGTCCAATTATTGGTGTAAGTCTATGAGTGTTTTTCCTCAAATATATTCAATAAAATCATGTCCCTAAGATAACTTCTATTCGAATATGTGTGGCTGCATGGAGAAACCTGGTCAAATTTTCATAATTTCCACTATATATAGTCATGAACTTTTCTTTTGTATTTAAAGATCTGATTCCAACTCTTGTGAAAGACGCAAACGTGTTGTCTAGAAGCAACTGCTATTTTGTGATTTAGTTCCATTGAATTAAATGTAATGAATAAAATAGCTATAAAAATAATAAATAAGATATTGATTATAAACATCATCCACATCAGTCAGTCACGGTATTTGACAAACTAGAGCCTCTTGACTCAACTGATCAATGTTAATTATTACTTCAGTGCTGAAATAATTTGTGATTAAATAAGTAAGTTTTACTCTGTTGGTTAAATTTCCTTTTTTTTTATTAGCAGTCTTTCAAAGCAATGCCACAAACAGTGTAAACAATGGTGCATGTGTGCATATGTGTGTGGTGTGTGTGTGTGGGGGGGTATTTATATATATATATATATATATATATATATATATATATATATATATATATATATATATATATATATATATTCAGTATACTAAATCTAATAGACTTATAAAAATGTCCAAAAACCCGCTCAAAGCCTGACATTCACTGCATTCGAAAATCACACTTAGCTAACAAGCTAGCAATTAAAACATCATCTTTAGGCAGACAGATGCATTTGTTAAACTGGCTACTTATTTACATAACGTGATCTTAGCATGCAGAATGTGTTTCGATATTGTTTCGACAAAATTTGTTTACGGCCATTGCACTATGAGTCATAGCTATCCAACAACTTAATCAAAACATGACATTCACTCCATGAGAAAATCGCACTTAGCTAGCAAGGTTTTAGGCTTTTAGAGAGAGTGACTGTTTTTAGAGATATGCTCATAAAATTGGATCCAACATGATCTTTTCGGCAGATGCCAAGACAAAGTTAGAAAGTATCGTAAGGAAGAACATTTACACATCATTTTGGTAAAATGTAATTTGGTCAAAAACTATTTTTTGTCATTTTGTTGCCAGAGCAACAGCCCTTGTTGTTGTTGTTTTTTTTTTCCCCAGTCCACTTCAGATATATCCAACAATATCATAATGTTCCTATGGTAAGTGCTATTCAAATGTTTTCTAATCAAACAAAAACGTAGTATGACTTAGAACTCATAAATGTTGATATAAATTATAAAGTGTTGTGAAGTGTTAAGTTTAAGAATCTGACACCTTACTATATAAATGCAAACTTATATAGACTTGTAGACTTGTTGAATTAATATTCAATAATGTCTAAATGTCACAACTAGCACCTATTCTTTTAAAACTTGTGTTGAAACACTGCTACTTCTTACTTACAATGTTGTAAAATCATCCACTGTCTATTAACTTAACCATATTACTTCATGTTACAACATCTACACTTGTACTTCTATAATTATATTTATTATATATTATATTTACTTCCACTGACAACTGGGTGAAGGTCCAGTTTTGTTGCCTACATCATTGATCAAAGTAAGAAATGTTTCACTCTAATATCGAGTTCCTGATCTCGATATTTCCAAAACAAACTCTATGAATCCTTTTGCTCTCAAAGGCGCTAAAGCAAAAGACATCAAAAGCTTTTCTGCTTTTTTTCAGCCTCGTACATATATCAGACTTCAAAGATCCTGATACCTAAAGCACCCTCAACTTCATACCAAAGCTCATCATCTGCATAGCTGCTCGTCGACGTCTTGAGAACATGTACCTGCATGAAAATCTATTACAAAACAACATAAAGAGTGCTTGTTGTTAGATTGGCACCTCTGAAGGAAAATTACCACTTGTGTTGAATTGCAATTAGCATGTATTTTCCTTTCCGTGTGCATAAAAGCTCTTGTCAGTTCTATATAAGGGGAACGCATGATGCAGAAAAGCATGTGGTCAGTGATAGCAGAATTTAGACATTGTATTTCTGTTTTTAGGTTAGGTTAGGTTCAACTTTACTGTCGTTGTCAGAGTACAAGTACAGAGACAACTTTAATGCAGTTAGCATCCAACCAGTAGTGCAAATATCAAATAAGTTAAAATGAGGTAACAAGGTTATGATGCAATAAGTTAACAGTGTACAGGTAAAGGTAAACAATATGATGCATTCCAGTAATGCAAATGGCAATTAAGTTAAATGGAATAAATAAGAATTGTGGTGCAGTTAATTGAGATAAACAGTGTAGATACAGTGTATATAGTGGATAAAAATACAGATGTGCAAATAGCAATAATGTGCAAATAACAGTCTGATATAAATAACAGTAATAATGACAGATAATGCAGTAAAGTGCAAGTACTTGCAAATAATTGCAGACAACAATGTTGTCTTGATATAATATCAATATCAGAGCACTATCAGCTACTGGCTTCTTTATTTTTATCATACAGCACTATGGCAAACTTGTTGTCTTTGAAATCTGTATCTGTATCTGTTTGGAGCTTCAATTTTTCATATCGGTATCTTAAACCCGAAATGGGTGTGGCTTAAACAGGAACGTTTTGTTGTTTTTTTGCTGTTGTTGTTTTTTTTCGTTTTGTTTTTTTCCCCTTAAAAATGAACCCTTTGCCCCTGGAAATACTGGAAACGCTGAAAAACACTCGGAAAAAACTGAGGTAGAACTGCCAGCACTGTCAGCATGGTCTGTGAATTCTGGCTCTGACTGTTCCTCAGCATCATTACTCAGTTCATAATTGGTCTCAGTGTGTGCGGGACTGTTTTTTGTTTTTTTTTTAATCTCGCTCACAAGGTTGATTTTATTTGTACCTGTCTGCAATATTTTCAAATGAATTTAGTTGGTTCCATTTTCCAAAATATAAACAAATTTGTAGCTTAAATTAAACCATCATGACCCTGACTAGGTAGTTACTAAGGACCACCGTTAGCACGACTGTGCTCTTTATCTGAGTTTCATGTCTGACAGCTCGCTCACGCATCAAAGTTGAAACCTCCTGCTTTTTTTTGCTGTTGTCTGCAGGATCCCAGTCTCGATGTACACCGATCCCCCTGTGAACCTTTCTGGCCAGCTTTCTATAATAAAAAAATAATACACCTCCTATTCATTTAAATTACATGATCAGTCTTGAATAATGTATTCGTATTCGGCTGCATCTCTAAAAGGCAACTTGTGAAAATGAGCTCAGGTGCTCATTGTGCTTTTGCCCTTTATAAATCTTAGACGTCCTTTAGGATAAAAATATCTGGAAAATTAAAATCACAAAAACACATAGGTTATTTGCATTCAACTTAAACTTGTGGTGCGCTGTGAGATCAAGTTAACTAGCTAGCTAGCTAGTTTTTGTTTCTTTGTTGGTTGGTTGGTTGGTTTTGTGAATGTGAGCAATATGCAAATATTTTTATTTTAAAAAATGGCAGGACACTAGGCTGGTGTGAGTGCTGCTTAATAAGCAGCAGTTACTTCTATTTTGCTTTATATCACACTTAATAGCTTCACAAATTCATGAGGTTAAAGTTCACCTCAATGAACTCAGCTAAATGAACTGCTATTAGAGCCGAATTCCATTGCTTTCAGTGAATTGGCTTTTTTTTTTTGACAGGTTAATATTATCCGTGTGTAAGTTTTCTTTGCTCTCTGTTCTAATTAAAGTGCACAAAAAAATAACAACTACATTCTAAAAACAAATTGTGCTACACCAATCTATTTTTACACAGGAGCAAACTTAGCAGGCATGTGATTTTGCTAGGGTATGATTTCTTGGTTTTTTTTTGTCCTGACAGCTAGAACCATGTGTTTGGACCATCAATCAAATGTGGAATGATGCCATATTAGCATAATTTCTATGGAATGAGTGTTAAATGATGCATATCCTACCGAATGCATCAAAGTCTTATTTTTTGCTGACAAGCTTTTAGACACAGGATATTAATCAGGTTACTTTTGCAGGTCATTTTTGCACAATAAGATCATCTGAAGAGAATCACTCAAAATGAGAATGTAAATGAGTAAGTATGCAGTTTGGAGGGGAAAATTGTGAATATTAGGCATGTAATTCTGTTTGACATGGTTTGTCATGTTCTGAAAGCTAGCTATCAGGAAGTAATGTGTATCGTTAATTTAGCACTGTGATCTTGTACTTTGCATTACTGTCTAAAATGCTATCTTGGTATTTAAACCAGTGTTAATGTCTGTGTCTTTTCACAGTCAAGTGAATTGGCTTTTGTGATAGGCAAATTTTATTTATGCTTGGATTGATGACTGCTTTAGGCTTAGATGTGGTTTCACAAGCAAACCTAGCTCCAATCTGTTCTATCTCTTTGCCCTTAATGGTACATCCTTTTCAAGTACCCACAGTCCCAGAAGCCCAGGCACCTGCAGTGTGGTGTGATCGAGCAGGCAGAATTTTCCTCCAAGCGCACTGAGGTGTTTGACAATGCTGCATGGTTGGGAGGTAGAAAAGGTGCTGCATCAGGCTTTTTACACATTGGAAGGAGGTACAGCTGAGCCTTCACACTTACAGATTGATGGCCGTGGGATGATAGTGAAGATTCTAACTATAGAACAAAAAAGGTTACAGCTGAAAAAAAAAAAACAAGGAAGAATTCAGTCCAAAAAATAAAATAGGAGAAACGTTTTCTTATAGTTTCAGCAGTTCTGCAGATGCACCAATATACCAGTGGTTCTCAGAGTTAAAAATTTTGCTATGGTGGTGAAATCGCAATCCATTATTATTAAAGTTAATATATATACTTATTATTTGATTTCTTGTGGTTATTAGCTTATTTGACTGGTCAGTTGAATTGAATGGCTCTAATTTGAATGTCACAAACTCATAAACGTGTTAGGGTATAAATAATATCAACATAGAGCAAATGACTCATTGGAGTAGTTGGAACATTCAGGAATTAAAAAAAAAAGTCTAGGACTCCAATAATAGCCAGAATGTGACAGTAGAAATTTAAATAATGAGTCAAATATTTCAATAGTTGGATTATGTTCATTAAATAAATCTGTACTGACAAGGGGTCCATGAAATTTATCTTCCATGATCTATACAGTCTACTTTCAAGTATTGTACTGTCCAAAAGTCTTAGACCCCTGACATTTTTTATACACATTTTGACAGAGTTTTTTATTTTTATTTCACAGCTTCTGCATTAGTGTTGGAGGAAAAATATTTTCCCAACTACAAGTAACTATCTTAAGCAAAAAGAAAAAAAAGCAAGGATTTTCTGCAGCTAACGGTATAGCCTTGACACAGCCCTCATCTCATCATCGAGGCTGTTCAGGGACATGCAGATACAGAAAGCAAGTGAGAGACAAAGTCTGCAGCAGAACAGTGGAAAGTTCTCCAAGATGTTTGGAACAACCTATTAACTGATTTCCTACTGGCACAATCATGTTGATCCAATTTTAAATGCGGTCAGAGCAAATATTTATTTTTGAAAAATTATTTACTGCTCTTTGTAGTGCTATTTTTGATATTTTAGAATCTTTCCATTTCATTATTTTGAGTGTTTTGTATAGTAATGTGCTGTATATACATATTTCCTTCAAACCATTCTATTCAGAAGAACTGAAACAGGCTTGCTTATTAATTCATTCAGAAAATCACTGGCTCCTGAGCTCATTTCAAATATAAATGGTAATGTATTATAATGTTATTGTACAAAATGTTCAGCCATATTCTAATATGTATGTAATAAACACATATTATTACATATTATATATGTTATAATCATCATATCTTAGCTTTAATACCTAATGTCTGTCTGATATGTCAGCAGATTACAGGATGTAAGACTATAATTCTTCAGTTCACTTAACTACATGGTGAAGGTAGATGGTATCTATTTAGCCCATATGTAGAAAATTAAGATTTACTAACATACTAACTGTTCTGTGAGCATAGCAGTTCAAATCTGGGAAAGAACAGATTGTTTTAAGAAAATGGGGAAATAATATTTATGATCTCAAGGATTTGTATATTTTCAGGAGAAAGTACCGACTGTTCAGAGGGTTACTTCCCTGCAGTCTCGGCCCAGGCGGGCAAAAGATAACTGAAAAAGATGAGATAAGACCCTTAAAGCTCACCCAATCCCTCAAGTTAAACTAAACTAAAAACTGTGCAGTGTGGTTTCATTTTTCCATTCATTGAGATAAACATTGTCGGTGACATTTGTGAATTTCAGGATTAGCTGAAAGGGAAGAATATAAAAGCTATGGCAGCTGCCACAGAGTTATATCAGCTGACCTTTTTCACCTGGAGGGAAATGAAAGGAAGGCAAAGGGGACCTTTACAAAGTGAATGTGAATTATGCTTCATGTAGGTCAGGGTAATTATGGGACATTACCATTTAATATTAGCTTAAAGCTACATAAATCAAAGTAAGATAAGGGTAATTCGTCCTTGCACAACCTAGCCTGTTAATTCCACACCAAACTGTTAAGCCTGGACCTTTTGTTCCTTTTAAAGATAAACAGAAATCATGAATTGTCTTTCATGCATTGCATTCTTTTTTACACTCATTGGCCATTTTAGCAGATGTACCTACCATCACTCTGTAAATAAAAATGACTGACATCTGTGGCTATGTGCAAATCGTGAGCTCCTCTCTACCTTGTCCATCAATGAAAAGGTACCATGCTATGACCACTGCTGACCAGATATCATTATTGTGATGGACCATTCTCAGCACAGCAGTCACACTGACCTGGTAGTGTGTGGTTCTGATTTGGTTGTGTGTGTGTGGTAGTGTATCAGGACAGCAGCATTTCTGGGATTTCTAAAAACCTCAGTGTGACTGCTGGGTTGAAACAGTCCACCACCTAGAAAATATACAACCAGCAGCAGACCTGTGGTCAAAAGTGACAGTGCTTGAAGGGTAGGGCACGAATTGTGAATGGAAAAAATTAGTTTAGTGACTGACTGTCACTTACAAACTGCTGTATTGAGAATGGTCCACCAACCAAATAATATCTGGTCAATAGTTGTCCTTTAGTGGACATGGTAGAGAGATGACCCAAGGTGGATTGAGGTAAAGGTGGACAAGGTAGGGAGAGGGACTGACAAATTGTCCCTAGCAAAAGATTTGTTATTGTCAGAAAGTATATACCAGGGAAAGTCAGCAGTCAAAATAGCATATCTGGGGTAATAGTTTTTGACTTGTAGTTGCCCGGCAGACAAATATGTTTAACAACAAGAAAGAAAAAAAAAATACTTCTCATTATTGAATTTCACAAAACGTAAGTTTTTATTTGTTTTTGTTTTTATTTTCATGGTGGAGTACACCTCAAAATAGCGTGTACTTCCAAATCCAACCACCTGCTGCACTACACACACTGGCCGAGTTGCATTCTGGCTGCATGAATGACATGATCATTCCAGAATCTGGAAGACGCAAATGTCTGAAAACATAAGACAACACAGAGCAAAGTAAATTTTGCATAAAGCTGTCATACAACTCTCTGGCTAGCACAGCATGCAATCACTTTGCAGTTAAACATGCTGACAGAAAATAAAGATGCTAGCCAGGCTCCAGTAATGTCTTTTACATGCGGAAGCGAAGACAGAGCACCACTTCTCAAATCCAAAACGTTGGCCAACGACTTGTTGACTTTTTTGTCATGTGCAAACAAGATGTATTATATTAGAAGCTTTGTTAGAAGAGGTTTGATAGTCATAAAGAGTCATATAGCTTACTTGTTTGTTTACCTTAGTTTTTATTAATGCATTTAACTAGCTACTAAACTCACCATTTCATATTATGTTATTTTATGTTAGCTACCACTTTTTGGCCTATTCAATTACCAGGTGGCTAAAACACAGGACTGGGAAGTACACCAGAGCTTTTAGTCGCCTGCGGGTATAGCTCAAAAATAACACTGAAGTAGGTGATGAAACCATTACACCAATTTGTAGATCCAATTCTCCAATACTCCACTCTCAATTTGGCATAGTAGGGTTTAGAATTTCAATCAAGGTCAGTTGCGACAAGCTCCTGATGTTGCCTTATTGTATGCAGGCCTACAGAGTGCTTATAGAGAAATTACAACTCCTTCTCTATTAACAAACCCAGCTCTACTCTACTGAGACTCCAAATCAAATGTCCCTCAGTCACTCCACCAAGAAAAAACTCTCTTCCTGCATCATGACACTTGTGATATTGATGCTTGTGTGCTTAATCAAATCTCACTGACCTCAATGCAACATTGTTCCAGACGAGTTCAAACCCTGAATTTTCGAAAGATTCAGTGATACAAGCGTGCAATTACTGAGGTATTTCTACAAGCCAAAAATAGACATGTAGATTCATAACATATAATCCAGTCCATTTCACTTCCAAGTTCTAACATGACAAAATGTGGAACCGTTAAAGAGGGGTGAATATTTATGCAAGCCACTGTGCCATAGTAAATGTTCGAATTTCACCATTTGAAAGGTTTTCCCAGGCCACCACACATATGGAGAAAATGCTGTACCTACCATTGTTAGGTGTGGCTGTGTGCTTGCCTTTGCAATGCTGGACATTATGTCTATCAACGTGATGCAAAATGTGGGGGTCGTTTTCAATAACTTTGTCATTAATGTCACTTCACTAATACCAAAGAAAGGCTATATGTGGAAACTATCAAGAAGCTGTTATTAGATAAAGTGGAGAACTCATTGAGACTAGAACAGTGTGTGCTCTGCAAATGAACACCCATAATTACGGCTTGGCAAGTGGGAGCATTTGAGAGGCACTTGAAAGCTGCATTAGTGTGTTATACTCTGAAATGGGATCGGTTAAAATCTGCTGTATGTGGATGTTTTTTCCGGGGTCTGAACTGCAGAAAATTGAAGCGAGAAAGATAAGTTGTGATTAGTTTAAGCCGAAAGCAGGGCTGGTGCAGCATCTTCCGTCGGTTAAGATTTACCTTATTCTCAGCAGGATCGCATTGCCATTTTTATTCTTCTTAATAGTTTCTTTGAGTGTGCTGTCAGGGGGGACAAAACTTATATCAGTGGAAAACACAAACAGGAAAATTTCTGCTTTGCTGCTGATAGCCTTCGGTGCCTCAGGAGAAAGCATTTATATGCAAATTAAATAAATAATTAAAACACCCAAAATGACCTTAATGGTATAAAACCCAGACAGAGTTCATAGCCTAGTGTCCTACTGTTATGCCCTTACTACACAGTACACACACTCCCATACACACTCGTACACACTTGCGCACATTTGTATTATGTAAATGTGCCACATGCTACATTAAACCCATTGCTCAAACACCAGGCTGCAAGTGAGTGTTGAGCAGAGATACAGTACATTGTGAGAATGACTGCAAAGTCTGCTTGATGATATAAAAAATCTCATTATGTGAATGTCTTTAAAACATTACCTGAACAATAAAATCACTAGTGTTAAATGAAATCCAACACAAAGTCCTATTAAAGTAACTCACCATATGAACAGATCCTCACTGCATGAGTTAATGTAATAAACAACATTAAGACTGTAAATTAGTGCAGGAAATTCTGTTGTGTTGCAGCAAACTAATATTTTATTCATAAGACTGCCTTGCTTTCCAATGCTGTTAAAAATCACCAGTGGTACTTTTTGTCAGTAGTAGAAATGCTACTATAAAATTTACCACCAAGTACACTACTAAATGTCCAAAGGTATGTGGACATCTGACAATCATACCCATATGTGCTTGTTGAATATCCCATTCCAAAGTTGGTCCAACTTCCATTTTTTGAAGGTTTTCCACTAGATTTTGAAGTGTGGCTTTGGGAATTTCTGCCCATTCAGCCACAAGAACATTAGTGAGGCCAGGCACTGATGTTGGGAGAGAAGGCTTGGTGCACAGTCTGCGTTCCAGTTCATCCCAAAGGTGTTCAGTGGGGTTGAGGTCAGGGCTCTGTGCAGGCCACTCGAGTTCTTCCACTCCAACCTGGGCAAACCATGTCTTCATGGAGCTTGCTTTGTGCACAGGGGCATTGTCATGCTGGAACAGGTTTAGGCCTCTTAGTTCCAGTGAAATCTTAAAGCTATAGAATACTAAAACATTCTAGTCAATTGTGTGTCTTCAGCTTTGGGGAAGGCCCACATATGGGTTTGATGGTCAGGTGTCCACATACATTTGGCCATATAGTGTATGTAATAATGACAGATGCTATTATCAGTATTGTGTAGGTATAAAAGTTATTAGTGCATATTTATATCGCAGGCTTAAAGGAACTGATATTATTTAGATTTATTCATTAATTAATATCCTAACATGGGGTGGGTAGCATTGCTGCCTCATAGTTCAAAGGTCCCCAGTTTCATCCCGACCTTGGGTTACTGCCTGTGTGGAGTTTCGCATGTTGTCTATGTGACCAAGTGCATTTCCTCTTGGCTCTTCGGTTTCCTTCCACCTTCCAAAACCATGTAGGCTATGCTAAATTGCCCTTAGGTGTGAATGAGTTTTTGAAAGTGTGTGTGCATGGTGCCCTGTGATGGACTGATGTCTCATTCAATATGTATTCCCACCTCATGCCCAGTATTCCCTGGATAGGGTCTGGATCCACCCTGACCTTGACCAGGATAAGGCATTTACTCATAATGAATGAATTAATACCCTAATATGAATTATTTATTAGTTTGTGCTACTTGTGATTAGTAAAGAAATTTTGAAATGTTACAAAAATATTCACAAAACATCTTTCTCTTTTTCATTATGTACAGTAATTATTTCATCATTGTTTCCCTAGACGTGATGAGCATGAAACTGGAAAGTAGCAAAAATTCTTTAATGCAGTTATGCAGACAGAGTAATAAAGCTATGTCCTGTCTTACCCAGACATCTCTGATCTTTGTTATTTTGTGATTAACTAAATTGCTTGACAGGAAGCTCACACTTATCGAACTATTGACCTGTGTTTGTCTAACACTGTCTACTTCAATATAATGAGTAAATCTCTCCTAAGACTTCATTTCTCCCTGTCACTGTCTAACTGTTCAGATGTCTACTTTAAATGCACACTGGAGGGAAACATTTGACATCTAAAACTTTCAAAGAGCGAGAGAGAGAGTGAGAGAAACTGAGAGAGTGGCTTACCTGTTACTTGCTTGATACTTACTTATTTTGTTTATGCAAAAATGTTGAGATATATGTATTCTGTAAATGCATAAATTTTGTTCTAATCTACTTGCACTATGTGCTTTGGCAACAATGTGATTTATGCCAATGTGATTAATATTCATGCCAATAAAGTTGAATTGAATAGAAATTGAGAGGAAGAGAGAGACTGAGACACAGAGACAGACATACAGACAGATAGACAGACAGAGGGAGAGACAGGGAAAGAGAAAGGTAGAAGGGAGAGAGATGTATAGAGAGAGAGGCAGAGAGAGAAAGTGAGAGACAAAGAGAGAGATAAAGGGGGTGAGACAGCAAGAGAGAAAGACAGAAGTGATAGAATGAGAGGGACAGAGGTGTGAGTGGTGAACAGAGAGAGACAAAAGGAGTGAGAGAGACAGAGAAACAGAGCGAGAGAAAGAGACAGGCAGAGACAGAGAATACGACAGACAGAGGGAGAGACAGATGGGAGAGAAATATAAAAGGGTTCGACAATGAGAGAGCAACAAAGTGAGATAGTGATACTGACAGACAGAGACAGAGGGAGAGACAGGAACAGAAAGACAGGATGGAGAGAGAGAGAGACAGAGACAGAGAGAGACAGAAGAGACAGAGAGAGGGACAGGGACCAACAGAGAGAGAAAGACAAGGGGAGTGAAAAAATAGAAACAGAGAAAGAGAGTTAACAGTTATTAATCACAACTCATGACAATAAAATTATTTCCATTTGAATTTGAGAGACAGAGTGAGATAGATGGACAGGGGAGAGAGAGAGAGAGAGAGAGAGAGAGAGAGAGAGAGAAATTGAGACAGAAAGAGATTAAGACACACAGAGAAAGAGTGGGAGATTGAGACAGAGAGAGAAGACAGATGTAGAGAGACTGTTTTCTTGTCAGGCCTCTGTTTTTGGTGAAGCGATGTGGAGATGGAAATATGGTTCTTTGATTTCCTCTCATGTTCACATTTTAAAAGAGACATGTCCAGGCCTGAGGTGAGAGACTCAATTCACAGCATGAGTGTAGACTGTCGGAAACAAGGGGAGGCACGAAGACAGGAGGAGTAAAGACAGAGGGGATACATGCTCCATTGAATTTTTATCACCACACACATTCTTCAATCTTTTAATCATCTGAAGTTTAAAGATTACAAATAACTACAAAATATTATATATTTCTGTAAGTGTACTGACAAACCCCATTAGTTAATTGCTAAATAGGAGTTAATGGGGTGTTTTGTTGTAAAACTAGATTTTAATATCTTCAATATCACCATCTCTCTCTCTTTCTCTCTCTCTCTCTCTCTCTCTCTCTCTCTCAGTATTGCTGTTTTGACCAAAGTCATGATTTTGTATTGTTGTCACGTGTATGCCATTACACAAATATGGCATACAGTCATTGGGGAATCCCTTAGCTTCTTACAGGAGCTTTCTGTACTGTTAATCTCTGGTATATCTGCAGTGGCTAAAGATGCCAGTAGCATACAAAATTTAAAGTGCAAATATATGCTCTCACATATAGTATAGTCTTTTAAAATATATTCCCACCTCCAAGATCATCATCAGGAGATGATTCTGCAGGTATTTAAATTCATGCTCTATAGGCTAACGAATCATTGCAGAAAGAGGTCAGTAGTCATGTTTATATGATGTAGCAATGTTTTTTGTTTTTGTTGGCTAGAACTTAGTTAAATGTAACAATGTAATGTAAGAATTTTGACAATCCCATGTGTTATATATAGTTACAGTCCCCCTAGTTATCAGCCAATCTGGATTAGGCAATATTTGATACTTTCAGAAAGTCTCATCTATCAATTTTAAGAGAACGTTAGAGTTTCCATATCCATATGTATATGTGGAGTACTGTTAACACCCTAAAGTTGATTATTTTCCAATAACAGCATGTTCTGAGGAGTTTCATTCCTCTTATACCACACAAATCTGGCAACTCTAGCAATTTTTTTTTTTAAAGTTACATTTAATGTTTCAGAATGCCCTCAAAACAACTGAATTCATGTTGTAACTTAAATTGTAACAGCTATAAACCATCATTCCCTCACCAGTGCCTCTTTTGTCTCTCTCTGGAAGTTAATAGGACAAAGAAAACGCACCGTGCTCTGTTATCTGTCCCCGAAGGCTTTCAGTAGGCTTTTAGAAAACTAAAAGGAACATCATTTCCTCTGACTGCTATAAAGCACTGACACTGGAGACTCCTTCCATAAATATCCATAAATCTGCTCACAGACACCTTGATTATATCAACAGTTACATATTTTTTTAATGTTTATGTTGAGCATCTGTCGTGAATTCCGTGTAAATTGTTGCTATAGAAATGATTACATTTTAGAACAAGTACACTAATATAAACCTTGCAGCTGGAACTACTGTCCAAGCTGCTGTCAGAGAAAATTAATCAACACCCTTCTGAACAATGAGAATTGAGCATTCATCAGTGCTGTTGTATAATGCTAAATTACTGTAATTCTTACTGTAATTCTCTAGCTAATGTAATGTGCTGGCAACAGTTTGATTGTAATGAGAACATAATTACAACACTCTCACACACTCACGTTCAATAAGCATTTTATCCTTGTCAAGGTCACAATGGATGCAAAGCCTATCTCGGGAACACACACACATTCAAACCTAGTGGCAATTTATCTTAGCCGATCCACCTATTTTTAGGGAATAGGGCATTCCCTCACCAGCCCCTCCTTTGTCTCTCTCTGGAAGTTAATAGGAAAAAAAAAGTCCATCAGAAGGCACTATGCACACACACACACCTAGATCCACCTACTGGCATGTTTTTAGGGAATAGGAGGAAACCAGAAGAAACCCACACAGACATGGAGAGAACATGCACAGAAGCTCCAGACACAGACGGCAATCAAACCGGGTACCCTGGAGCTGTGAGGCAGCAACTCTACCAGCAGCACCACTGTGCTGCCTCATAACAACAACACTATATGTCATTATATAGTCTAACAGTGTGTACTGCTTAATGATGTTTTCAATGTAGTCTATTTTAAAGGAGCAACTGCCTAGTCAAATTCTTTGGAAATGAAATCTTACTTCTCCTATATGTGAGACTTCTGACAGTATATCAGTGACAGTATATAAGCACTATTTCTATAATCATTCTTGTATTTATACACTGCACTGTGGCTTTAATGTGAAACCGAAGTGTGTTTGGACCATTTTTATAACCCTGCAGGCTACATTTTGTCCCTCAGAGTCTGTGTCTGTGTCCATTCAGAACAGCTGGTGCATGGCGATGTGCTCTGCTCTCAATTCTGAACGCTGCTATAAGAATTAATAAGCATCACAGGCAGCCATAAGAGACGCACGAGGGCCATAATACTATCTTCTCATTTTATAAAGAGCTCCCTATGTTCAATACAGAATCACAGTGAAACCACATTTGCTTTCTTTATGGCACTCTGGAGAACTCGGAGTATTTGCTGCAGCATCTGAGATGATTGCTGCCAAAATGAATGAATAAATATATAAAACTTGATGATGTGGCATAGAAATGTCCATTTGGAGGACATATTTTCAATATGCACACACGCCATAATGGTGTACTATGTACTGTTTATGTGACTTGGCATGTCCATAAACAGTAGTAATATCAGCTACACTATACAGAGACATATTGAGACACATGAAATTGGCCAAAAGTCTGTAGGAGCAATAATAAAAAAATACAAATCAGGTAATACCACTGAGACTACAGTTTATGCCATTGTTTGATATAATGAAAGATATTATGTCTCGGTCTGTTTCAGTCATGTTTATACATACACCTACCCAGACAAAATAAGCTTTTGAGAGCTCAAAATAAAACAACGACAGGAGGAGCACAACAACCATACAACCAGACTCCTGTAGTTGTGTGGTCCTCTAATTAAAACAGATGGGACACTCCACTAAAGCCATGTTTTGACCAGACGTCGGCTCTGAGCTGAGCCACGAGGGAGGCAGGAACGAGGGAATGAAGAAGTCTGGCTTTAGACAGATCCATTCACATACTTAAATCTGTTGAAATATAAACCAACCCTAAACTCTTTTTTTCCCATGATATTACTTTATAATGAAATATTTCATGGTCACCACCAAATAAATCAAACTGAGTGGCTCCGTTATGGAAAGTGTATGTGCAACAATCTGCAATCACAGAAGCTATAAATATACCCAAAAGAAAAGGCATGCTCCGCTGGCCGGAATTGATCTTTATTTGAGCTGCACACTGGAAATACATTCACCCTCCATTTTTTTTTTCTTTTTTTTTTTTTTGCCGCCAAGGAAGAGAGCTGAGACGTCCATGGAATAAATGATGAACAGGTCCATGAAAGGCATCCTCAAACCTTCTATTTTACCAAATTTTTTTGCAGGGTTTTCTAAATAAGCATGGTACCATGAACACTTTTGATCCAATCCCAAAAACATACCATGCATTATTAATGTTCAACACATCAACAACATCCTGTTAGTATGACATGACAAGTTACTGAATGTAAAAATGGTGCTCAGGGGAAGACGCTGTTTAATCTTACTTGCTTACACTTACACATCAGCTTGTCAGCTCCTATCTACTCCCTCCATCAATAGAAAGGGACCACCACAGGACCAAGGGTGATGGATTATTTTCAGCACAGCAGTGACGCTGATATGGTAATGGCATGTTAGTGTGTGTGGCGCTTATACGAGTGTTTCAGGTACAGTAGTGCTGTATGAGTTTTAAACAATGCATTCTTATTGTCCATTTTAAGAGATACTCTCATACCACAGTTACGTTGAATGCCTCTGATGGGTCAGAAGGTGCTGATTAATTTATTATAATAGAAAAATATAATTATTGTTCTAATACATAATCATTACTACCAATAACAACTTTCAAAGGCATTTGTATGGTACATGCTCCACATAAACTGATTAAAAAAGATGTATAATGGTTAAATATGGTGTCAGGAAATGTTTATTTAACATCTGAAGTTTCAGCTGACAGTTAGCTGCTTTTTGTCTTATTATTTATTTGTCTTATTGTCTTAATTACAGTTTCTGACAACACAACTGCGTAATGACATGTATAGGGTGTCCCAAATGTCTCCATACATAAGGGACTGTGTATGCCAGCACCATGTTGGTTGTGCCTTCTTCAGTGGATGTTCGTGGACCACTTCTCAGTCTTTTTGAATTTGTTAATAAGTTTGGCAACAGTGTCGTGTGTGACATGCTTGCCTCGATGTGCATGTGCTTTCCTGTTAATGTCCATCGCAATCTTGCGACAGCTTCCCAATCCAGCTATGTGAAAGTTTTCAGTAAGTTCTTCTTTTGTCAAAGGCATTCTTAAAAGCTATCTGAAAAAAAAAATACAATATAAACTATGTATGAAAAATGTTGAAAGACATTTTGCTAAAAAGTGTTAATTTCCCCTATGTGTGGAGACTTCTGGGATACCCTTGATAATCCATGCACTTTCAAACTGGCCTTTTTCGACTGAAGACAAACTACAACAAACTTACCACAGACCTTCTGCTCAAGTGATAAGAATGTTCTTTTTTTATTTTTTGTTTCTGTTGTTTCTCTCATGAGTTCCTGCTCACATGCACACCTTGCTGCAGCTGTTACATTGAGATATCACTGCTCTGTGCAACTGCAGGATGGCTACTACAGAAAACCAAACACGCTCTCACTGATGTAGAGCAAAACACTTTGAAAAAAATAAAGAATATGCAAGTAACCTTCACTCCACCATATTACTTGAAGATGCTGTTGGTCTTTGGCTATTTTACTGAGCGTTGACACTACTCTGTGATACAGGATTACTAATTACTGGTAATATTTTCTCATATTATTAAGATCGTCATAACTGAAAACCTTAAGCTTGGTGAGTACTGTGACTACTACAGCTAGCTAGCTTAATCACAAAATAAAATAACAACAACCAAACAATACCAAAAAAGCAACTGTAGCAAAACAATCTCAGTAACAAGCACAATAGCAGCTATAACATGAACAACAACAACAATCCATCCATTTTCTGTACCGCTTATCCTACACAGGGTCATGAGGGAGCCTGGAGCCTATCCTAGGGAACTTGAGGCACAAGGCAGGGGAAACCCTGGACAGGGTGCCAACCCATTGGAGGGCACAATTGCACACACTACAGACAATTTGGAAATGTCAATCACCCTACAATGCATTTCTTTGGAAACTAAAGACCCAGAGGAAACCCCCAAAGCACAGGGAGAACATGCAAACCCTGTTGAGGTGGGATTCAAACCCCCAATCCCAGAGGGGCGAGACTAATTTGCTAACCACTAAGCCACTGTGCCTACAAATGATGATGATGATGATGACGATGATGATGATGTTTAGGGAGATTCAAACTCATGGAAATTACTGCTCTAGTCTAATTTAATGAGATTTAGCATGAAGGATCTTTTGTCCCCTTTCTCCTTCTGATTATTTTTTCTCATCTGTATCTTATTGTGTCTGTGTCCCACCCTGTCGATAGATACCTCTCGCTTATATGAACAGTGATTCTAAACTGCTCTTCTCTTCATCATTAGTATTTTTGGTGGGTTCCAGTTTTGCCTGTCTGTTGTGGATCCGACTAATTACCTGCCTGTGACTGCTGTGATCTGAACTTTCTGTGGACTACTGAAAAGCTTTTGAATATAGAGAGGTTGTGATCCTGAATAAAGAGAATGTTAAAGTGTATGTGTGGTGGCCTGGAAAAACCCTTCATTTAAAGATTTCATTCCGACTCCACTGAAAGACACCAATGCATTGATTGTCGAAAAGCAAATGCTATTTATTGGTTTAATTTGCATTTCATTTAATAGATTAAATATGAAACTAAAAAATATGACAGAACTATGAAATATATCAGAACTATGTCTTTCTTTACAAGCACCTTTATTTGTAGCCTATAGCTGTTTTTACACCTATGTTTGTTAAACTGGTTCCTTATATACCTCATGCAGTGGTTCTTAAACTAGGGGTTCCGACCCCAAGTGGGGTTGCTAGATTTACAAATGGGTTCACGAGAGAAAATCACAACCTCCTCTTTTGTTTCATTCATTTATTTTACAAATCAATTTTAGAAATATTTTAGAAAGACAGATTTTGTGTATTACTATGTAAAATGTTTCTGGGAGTCACATTCAGACTAGCCACATCTAACTTAATAGGGTACAAGACGTTTTAGTCTTTTTCACTATTGTGACACACTGCGCTAGCATAGTTACAATAAAACATATAAATAAATAGGATTTATTCTAAATATCTACCTCCCAGCGCTAGTTTGTTTAGTGGAGGTAGATAGACGGTGATATTTGCCCAGACTACTAATACTAGCCTGTTTTATTATTACTTTTTATTATTATTTTGTGTACCAATCCTATGGATTTTCTAGAGTAAATCCTTTTGAATGTAAGGTCTGAGTTTTAGATTTGAGACGCATCCCATGACAACAATCAAATGGAAAGCTTAAGAGAGACAGAGCTTGTCAATGTGTTTAACGTTGTGGTGCATAAAGTCACAAAAAATTTTACAGTTCAATTTGGAAACCTGATGTACAGGGATGTTTTGGCTCTGACATGCCATCTAATGAATGGTGCTTTAAATCTTCTGGATGTACATAAGATACACAGCGAGTGTGTGAACAGTACTGCTCATGTTGCTGCAAAACCAAAGGAGTATTCCTTGCGCTGACCTACCAGTTGAGTAGGAAGTGCTGTGTTGTTATAGGAAAATCCATGCTGGGAGGGTGGTGTGTTACGCCCCAACATGATACCACACCACCCCAGCATGGATTTTCCTATAACAACACAGCATTTCCTACTCAACTTTTAGGTCAGCGCAAGGAATATTCCTTTGATTTTGAGTCACTTGAATTACACATACACATGTTACTAACATAGTAAAATGTCCAATGTTACAGTAGTCTGGTATTATAAATCTAGAATTTTACCTGGGTGGTCAAGGCTTGGGGATGCAGAAAATTATTAATATCCATTTGGGGTCATTTGGCCAAAAGGTTTGGGAGCCCCTGACCTAATGTAATTTTTCCAGACATCCTAGACATTAAAAAATTACATATCATTTTTGGTGCTTTTTTTGGGGGAATTTTTATATTTATTAAGTAGAGATTTCAAAATACATTATAAAGAGAAAAACCCAATTTTTGTCAAAATCCATTTTTTCATAATACTTAATTCTTTGGTGTTTTTGGCCAGAATTCAGCCACAGCACAGCCTGCAGTTCATTAGTGATTAGAGAAGTGCTGAAACTCATACATACATGCAAAAAGTGGTTTTGGGGGACTTCAGTATTTAAATGTATCTGAACCCATCTGTGATTAGGTTTTTTTTCCCCACTACATAGATGTATACATTCTGGGTAACTGATACTGTCCTGAATCAGTCAGATATCATGCAACCTCTATTTATTGTCATAAACTCTCTTTATTTCAGTTTTGAGTATAAGCTACGTCTATAAAGTTGACTATGCTAGTTTGAAAACTTTTGCACATATAAATTGTTCTCTAGTGACCTTTATTTAAATTCCCTTTCCTTATTGGCTTTTCAAGACATCACCTTTAACATTAAAAATAGATCAAATCTATAATGAAGTCTGCTTTGGGTTGTCTTGATATCTATGCCACTATGAAATCGCATTTGAGGAGAAAATGGTGTCCATTTCAAATATGGACCAGTTATTTTCAAATTAAAGTAATATCATGCATCCAGCAGAAGGTTTGAAGGTTTAATTACATTTTGACACTTTGCACTTTAAAACATCAAATTGTAGCACATTATCACCAGCTGAAATCAGAGCAGCCATGCGGCTATGTGCTTCAAATATAAATCCTAAAATTATTCTACATTGAGCTTTTTCTTTTAAAGCTGTAACCCAGATAAATTTCGGGGGTTAAACGTTTCCTTGGGTAAGATTAAAGAGTTCCTGTTGGCTTCTGGTTAGCCCGTAAATGCCTTGGCCATCTCCTCAACATATGTTCCTACTTCCCAGGCTCTCTAGTAAACAATGTATGACACATGGAAGGAGGCATGGCCCTTTCATAAACATGGCTTGAGAGCGAGAAAATCTCAAAGTGGTTCTAATGAGCAAATATTTACTCTGAAATTAACTAATTCTGAAACTCCACGGCAAGCAGACTGCCAGCTTAAGTGGTCACACATAGCAAAAGATCTGGTAGTCATCAGTTTCCATATGAAGTGTGTGGCCCTGAGTTGATTGATAGTGTTTGATAAGCATCTGCAATGCCAGCGATGCTCACGCTTTAATGTTTCAGAAGACACAGCTGTGAATGAAAATGCAGGGTATTTGACATAAACAATACATGAAACGTAGTGAATTTGGTCGGATTCGAACTAATTTAGACACCACAAGCATTGGGGGGTCCTGTCTGTTTTGGCTGACCATTCTGCACCATACAAGTCATCTTTCATGCAGCACAGAGAACTGATCAACTGACATATGGTACATAGTTACTCTTTAGCTGAGAACAGCCAGAATGATGGAACCTGTGGCTCCTATGCCATCCTAAGGCCTTGTCATGAACTGCTGACTATTACCAACCTGTCTCCTTGACTAAAGTATACTGATGTAATTATAAATTACATTCCATATATGCTTTCTAGGCTATTAAAATATGTAAAATAAATTTTTGGTGATGCATTGCATAAAATAAAAATAAATAAATAAACTAAAATAACTCATTACAATGCCAATAACAGTATGTCCTGAAAACTTCATAATAAAGAACTGATACCATGTAATATTATACATTTAGTTAAACAACAACTGTATTGTTCCACACACTAATTCAAGGAAAGATGGTTTACACTATACAGTATA
Source organism: Pangasius djambal (assembly GCA_022985145.1). Lineage (NCBI taxonomy): Eukaryota > Metazoa > Chordata > Actinopteri > Siluriformes > Pangasiidae > Pangasius > Pangasius djambal. Next base: position 17,279,330 of record CM040991.1, read on the forward strand.
GCAGTATGTCCTAAGGACAAGGATACATCTCAGAACGTGTTCATTCTTTTTTTAGATATGTATTCTTTACTTTCCAAACAACAACTGTCATCCTTAAATCCAAAACTTCCTCCTTTTCCCTGTAGAATTTGAATGCTGCCTATAATTTCTCATATAATTAAAATGATTTTTCACATGATATACCTTCACAAAAAGAATCCAAAATACAGCTAGACAACCATCAATGAATCTAAGTTCTTTCAAAGATGTGGAAAAACTGCTGGACTCTTTTTTACTTCAGATTTTTTCATCTTGCAACTGTCCCTAGTTTTTTCTTAGTGATGTCTGTATATACAGTATATACCCTATATTTTAATATCAAGCTCTTAGAACTATAGATTTCAGCTTATTCATATTTTACATGTGCATATATCAGAGCTGGTTATATTGGATGTAATGAAATCCCTGCTGAAATTATTGACCATGGCAAATTGGCTTAATTTGTTCTTTCTGACAAATACCACTAATGTATCCATTCCAGATTATCAACATATTAAGGACAAAAATGAGTTAATCATTGATCTTACTGATTAATGATCTCTATATACTACAAATCCGTGAATGAATGGAGGATTCTCTTGCCTGAGCCACTCTCAGCAATATAACGAGTCCTCACACATTTACGGTGTCATTATGGCCTGGAGCAGATGTTTGTACCAAAATGGGCCTGACCAGGGCCCCTGTAACAGCCTCCAGAACACACAGCACATGGACAGTAAATGAAAGGAAATGGCTTTAGAGACTCAAGCAGATGACTGAAGCTTTTCCTGGAAAAGGTGGTATCTGGCCTGTTTGAGCTCCATCGTGAAATGTTTCAGCTTCAGACAATTTCAGTTTGAAGAGCTGCCATTAGGCTGGTTAGTAGGGACAGTTTATCTGCATTATCTACAGAAATCAGAAATGAGTTAAGATCTTAAATGTTACTATACTTGTTAGCCATTGCAGCAAAAAAAAAATTATGCTGAATAATTTCAAAACAATTTCTCAGCATGGAATATATGAATCATATATTGTGTGGTAGCACTTAAGAATTATTAAGAATATTGTGTGGAAGCACTTGGAATAAAAAAGATAGCATATCAGAGCTGAGTGCATGTTCTACTCATATTACTGAAGCAGCACGCCTGGAGTCGAGTGCAAGTGCAAGTTTATATACCCTTAGGACAAAAACAAAGACAATACTTAATTTATAGGAACAAGGTGTTAAGATATTAATAGTGGATAAATTTAAATGATATTCAAACGTAGCATCTGCCTTCAACTTTTGCCTCTATAATAACTTGTATGTCCAGCTTTTGCCCTTATGACTGCTCCTTCAAACTCTTTATATTCCCTGAACAGCTTTTAGATCCTCTCTCTGTTGTAAAACCCTGCACTTTTTCCTGGTATTTCTGTCCTAATGCTTTGTCTACTCCACTTCATGACATATGTTGTCTATGAGATGTCATGCATTACTTTCTACAGATCAGTTCAGGAATCTGAGAAGGTCAGGGTTTCAACTATTTTCCTGTTGAGTTTTACTTGTTGCAGGTTACACCCACATTTCATTTTTATCATCTTGGAATTTTTATTTGTTAAAAAGTTAAACATACATTTCCCATTTTTTTTCCAATCTTCCTAATGTTCACATTTTGTCACATTTTGTTATCAGAATATGCTGTTCTCAAGCACTATTTTGCTGGATTTATAAATCTTAGACAAAAATGATTAATTCAGATGTTTGAATTAAGAGATTTCCACAGACAGTCGGTTCCATAAGTATTTGGACAGTGACACAATTTTCATAATTTTGTACACCACCACAATGGATTCGAAATGAAGCAATGTTCTGTTTTGTTTTGTTTTTTCAGCCTAATGATGGCGTCCTTCACTTGCCTCGACACCTTTTTATGAACCACATATTGAGAGTTCCCATGAACAGCTACCAAATGCAAATTCAACACTCGGAATCAACTCCAGATCTTTTATCTCCTTAATATGTTATAAAATAATAAGGAAACAGGTCACAGATGGCCATGAAACTGCTTATCAGTCAATTACTTTTGAGGCTGTGAAATCTGGTGTCCAGAGGCAAAATGACCAAAATTGTATCACTGTCCAAGAACTTATGAACCGGACTGTATCTGATTGGTCCATTCTTGCTCCTGCTCCACCCAAGCACCGTCTGCTCATTATCACCTGCACCTGTGTCTTGTTAACCTTGTAATCATGGTCTGTATATATGCTCACTGTTTTCCTTCTTGTCTTTGTGAAGCTCTGCTTGTGTATGTAGCGTTTCTGAGCCTCATTTCCTGTTCCTGTGTTTACCCAAAATTCCTGTGTTACCATATCTTTGACCTTATCTGCCTGTTTCCAATGTCTATAATTATGAATTCGTCCATGTTCCGCCTGTTCTGTGTGTCGGTGTTTGGAATTTTGACCCTTAAGATTATGTGTCATGCCGACGCAGAAATAAACATGTTGAGCACATATTGCCTCTGGCCTTGCCTATGCTACACCTATGGATATAGTTCCGCTAACTCTCATCTCCCCTCTGCAAACTGCTAAACACAAATATACAGAGAATTATGTGGGAGGTGTTTTTTTTATCCACCACCACACATATATAGTATATACAGTATAAAAGTACAAGTCCTCTGGGAGAACCTCAAGTCTAAATCACTATTGGTCTCGTTGCTGATTCTGTCTTTGCTGCTCATCAGGACAGTTTTGTCCCTGGGGATGAGCAATGCTTCTCTGGCTCTCAAGTTCTCTCCCATCGCATGGGGAACTAAGGACAGACTTCCACTTCCACGCCTATCCACACAAAACTGAATTTTAAAAAAAAAACACCAATGCTGTTTATACAATATAAAAAAAAGTTTTCTGACTCTGTTCTCATGGGTGTGTCTTATTGACATACTTCAAAAAAGAAAGAGAAGAGATCAGGGATACGATCTCTCATACCAACAGACCACTAGAATGTAACAAGCTGATGAAATCGGAGTCGGCGCAGGTGATGCTCTTGCACCTGTTTACATTTAAATGCCACGATATCATCTAAAGACTGTTTGCTTCAGCTGGTTTCACTACAGTTATGCGTTGGAAAAACATGAGGAAATACTCTGACCCCAAGGATGCCTGGGAGCAAAGAAACAATCCACAGAGATCATGGAACTGGATAGCACCTTGTTTAAAATTGCACATCCAAGCCTCGGGAATATCTCTTTGAGACACCACCTCCTGCTGTGGTCACCTCAGCCTGTATCTCCAAAGACTGACTGATCTGATATTTTCTTCTTATGGTGTTATGAAAGTGATAGTGTGTCTGCGAGTGCCTCAGGCCACGAATCTTTGTTTAGTTTGTGGGGAAGAAGAGGGAGGACTGAGGGGGTCTCTGTAGCATTCAGGATGATGTATTTGGATAAGAGATACTCCTTTTAATGGACACCAACTCTGACCATGAAATGGACAAGATAAGAAATACAAGTAAACAAGAAGTGGAAATGTGTAAGGATTTTAGAATACAAAAAACAATGTTTAACACACATACACACACATCTGAGACAGCCAGCTGCGATCAATTTTGACTTTGTATGGATAACAGAACAAGCCTATGAGTAACTGTCATTTAAAAAAAACCACTGTATAATTATATATAACTATATAATTCTTTAAAGAATGACACATCATATGTTTAACTGTTTATATGTTGTGGAATATCTGTAAGACAAATTCCTGTTATCAGTTATGTTATAAACAGTAGTCCCCTCACCAGCCTCTCTCTTTTTTTCTCGTTCTTGCAGTTAATAACACAAAAAAACACAGCTTTTTCGTGTTACAGAGGAACCACGAAGCTCAACGTCCTGAAGACTTTCCCATGGTGGAAAACTTACTGACAGTTATAAAGTGCTGACACTGAAGACTCCTTCCATAAATGTTAATAAACATCTCCTCTCAGAAAACTTCACAATATCAATAATTACATGTTTTTCTTTGTTAACTAGCGCATTCGCTGTACTATCCGAGACCCCATGAATCTGTTACTATAAAAATGATAACTTATTAAAAGGAGAGGAACAGACGCACCATGAAATGCTTGTGCAAAAAATGATTTTTATGTTAATTCTTACAAATTGGATCACATTCAACAGCATTTCTTTTTTTTTTTTCAAGTTCACGAATTAGATTAGGAGTTAGCCAGTTGAGTTTCCCATCAAAGGTAACAGTAGAAGCGCCTATTGACCACAATGGTTTTACTTTTACAACTATAAATTTTATGACTTTTGACTGTAAACATTTCCAAGTGCTTAGATTTGAAATTACTATAAGACAATCATCTTCTGTAAGACAATCACTTTCTATAAAAACAAACAAACAAATACAACAAAATAAAATTTACTAGAGTAACAAGAGTAGAAAGTCAAAAACAAGGTATCTGTTATCCATCCATCCATCTTCCACACCACCTATCCTACACAGGCTAACAGGGGAGCCTGAAGCCTGTCCCAGGGTACTTGGGGCACACACTGAACAGGGTGACAACCCATCACAGGGCACCATCACAAACTACAGACAATTTGGACGTCTTTGGATTGGGGAGGAAACTGGAGTACCTGGAGGAACACCCTGAAGCACAGCGAGAACATGCAAACTCTGCACACACAGTGCAGAGATGGGATTCAACCCCCAACCCCAGAGGTGCGGGGCAACAGTGCTAACCACTAAGCCAACGTGCCCCCAGTAGGTGATATCATTTTTACTAAATTTTGACATTTTAGCTCGGTAACTGGATGAATGAGTAGTAGTGCTGGTGATATCAATGTCCAGCTTTCATGCCGATTTCAAAGCTGTATATCAAAAATTGAAAGCACCCCATTGTGGATGTATTAGGTCAGAAACACTCATTATAATCCCTCGAGATAAAGGGAAAAGTTGTAGACAAATTTATGAACACTATATATTGGAATTACAATGATGAATTTGTGTAACCATGTGGTTGAGCGAGAACTAGTGTCAGAGCTGCTGTTACAGAAAATTCATCAATATCTTCTGACTAATCCGATATGAGAATTAAAAAGGACTGTGGTATGATCCTATTTTATTAGCCAACCAATATACAGGTAGGGCCCTACACTATTAAAGGTTAAATTTAGCATCCATAGTGTGTTTGTCCCTTTGCGGCAACTCTTAATAGTTCCATGTAGAACCATACAACAGATGATGTCCACTTCACAGAAAGTTCTAAGTAGAACACCTTTAGGAAGCTAATAACCCTAATCATCAAAAAAAAAAAAAAAAAAAAAAAAAAAAAAAAAAAAAAAAAAAAAAAAAAAAAAAAAAAAAAAAAAAAAAAAAAAAAAAAAAAAAAAAAAAAAAAAAAAAAAAAAAAAAAAAAAAAACTTCAGTTTCCAGAAACCAATGAAAGCAAATGTACCTTCTTAAAAACAGAAACAGATGTTCCAGAAGATGTGACTGAAAGTGATGCCATAGAACCATAGTTGCTGAGAGAGCTTTTTGATGGATAAACTTTTTGTTAGTTTCACATCGTCTTGAATACCATAAATGTTTATATCATGTAGAAGGTTCTTTATGGTAGGAAATGGATAAAGACTCATGCAGTAATAGGTTCTTCTGTGAACCTAGAAATGATTCTTCCATGGGATCACTCTTAAACCTTTATTTTTAGGAATGAATCTAATAAACCTTTGGTGTGTATTATGTGGTCACAAAATGGTCATAGTTTTGTTCAAACACTCTGTTTAAGCTTGTAGTTCTTTCGGGTGTGTGTGTGTGGGGGGGTGTAGTTGTTTGATTTCTGTTAAACGTAATGTCTGTATTTTCTGTAGTAAGTGAAGAAGCATTTAAGAAAGCAACATCTGGGCACAGGTAGAGGGCAGCCACAGCAGTGCAGACATCTCTATTTTAAAGCACAAGGCACTATTTCTAAAATATCTTCTAGATATTTTATGCTTTACCTTGCTAGCCATTGCCAAACTAAATGCAAATTTTTTTTGTAAGAATCACATTCACTTAAAACAAAGGGTCACCAGTGTCCTGTTTCTGACTTAGTCTGAGGCTAAAGTTCACAGGTTTCCCACCAGAGTATGGATTGGTTGATTTTTACTAGAAGTCGCTTGGCTAAGACAAGGCCAAGGGCCAAAGTGGAAGGAGGGTTTTATAGGCAATGTGTTGCTGGTTACTCATTTAAAAAAAGAGCACATAAAAACAGTAATGCTAGAAGTTATGAGTAAAACCATTTGCCTTGTCATGCCTTATAATGTCCCATCACAACTTTAGCAAAGTAGGCCCCTTTTTTTGGCAAGCAATACATCATAGTAATATTTAAATTTAACCATACCTGCTAGTGATAGCGGTTAACTCAACACCTGATATATTGTGCCGTAATTCACCCTAACTCCCTTTTTGAGTGATTGCACCCTGATTGTCTCTGATTACCTTTGTATTAAGATAGTTTAGAAGGCCATTCATGGCTCGAGGTGACAGGCTGTATATATTCATGCTGCTGATTAGGTATCGGCACTAGCTCCCATATTAGCGGTGGCAGGCTTAGCGGGCTAGCACTACAGGAGCTGCCAGACACGTTATGCAGGACATCTGCAGGAGCTTTTGTGGAGCCTTAAATCAAGGCAGTTGGTTACCAGCTGTGCTGCTCAGCAATCTCCCTGCTGAGTAGTTAGCCAGTCTGTCAGACTGAGATGGAGAAAAAGCAATAGAAAGAAGGAGAGAGGGGGGAAGTGAGAGATAGAGAGAGAGAGAAAATTGCCACCTATAACAACACAAAACGGGAAAGGCCAATGACATCTCAGGCAATGACAACCCATTGAACACTGCTAGTACACTAGCCCTGGCCAAGCTTTTGTCAGGTGGAATTTCATCAGCCGCTGATGCGTGGGTAGTGAGTCATCAACAAGGTGATATAATGCCAATCCTGTCAGTGCCAATAGCATCAGCTTCCTACCTAGTAGCTTTCCTTCAACAACTCTGAGCAGCGGCTTTGAATAGCTAATGCAGAGTGCAGCGAGGAAATTGTGTCATGAAACGCTCCAAAGACTAAGTGCATTGCTGGCATAATAAACAATTCATTTACATCAATACATTTGGAGCCAAAATACTTCTTTACCTTAGTCTGGCAAGTGAAACGTTTGTTTTTTTTTTTCTTCCGCTCGACTTAATAAAAACGGCAAATGTTTTTCTTATCACCATGGCATACTGCAACTTGCTAAATTGTTTCATCTGACAAAACAATGAAGTTTCATAACAGCAGTGAATAGTCCGTGCAACACACCGAGTGGTTCAGATTTCATCAATTTCAGCGCTGTTGTATCAAAAACCACTTCAATCACTACACTAATGCAGAGATTCTTCTGAAGAAATGTCAACAGCTTGCTACCGTTGATTTCTCACTCTCATATTGACACTACAGGGACAGCTAAAGAAACAATGTATTGCATATCCAACAGTGTTTTAGCTCCGATTTTCATCAGCCAGTAATCAGCAAGGAACTGAGAAGTGTGATTTTACACACTTACCAGCACTTGTAGTGAATACAGCACCAGCTAATGGATATATCGTCAGCATCCAGAAATATGAATTTGCACCTGTGGGCATTCCATTCTGTCATAGCCATTATTTACACTTCAAACTCAGAGTAAAATGATGTTTGTTTATTTTAAGCACTTGGTAGTTGGGCTGACATAAACCTATAGAATCTGTTTAAGAGTTACATTATACCTATATAGGTCCTTCATGACAACTGACATAAACCTACATAAACTGTTTAGTGTTCATAGAATTACATTACACCTACGTATGTCCTTCATGGCAACTGACATAAACTTTTTAGTGTTCATAGAGGTAAATTACACCTACATAAGTCCTTCAAGACAACTGACATAAACCTACATAAACTGTTTAGTGTTCATAGAGTTGCATGATACATACATATGTCCTTTACGACAACTGACATAAACCTACATAAACTTTTTAATGCTTATAATTACATGATCCCCATGACCCCTACATAAGTCCTTCATGACAACTGACATAAACACTGACACACACACACACACACACATATATATATATATATATATATATATATATATATATATATATATATATATATATATATATATATATGTATATATATATATATATGTTTGTATGTACATATGGAGCATGTCTGTGAGGATTTGCCCATTCAGCCACAAGAGCATTAGTGAATTCAGGCACTGATGTCAGGTGAGGAGGCCAGGCACACAGTTGGCGTTACAGTTTATCCAAAACAAAGGTGTTCAGTGGGGTTGAGGTCAGGGCTCTGTGCAGGCCACTCAAGTTTTCTACACCAACCTCAGCAAACCATGTCTTCATGGAGATCGCATTATGCACAGGGGCATTGTCATGCTGGAACCGGAATGGGCCAGTGAAGGGAAATTGCAATGCTACGGCGTACAAAGACATTCTATACATTTGTGTTCTTCCAACTTTGTGGCAACAGTTTAGGGAAGACCCAGATATTTGTATGATGGTCAGGTGTCCACATACTTTTGACCATATAGTGTATATATTATATATATTATATTCCCTCTATGTGGGCTGTGCAGCAGGTGTTTTTATCCGTCTTCTATTTAGCTCCTTTTTCTTTGCTCTTTATCTTTATCTTTATTATTTGGCTATAACCTCTCCAGGATGTCCATGCTCTGAGCACCTGCAATCTCCAGCCGTTTCACCAGCAGGGAAGGTGAGTGATGACAAAAGTAGCAGAGCCACCATGTAAGCAGCCATCTTACATTTCCTTCGGCAGTGTTTTTGGAGACCCTGGTCAGGTTTTATAAGTGTTGACCTCGGACCTCATTAACAAGGGAGAGCTGGCCTTTGGCCGTGTGGATGACCATAGCACATGCTGCCACATGGCTGCCTGGAGTCATGCTGTCATTACCTCTGCTTCCTGGTACTCCACAGCCATCAGGGGAACAGTAAAGAAGGGTAAGAAGTTTTCTGCCTCTGCATACACAGTTTAGCCATTCCTGTAGAACAGTTAAGGCTGCATGTTTGATCAGTGAGACGTCAGATGTGGGATTTGTAGTATAGATTACAATGAGACATCTCATTGATGAATGCTACTGGGGCATTATGCCCAGATGTTTGTGTTTTTTCCTTCAGTGAACATGTACCAGTGAACCTGTTAAATGTAGTAAATTTGAATAAATTCTCACAAAATATTATATTATCACAAAATATTATGTTGCACACATCTTTTGCCAGAGCATTATTTTTGGACGTTTATATTCATTTATATTGCTGCCATTATGAGTAACAGAAAAAAAAGCTTATTTTGCACCTTTTAACAAGCCTTCAGTAGCGAGTAGCCTGCTTCTGCATGCTTTGTGCACTTATCTAGACTGTTTAAATAGCATCCTTCTGGCAATCACAAAAGAATGTATGCTTTGAGTCTCTTAAAAATTCAGAGGTTATAGGTCACATCACTCCAATACTGTCTTCACTGTGAGTGAAAAAGCGATAAAGTTATTCAGAAACGCATCATCCTCCAGACTGATTAAAATGGCTATAGCAGCCTAATCACAAGGTCATCTGTCAATTTGCATAACCCAATATTGTGATGTTTGATGGAAAATATAACCAGATGAAAGCTGGTAGGAAAAAAAAAACCCGACATCATGTGTTCCTTTACTGTCGGAACATTTTATCTCAAACTAGACATGCAAATATATTATTAGGTGCCTTTAAAATAGCAGCTGACTCATCCACTCTTCTTGTAGATTGAGTAAGATTTCATTAATAGTTTGCAATTTTTTATTTTTTTATTTTTTTTACTAAATAATACTAAATAAACCAAAACTCCAGGTACATACACCCCACTCCACCACGATGGCTTGCCTACCCTTGTTGTCTTGTTGTTCTGTCGCCTATGCCACTGCGTAAAATGTTTGGTATCCAATGACACCAATCGCACCAATAAATTTTAAACAGCATTTTTGATCACATAGTGTATACTGGTGAAGTGGCTTCCGGTTCATATTCTTCTGATATTATGTCACCCAGTCCAGGCAATTCTGTCTGAGATACTCGAATCATAGTGTTGCATGTTGTTTTGACTGAACTAATTAACCCTTAGAATGTGATGAACAAAATTTCTGTCTGCTCAGTTTCTAGAAGAATTTCACCTTTTCATCATCATCATTATAGTGGCTTCACCTTGAAACAAAGCAACATCTGCTCTGTAAAAAACATGCCACTGCTTTGAAAATGCATCCCTTTTTCTTGACAGCATATCTCTATTTTTATTTTTATTCATAATAGAAAGAAAACTGTTTCTCACTTTTCACTGCAATGATCCAGACCATCTTTTTTTATGTCCCTATACAAGCGCAGTACACAGAGCATGAAATAATGTCCTCTACACAATGTAGTGCATTATATCTCCAACAGTTCACCATCTGCTACACAGCTCCCTAATAGCTTTATGGATACACTACATAAGATATGGAATAAGGCCAAGTGCTCTATACTGTATGTCCAGCAGAGAGCCATTACAGCTTCACTTCAAAGCTCAACGTTTAGTAATTATTGACATTCACTGTGGCAAATTCAACCAATACCTTTCATATTAACTAAACTAAATAATACACCGTTTTGTTTATTCTTCAGGTTCCGTGAATTTCAATTATCATGAATAGTTCACAGTAAATCAGTTTGATAATAATAATAACAACAGCAACAACAATACTACTACTCCTACTACTACTACTACTCCTACTACTACTACTACTACTCCTACTACTACTACTACTAATAATAATAATAATAATAATTTGGTCATATGGTCATATTTGCCCAAAGCAAAAAAAAAAAAAAATTACAAGAGAGACTCAGTTATTTAATAACTTTAGCAATAAACAGTAAATGAAGCAAACAAAATTAATGAAAAATCTTATAGTTTTACACTTCTCATACAGAAACTTCTCACATTTTGGAAACTACAATCACACAACCTTTTCATATACAAGCCAAAAAAAGGTTTCAAAAAATGCAAAATAAACTCAGTAACATTCTATGAAGGCCATATGTGTAATGACCCATGAATAGATTCATAACATGTTATAATATATTTATAAGTCATTTTACACATTGTTATAATTACTTTTGAATTATACTTTAGAGCCATGGTTATAATGCACTATGAATTGTAAACAAAAATGTGTTATAAGTGGTTTTCATAACATTATATTACCAATACCAGAGAAACGAGTTGGCAAAGAGCATTATGCTATAGACCCAGTGAAACCTGCCCTGCTTTTTGAACTGATTGTATATACATTAGATACATGAGTTTAAATCATTGACTAACACATGATATTATAATACATTATAAGTTGTATTTGCAAGCTGTAAGTAAAGTGAGATATTAGAAACAAACAAACAAGAAAAGACATTTCTGTTTCATTTTCTGATGCTTCCTCAGAGAGTGAATTGGAAAAGAAAATGTAGCATGTGAGCGTGTAATTTTTATTACAATTTTAAGTGTCTAGTGGTACAGGAAGATTAAAAAAAAAAAAAAAAAGCACAAATAACAGGTTTTAAAGGTCCAGACAGAAAATGCTATTTGGTTTTGAAGAAGAGAGGCTACAGGAAACAGGAAAGCTATATGGAACAGGAAAGCTATAGTAACTCAAATAACTACTTTTTACAACCATGGTGAGTAGAAAAACATCTCAGAACACACAACACGACAACCTTGAGGTAGATGAGCTACAACAACAGATAACCTGTGAGCCAAGAACAGGAATCTAAGGCTACAGGCTCACTGAAACTGGACAGCTTAATATTAGAAAAACATTGCCTGTTCTTTATCCAATATTGAACTGCCTGCTCCTATTAAAGTGGCCAGTGAATGTATCAAAATCAGAATCATTTTATTTGCCATATAAATTTACATGTATTAGGAATATTTCTTGGTGTTTCGTCACAACATGATACATCCAACACAAACATCTGAGACAACATGCAATGCATAATGCTTCTGGACGAACTTTTCTGTTGAGCTTGAACCTTAGGTTTTAGATGGGCCTCCATGTATAACCAGACAGCAAATGAATGCATGAAATAATTGGGTGATCACACCATCCCCATCAAGGATTCTATACACGATTACATGAAGGAAATGAAGCTAAATCATGCATTACCTAAGAGTTTTCATCTCATACTCCAGACTCTCTGTGGAAACTATTCATATGAGTTTCATCTCCCAGAACAAGCCCATGGCAAATTTTGAAGCAGTCAATAGTTCTGACCAAAACAAATCACCCATGTGTTCTTAACATGAATGCCAATGTCTGCGCTTGTTCCACACTTGCCTCACATTATTATTATTAGTATATATTTTAAAGCAATAAAGTGAATGGTATGGGTGACAGTGACCAACTGTTTTTTTGTGATTACTACCATATCCAATTTATTAAACCCGTGGAGTTCATTTCAGCCTCCAAGCCACTGATTACAAATGCTAACTAACAAAGTCAATTGGTATTCAGACCACTGAATAACAAAGGGAGCACACTGTATAAAAAATGATCATGTACAATGAGATTAGAAGTCTGAGTAACAAAAACAATTGGCCCGAAACACCGGCAGCTGCCGTAAGTGATAATGAGAGCATAAGAGAGGCTCAGGTACAAAAATGAATAGGAGAGCTTTTGATCCAAATCCCATTAATGCTACGTTATTTGATAATTAATTGAAATTATCATTAGGTGAATTTTTTATTTTTTTTTTAATACTCTGTGATTCAGAAAACCTCATCCGAAACACATCTTCCCTGAATGCACCGTTGGAGCAGCTCTGTAACGCATCCCCAGCTAATAAATATGAAACTGCACCGGTAGGTATTCAAGAGGTCTTTCTTAATTAAATGTAGAACCTAGTTGTGGGCAGCAGGGAAATATGAGGCTGAACAATATGAGGCAGAAAACTCAATTCTCAATTTTTAAGCGGGTCCCTGCAGTAGCCCTATATATAGTCGTACAGGAGGCTGTTGGGTCATTACTTTAGCTTCAAGAGTCAGCCTGTAAACAACCATTTCTTACCTATGAAAGTTGACGAGTCTTATCAATTTCATGGCAGGGAGGTTTTTTCAAGGGAGGATTAGCGTATAAAGCAGTGCTGAGAGAAAGAACAAGTCACGACGTGACTCTGGAGCCATGTGTTTTAGATTGTTTTTACAGATTTCATAAAAGTCTGCAGTTTTATTTTCAGTGAATACAGTGACTGGAGGTTTTATGGCCAGAAGGTTGAGGAGCCATAAGTCACTTGCAAAAAATGCACTGCATTTAAGTTTAACTCACCTTGATTGTGCAGTGGATTGGGAGCCAGTGTGGTTGAGTGCCATCTCCCAAGTCAATTTCATGACTCACTGACCCTCCCCTCATCCATATATACAGTGTTCCATGAGAACACAATACACTCCCTCTCAGGTGGCACCACTCTTGCTTTCCAATTACTCCCTTACTGGGATAGCAAAATTTCTCTCTTTTGTAACTGGGAGCTTAAGTTGGTAGCCATGCAGGAGAGAAGAGGGCACATAGGGATTTCCTTAAAGGAGGACCCGCTGGTTTAAACGCTTGTCTGACTCGCATGTCAGACCACAGTCGGCTCATCCCTGAGGTAATGTATAATTAGCTCGGTAGAAAAAAGCAGTGGGACTGAGACGCTCTTGGATAACCCAGATGTGCCACTGCCACTCGGAGTTCGGCTTTGGAATCGGTCCCACGGTGCCGACAGGCAAAGCAGCTTTAAGCAGAATATCTGAGCAGAGCTACAGGAGTTTAGACTAGCAATTGAGCTGCAAATCTGTGTTTTCTTTGTGAAAGGAGAGAAAACAGCTAAGGGAACTGTTCAGGTCTTCAGAGAATGGATTCCAACAAGAACTGACATAGGGAATTATGGTAGAAGCAGTATAGTGATGCACAGGGCAGAGATAAATCAGCCCAACCTGTTATGTAACTGAGATGTCACAGAAGCCCTTTTTCATTCAAGCACATCTTGAAAATAACATCGAACCTCCCTAAAGCTCCAAAGCAAGACTTCTGGGGGGATAAAATCATGATGACAGTGATATATGGCTCCAGAGTAATGCTACTATTTAGCAATTAAATCTTTAATGTGCTTTTCAAAGATTGCAAAAGTACTCTTTATGGGAACAGATACCTCTCTGCCACGTGTGGTACATGCTTAAACACAGCATGCTTAATACATAATTTACCTTATAAAAAATAAGTCTAAAATCATAGGGAGTCGATTGTTGATCAATGTGAAAGCAGCAGTTGAGCTGAAAGAACATAATTAGACATTAGTTCTGCCAATATAACTCCTTATGTACAGCTCACATTAATTATTTCACATTAGTGTGCTTTTCCCATTATAGATGTGTATTATATAGTATTACAGAGTGTTTCAGTCAATGACATTAATCTCTACAATCCTCAGGACCTTACAACCTCTTGTCATTTCCAGAGAAATGCCCTGATCAGTGTGGCTAAGTTCTATGACTTGAACCTAGGTGTGAATCACAAGAGCCTTCTCAGAATGCTAAATAGTTAAATAACCCATCTGTTTTTCAGTCTTATTCACTACTCCCTTGCTAGTGTTATTTTGGGGAGCAGGTTCCTAGTTCTATATCTTGTGGCACACTTCTGGTCCCAGTTTGGTACATGGTATCCCATTTCTTATTATGTGATCCAAAAAAATACTTAATGTTTTGCTGAAGCCCATACTGATGCAGACTCAATAGTGATTTCTTACAACATACCCCTTTGCAATATCGGATAGTCACACAGCATGGGTTTGTTGAGACCAGCATGTAAAAAAAAAAAATTAATGAATAGAAAGATATTCAAGTATATCATAATGTGTCATTCCTTCATTCATCTTCAGTAAGCACATTATCTATCTTAGATTAGATTAGATTAGTTTAGATTAGCTTTTATTGTCTCCCTTAGGAATAATTTGTCTTGGGCAATCGAGAGAACACAGTTGACGTTACAATACATACATACAATCAAACTACATTGACATGCAATTGCACCCAGATCTGCATAAACAGCAAAACATAAACACCATACAATAGCCAAACATACACATAACATACACAAATGCCATACATCAGTTATTGTACAAATACACAAATTGCACAACTTATCAGAGATCTGGAACCTATCCTGTGAACACCGGGCATGAGGCAGGAATACACTCTGAATGGGACATGAGTTACACACATTCGTTCATTCATTCACACCTAGAGCCATGGCCAGTCATGTAGCCAATCCACCTACTGGCAATTTTCTGTGAGGTGGGAGGAAATCATAGAGCTGGGAGGAGGCCCCTGGGTCATGGTGGATCTGGAGTCTATCCCAGGAACACTGGGTGCAAAGTGAGAATACACGCTTGATGGCAAACCAGTCCATCACATGGCATGACACACTTACACACACATTTGTGTGTGTACCCAATCCACTTACCAGCATGTTTTTGGGAGGTGGAAGTCCAGTCTCAAGACCTTTTCTGTGTTGACTTGCCATTTGTACTTTTCCCTGGATTTTGGATTTTGTCTTGGGTACTGGTCCCACTAAATATGGTCTTGATCTCTTCTGAGAGTTAGTAAAAGCAATGCTTATTCTGTTTTTTTCTTTTAAGCTTCGACAATATGTAATTCCTTCTTGAAGAAACCTAATCATTGGTGCAATGCGCCTATTTTAAACTTGAAATGTATAAAAAGTGCATGCACCTCTGTCCAGTCCTCTTCAAACATTTGTCATTGAGTATTTGGTGTGTTTTTATTAACAAGCCATGCATTCATTTACATAAATTTATGTGATTGGCCACAACAGAGGATATGCTACACAAGCTGCATTGGTTCATGTTTACAAAACAGAACCCGCTGAATTACGATCAGTTCGTTTCATGCGTGGATTGATTCAGTATTGCTACAGTAGTTTTTCGAGTCCTTGAAATGCTGAAATACTTTGCTAGGTCCACATCCAGACCATGCTCTGCCCTTGCCACAGTAAATAATTCATACTTGTCCGTGTGATCAATATCTGTTTTGGTGAAAAGACTAATGAAATGACTCTGAACTTCTTTGACTGGAAAACGGCAAACGTTTCACCAGCACAAGTATTCAAATGAGTATTGACGTGTCATGATCATGACTGTGTTCCAAATGATCAGTGTTGACCTTCTTTCACCCTTGTAGTCTAATCTACTGTAGTTTCTGACTTTATGTCATCATGGAGGAGAAATGCAAGGCCTAGGGCACTATCTGGGCTTGGTTCCTACACTCTTAGAAAAAAGAAGAAAAAAAAAAGGTTTGCTCTGGGTTGTTGTTTTTTTTTTTTTTTGGACGGTTAACAGTTCTAGCTTTCTAAATAGTTTCTACTTGGAATCTTTCATGAAATGTAAACCCTCTGTTGCAGAGCTCTATATATAACTTTTAAGGGTTCCCCCAGAGAACCAAGCTGAAAAACCCTTTAGTCTTCCAGGTTTAACCTTTTTTCTAAGAGTGTATATTCTGTTGACTGCTAGCACTAGTCATTTTCTGGTTTTGAAGTATGGATTTGTCAGTGATGTCTGTCAGAGCCATGACCCCCCCAACACTTATTCATGGACAAGTATAAATAAAGATACTCTGCATCTACACTGGAACTTGTACAGCTTACTACTGTTATATAAACAATGAACTAAGCATTATGCTTCCTGAGCAGTGAGATTTAAGTGTGCACTATTCATCAGTCAACATAGTTCAACTATACACTCAAACAGCGAATTCTTCATTTAAACACAGACAGTTTTTCTTTCACTTAAGACTTTTGACCTAATCTTGCCATATTTAAAAAAAAAAGAAAAGAAAGAAAATGTGTCTTTTTACACATTTCAAAATGCACTCTCTACAGAATTAACATTGTCGCAAACCCACTGCTTGAATTTTTTTTTTTTTTTTTTTTTTGTGCTTCAGTCAAATTAAAATTCCTAAAAACTTTAAAAACCAGTGGATGTGACAGCAAGGACAGAGGGTGAATAATCTCTTTATGTACTTCATTTCTGCATTTCATGTGTGATTGGCTGTACATGTTCATGCAAGTGCAGTATTTGTTTGCTAAAAAGTAATGAAAAAGCTCCAACGAACACCTAAAATTAAAAAAAGACAGAGTTAAATGACCAAATGGGATTGGCTAATTTGAATCCTCCTCAGCATGCTTGGCAGTTAGGCATTAGGGATGGTTTTGGTGATGTTTTAATCCATACTGTATTGCTTTTATTTAGTTTATTATAAGCAGGTCATTATCGTGTTAGCTAACACATGAGAGACTTATTTTTATAGCTATGTTTCCTGAAAAGCAGCGCAAATACTTTCAGTAAATACAATTAATGTATGATTTAAGGTGCAGAGAGAGCGTACCATGTTCACATCAATATTTATCTGCCTAAGGCTGCACAATACCTCATATAAATATGACCTTTAATTTCACATTGAGTACCTTTACTGTATTTTTTTAAAACCACTGTCAGTTATGTTTAATAGTTTTTTTTTTCTTCTACATTTCCTATTTTTCTGCCATATTGCTTTTCCAATCTTGTTCCCAGCTGCACTACATCTGGCATATTTTTTTAACATTGCTGTGAGAAAGTGCGAACTAAGAATTTCATTGTAGAAGGAAGCTTGTGCAAATGACAGTAAAAGTTCTTGGTTCCTGAATTTGCACATATCAACTGAAGGAAATTGTTCTGACATCATATGAAAAATATGAGATCACATCTGAAAAAATAAAACCACATGCCCTGAAAATAAAATCACATTGCCATACTGTATATACGGCAAATAAATAAAATCATGTGAAACATCAAAAATAAAACTATTACTAATTTAAAAGAATAATAATAATAATAATAATAATAATAATAATATGTCTAAAACATACAAGTGTAAAATTTGTGTAACTTTTTTATAAAGGGTTTGTACTTTTTATTTTACTATTTCTACGATTATGAGAATAAGTTTTCAATGAATTTTTACTTGAGTAAAGAATTTGTGTACTTTTACCATGTTTCTGACTAAAATCAAGGACTTCAGTGGTGCTGGCATTCAGTAGGAGAGAGACATAATCGTTTAAGATTTGGACAAAAAAACTACTTTTCTGCCTGAACAGAAGAATGGTAACTAAATCATCACAGAAAAGTCATTATACACCATTATAACTGCTATATATATATATATATATATATATATATATATATATAGATATAGATATATATAGATATAGATATAGATATATATATTAAAAACTGCATATTTATTTAAGTATCTACCTGCCTTTTTGAAAAGAGAATAAATAAGTGAGCTCTTTTAGCTGTGATGAGAACTGAGCTATCGTTACGTGAGCAAGGCCTTTTGGGTTTGAGCTGTAGAGCTGAAATGAAGGTAAATTTTATCACATATCTGGACTTTAAGAGGAGCAGACGGCTAATCTCCCATATCTCTCCTCCTCTCTCTCGGATACTGCAATGTCCTGCTGCATTCTTATGATTAATGGTGTTCTGGAGGAGTGAGACAGCTTCGCTTTCACTCTGACCGCTGTGTGCATGCCATAAGAGTCACCACAGTAAAACATATCCTGACAGCTTCGAGTGCGCAGAGTAAGCTGTCTCCCATCTTATTTGGGATGTAGATGTCTTTTCTAAGTACAGGCTAGTAGCAGAACTTAAAAGCATCACCACATTTCTCACTGTGTGTGTGTGTGTGTGTGTATGTGTGTGTGTGTGTGTGTGTGTGTGCATGTGTTTCCCACACTCTTTCTCAAATGCAAATTTTTCCTCTGTTGCAATAGTCAGCTTAAAGTCAACAAACTCGAGTGAGAAAACAACACGAGATCTGTAGCTATGGGCCAATTCCATGCATGTGAACCATTTTAACTTAATTATACTTCTTGGAAGTTACAAGAAAGAAAGCAATTACATTTGTATTGCTTTGCGAGTTCTTGTGAAAAAAGGAGGTGGAAGATGATCTGAAACAGAAATAGTACAGGAATCATAAGTGAATAAACACATTCTGTGTTGCCGATTAAATTTCTAGAACTAGAAGATTAGAGCAGTAGAGCCAGCTGCAAGGTTTCTATTAATGCACTCCTTCTAGCATGTTACTGTTTCTATAGTAACAACTTACACAGTGGAAGGAGCCTCCAGTGTCAGTGCTTTATAACAGGAAAGTCTTCAGAATGGAGAACTTTCCAGTTTCTCTGTAACATAAGCAGCTGTGTTTTTGTCATATTAACTTCAAGACAGAGGGAAAAAATTAAATAGAGGATGGTGAGGGACCAACCATTCATAGCTAGTACATTGAAAGTGATAACAGGAACTAACTTGCCATTGGGAGTTTCCACAACATGAAAGGTAACTATAAGCTGATCAAACGTATGATATGTCATTCTTTAATTAATTAAAAATGTAATCATTGGCAAATTGCTGAGATATAAACTGCCCGATCCGTTGATTATTTTTCTATAACAGCACTGCTCCTTTTCTTCTATTCCTTACTTAGCAAATCACATGACTGAAATCACCTCTGCTTTTATAGACAAGAAAACAAGCGATACAAATTACAACAAGATTTAACACCCACACTGAGCAGCTCATTTTAACCTTTTAACAAATGCTTTCAACAGAGCAATGACCACAAAGCAAACAGTCTTAGAAAAAAAGAACCAGGGGTTCCTCAAGCGTTCTTTGGGATAGAAAAGGGTTCTGAATTCTAACGTGGAGACACTGTCATGAAGCGGGAGTGGGTGGATGTAACAGCAAGCTTCTTTATTAACAAATGCAAATAGTCTGATAAAGCCAAAAACAGTGAGCAGGCAGGGGTTAAGCGATCAGGAAGTAAAGCAGAAGTTTAAAGACTGGAAACACCTGATCAGGAGCTGCAAAGGAAAGTGGCAAAACCTAAAGATTACATAAAGAAGTGAAATGAGTGAACCATTTAAATACACTGGGGAAAAGGGAGTGAAACAGGAAACAGGTGTAGTCAGTAATCAGGTAAGAGTAACTGATGTAATGTAGATAATGTAGTGACTCCTGGATCGATGGCAGATTCGGACTGTCTCTTAAAAGTCTGGAGACAGAAACTTTAAGAGTTTTCATAAAAGGGTACTGCTTAAGTCACTGTAAAATTCTCTTACTATTTACAAATCAAATGATTATTTACACGTGTAGCCTAGAATGACTGGCACAGGAACATGACATGAATAAATGTGAGTGCATTTGCAATTTTAGAAGCCTGTACATTTACATTTACATTTATGGCATTTGGCAGATGCCCTTATCCAGAGCGACTTACATTTATCTTATTTATACAACTGAGCAGTTGAGGGTTAAGGGCCTTGCTCAAGGGCCCAGCAGTGTAATATGTTCTGATAAAGGTATCCTATTCCCCAAACAGAGATCAAGCATTGGCCATCCCAGATAATGTATACATTTCCTTATGCTTAACGCTTCTGTATGAAATTTTGAATATGAGCCCTAAGTTTCTATTAAGAATAAAGCTTGGATCTTAGATGGATTCCATGTATAACACTACAAAATACATGACATGAATCAATGAATGAGATCAAATGTTCCAGATTTAACTTTTCTGCTTTAAAAAGCCTGACTGTGATATATACAGGCATGAAAAAAGAGAGTTTTGATATAAATTAGTCTTAATATATTACTTTGAAACTCTGAATATTATGTAATGATTGTTCTGTAATTAGCTGTCTTAAGATTAATAATGAAGGTTTTTAAGCAATTAATCTCAAATATGAATATAATACCCCTGATTTCTCATGTGTGCATTTGGATGAATCCTAATATTTGATTAAGCCTTGTCATAATCTACTTTAGCTAAAGTGCTCTCTATTAGCCTTTGAGTGTAAGGAAAAGTTCTGTCATCAGCGATTTCCCCTGCAATATGTTGCTTTCACTAAGCTTCCACTGATCACCCCTTGAATATGGTGCTCTGGACAGTTTTGCATGCAGTTTGAAAATGAAAGAGAGTCCAGGAAGACTAAAACAAACGTTTGTAGTTTTCACATGCATTTTGTTTTTGAAAGTTTTTTTTTTTTTTTTTCGTTCGGGTGAGTGAAGGGTGAAAGTTGCTGGAGTGGTGGTATAATATGATAAAAACAGCAAATCGTTGAACATAGTGTGTGCACAAAAGTGACATATGGGATCCACGGTGCAGAAGAAATTATTCTATGTGAGCACAAAAAATGTATTTACACTCCAGTATAATAATGATTAAAGACACTGTGAGATGTTGAAAATCTGCTCAAAATAATGAATGGGATATGTTATGAATGTGAAATGAAATAGTGTCTAGATCAGGGGTGTCACACTTAAAATTCTGCCCAGGCTACATTATCATTTTTTTTTAGCCTTTGAAGAGCAATAAATTAAGGCTATTAATTTTTAACATATTATTATCTATTCCATTAACACCAATAACCTAGTCCCTGAAAGTAGAATAGGATGATTCTAGGAAAAAGAAGGGTGAACAGACACTATTCATGCAGTATTATTAACATTGATTATACTGATTAAAGATTTTTTTTTTTTTAAGTATAATAGGGGTTGCTTGTGGATGATTAGTCTAATACATTCACTAGTCACTGCTGTGGGGCTGTCGACTAGTCAAGCAGAAAAAAAACAGGGAGGCAGACAGTAAAGAAATGTAGGTAGATTGTAAAAAAAAAAAAAAAAAACGCTGTAATACAGTAATGTCTAATACATTGTAAAACATTTACTGTAAAATTTACAGTAATTTACCAGCAGCAGAGTTGCCAGTAAAACACTTTAAATTTACAGTAAACAACTGTAAAACATATTTACAGTAAAGTACTGTAATATCTTTACAGATAATGCCTGTTATTTTACAATATATTACTGTATGGTAGTTACCAGTAATATACTGTAAATTTTACTATTAAAATACTTGCAAAATTCACAGTATAATGTATGTTTTATTTTACACAATTATTATAGTATTGCATTAACAGTAAGATTGCAGGGTGAAGAGGTGAAGAAGGTACAGGAGTTTAAGTACTTGGGGTCAACAGAGTAATGGAGAGTGTGGGAAAGAGGTAAAGAAGCGAGTGCGGGCAGGTTGGAATGGGTGGAGAAAGGTGTCGGGAGTTCTGTGTGATAGAAAAATATCAGCGAGAATCAAGGGGGAGGTGTACAAGACAGTGGTGAGACCGGCCATGCTGTGTGGTTTAGAGACAGTGTCACTGAGGAAGAGACAGGAGTCAGAGCTAGAGGTAGCAGAGCTGAAGATGTCGAGGTTCTCTTTGGGAGTGACGAGGTTGGACAGGATTAGGAACGAGTACATCAGAGGGACAGCTCATGTTGGACATTTGGGGGACAAAGTTAGGGAGGCCAGATTAAGATGGTTTGGACATGTTCAGAGCAGGGAGAGTGAATATACTGGTAGGAGAATGTTGGACATGGAGCTGCCAGGCAGGAGGCAAAGAGGAAGGCCAAAGAGGAGGTATATGGAGGTAATAAATGAGGATATGAAGCTAGTGGGTGCAAGTGTTGAGGATGCAGAAGATAGGGATAGGTGGAGAGTGATGATTCGCTGTGGCGACCCCTGAAGGGAAAAGCCGAAAGAAGAAGAAGATTATAGTATTGCATTGCATTATTGCATTGCCGGTGCAAAATTAATCTGTTTGCATTGACAGTGTCCTGTGTGTTGCACCTTAAGGTAGAAATGCAAGTTGAGGTAAGGTAAACATGCTTAAGAAACACATGATATTTTGGTCATGAAAGAAGTAATCCTCCACAGGCCCTGTTAGGAAATCAGCTTGCACGTTTTTGCAGGTGTTATCAAGTTTGCATGTGTTTTTATATATAAAAAACTTTAGTAAATCAAGCCCTTAATGTATTAGACTTATATATGAATGATTTGGGAACTTACTAGGTACAATCTGCTTTATACGTACACATATTGGCTGTGTTATTCCTCTAAACAATTTGCCAGCCCCTCCTCTCCCCTGTCCATCAACGAAATCAACGCTTTATTAGATGCAATTCAACAAATTTTATTTTATATCTCTTACCTATTCTCCCTCTGTCTCCATTTCGATCTAAAGCTTAATTTATTCTTATGGCTCGGGATGAAAATCATGAGCGTTTGCATAATACCACTTTCCGGACAGTAAGCATATTAAAGATTAAAAACTCATTCACAATGCAGCGCAAACTGGGATCAGGTGGGTCATATGGAAATGATATGACAGCCCAGAGTGATATATATATTATTCCAAGTGTATTAAACACAAACTGGCCACTGGGGTTCCATTGCTCCCAATATTGGGCTTGATGATTAGAAATGGGGACGTTTTATGATATTCATATTGAGGGAGAGAACAATCAGAAACGACAGTATTATAAATACATGAGGATGACAGCCAGTATTGGCAATTTCTGACTGTCTGAGGACATAATCATGAAGCCTAATTTTTAGCAATGGATTTTCCTTTTTGAAAAAAATGGAGATTGGAGGTGTTCTTCAGAGAATTCTAATAATGTTCCAGCTGACATTAAACGGAAGCAGTTCCTCATTACTGCATGCCACAGCCTTTAATACACTGCCCATAAAAAGGTACATCAAAACCTGGGTAAATTAGCCACAGGAGAGAAATTAAGGGTAATTTGTTGAGCGTGAAGGGAACGGGCCTGTCTCTATTGTGGCCATCGCTGACTTCTAATGGCCCCCAAGGAGGAGAAAACTAAGCTATTTTAGGCAATTTGGTTAGGGAATGTGTGACTTGTTTGAAGTACAGTTTCTTGGCCTGTTAATTGCAGGAGGTATAACAGTATAATTGCAATAAAATATGAAATAATGCCTTAAGATACATGTTTAAAATGAAGCACTGGAAGTGAAGGTGCTTTATAAAAACAAGGGGAAACATATAAAAAAAAAACAAGGACATTGAAATTTAGAAATTTAAATTAAAAAAATACCCTGATACAACAATAAAGCTAAAGTACTTCCTGGTCTAAGCCAGCTTTATTTCATTATTATCAGGTGCTAGTTTTCAATAGGTCCCTGGAGGACTAGTGGTTAGGCCTTTTTTTTCACTCTCGCAGCCACGGCCCGGGTTCGCCATCCAGTTAAAACTGTGCCAAATTAAATATGCGGCCCAATGATCCGCTGTGGCAAGCCCTAACCGAGAAGCCGAAAGAAGAACAACATCAGGTGCTAGTTTCAAATAATAATGGGAGGATATCATTTTTTAGGATTTCATTTTAAGTACAGTATGTTTGTCCATATAAAGTAAAAGAGATTGTCAAAAGTATTTACTAAGTGAGAAATAAACCATGACAGGGCATGTTGTTAGCACTCTGAAATTCAATCTTTTTCTTATAGCAACATGTCCTGAAGTGTTTTAGTCCTTTACACCTTAGCAAATAAATACAATTCATTCCTGTTTTCACTCATATTATAACAGCTAAAAACAGCCTCTTCTTTCCTCTCTCTTGAAGTTAATAAGACCAAAAAATGCATCTTATTATGTTACTGCAAGAAACTGTTAGAAACTGCAAAGCCCTGTCATGGAGACTTTCCCATGCCAGAAATCCTCACAGGAAAACTTTATCATATCAACAATTATACACGTGTTTAAATATTTCTCTTTTTTTAAGCATTCATCATACAGGTTGTGTAAGTTCTTACTATAGAAATGGTATTGCATTAGAACAAGCACATTACTATAAACTGGTACAACTGTCAGAGCTACTGCTATAGAAAATAGCAATGTGATATAACTGTTAATTAATTACCCTGATTTCATATGAACAAACAAGTGCGTTGTTGTTGTTGTTGTTGCATTTTATACTATTTTATCTAAATAAGAAATGTAAGTTAAAACACATGCACTTGTTCAGCAATCACCAGTCATGATAAAACTCCTCACTATAGTCAGCATAGCCTGGTGTAATTTAAAGCCATAAATACCTGCTCCTTACACACTTTAGCTCCTATATTATTATCCTTTGTGTTAAGCCTGAGTATGAACAGCTGTGTAGAATGAGACTGTTGCAGTGTGTGTGTGTGTGTGTGTGTGTGGCACTTAACCAAAGTTAACCACAGTACCCCTGATTAGCCTCCCCTGATAGAAATGGCCACCCTGGAATCTTCACAGAAACCTCATAGTGGTTTTCGAATCTCTCAGTAGAAGGACCCCAGAATGTGCAGGCTAATTGCTCCAAAGGAGGCAATGCACGTTGTGGAGTTAGAAAGACTTCCCGACCTCCCCACAGAGCCACTGCATTTAATTAGGCTCTACACCAGAACTGAGAACTCACTTTGTTAACTTCTTTTTTTCTTTTTCAAGTTAAAACCCAACACTTGAATAAGTTGCATTATTTTGAGATTTTGACACAAAGCTAACCACTTAACCATAAAAAAACCTCTGAACACAACATGATGAGGGGATTTCATTGTGTGTGCACCATTGGTGCATACTCTCTTATCCGTTCGAATAAATGGAAGAAAGGAATTTCTGCATTTCATGAAGTTTGGCTAGATAAAAACACTTTATACCACAGCACTGCTGACTGTGTTTGATTCAGTTCTTGTTCTTGTATGTTATCTCTGACATCATTTACATGGTGAAGCGTTCTGCAAGGAGATGTTTATTTAACATTTCTCAAAAGAGTCTCCAGTGTCAGTACTTTGTGACAGTAAGTTTTCGACCATAGGAAAGACAGAGGACTTTGCACTTTCCTGGTTTCTCTTTAACACGTCAATCTGCATTTTTCATCTTATTAAATTCAAGAGAGAGAAAAAAAGAGAAGCTGGTGAAGGACCACATTTTTACAGCTGCTATAACATAACAGGAAATAACTTCCACAACATTAAATGCGACTGTGACTGTAAATGTAATTTTCCTATAACAGAATGTCCAGTCATGTTTTATTCCTTACTTTTATTCCTTACTTGACTGATCAGAAAGTGTTGATTAATTTTATATAGCAGCAGCTCAGACAGTAATTCTGGCTGTAATTCAAATCCCAGATTTATATTAATAACATAACATTTTAGCATTTCTATAGTAACATATTCGCAGAAACAAATGGAGTACGATGTTCCACATGAACAAATGTGTTTAATAATTTTCTGTGAGGAAATGGTTTTTTTTTTTGGAAGGAGTCTCCAGCATCAGAGGTGAAACTTTACGTTTTGGAGGCTTTGTGTTTTCACGATAACAATTTGCATTTTTTCTTATTAACTTCAAGAGAAAATGAGGAAACGACTGTTGAAAGCTGCTATATAAGTGATATGAGGAACTTGTACCAACATTAAATGTAACTATAAACAGATAAAATATATGATGTGTTATTGTTTGATTAAAAAAAATTGCTGTGTTGTAAGTTTAATAAAATACACAGGAAAATAATGAACTTCAGGCTAGTAACAGTAACTCCACTTTACTTCAGGCTGCATCACACTACCCCATAATTTCTTCTAACGGCATGACTTTTCCTCATCAATGTGTCGATGACACAACAGACGTCCACATCTTTAACCACCAGTCAAAGCATCAGAGCTGCAGTGTCAACATTGCTGTTAATATTTCATCAGCAGCATGCTTTTCTAAGGGAAAGCAAAGAAACAGTTTCCATTTCAGCATGTCGATGTTGCCTTTTAACTGGCTCTTTTCCTCCTCTTTGAAGTGTGTTTATTTGGACACTTTGAGAGCAATGGACTTCAGAGCAGCCATGACTTTTCATTTCCATAACAAAACGTTATTTCACCCTTTCTTAATGTCATATATTTGGCATCATAACATAAAAAGAATGAAGCAGAAAGGTAGCATTTTTCTTGAGGTGTGTGTGTGTGTGTGTGTGTTTGCTGTGAGTATGCCGGTTAATACATTAAAAGAAAATTCTGACTAGAATAACAGAAAGAACTTTTCAGTACTGTTGAGATATTGCACTGTAATACTGTGTCTTAATCAATAGGTAAAATCTTTTAACGTCTTTATGTCACTTGGATCTTTTCTTTTTTATTTTAAATTCCTTTGCAAGTCAGTAGCTGATGAAAGTTCGTCTATTTAGAAAAGTAAAGCTGCTACGATATAACTATATGATTATGCACTGTGTCTGTTCACAACTTCACATATTTAAAATGGACTTAATTAAGACAAAATATCTATGAAAGGAGTGAATTATCTTGAAAAGGATATAGAATACAAGCCATATTTTTTTATTTTTGTTTTGTTTTTAACAAACCCGATGAAAAATTTGTATGATTTTGAACATGGGTGATACGATTGCATTTATGTAGATTTGGACAGGACATGGATGCTAACTTCACCGCTAAAGCTTCATTTTAATTGGATTTATGACATACAACCTTGTTGACTTATATTTGTTCTCCAAGACATTAACATTAACCCTTTTTTTGCTATAAGTATTCAGTTTCTCAATGTATTTGCTATATATGGAAAAAAAAAAACATACAGGACAGTTGTATTTTGATCTGTTTCACATTTCCCCCATACTTCCAAACATCTATAAAGACATGCAGTAAAAAAAAAAAACAAAAATCAAGCCAAGATCAGCAGTGCTTTGTTAGATTTTTAGACATACTGTAAGTCATAAGACATACCTTCAGAAGCCTCATCAGCATATCTAGTCATCATATCTCTTGGAAACCTAATTATCTGAAACATTATTAACCTGCAAATGTAAGTAGAGTACATAATAATATTATAACAGTATTAGTATGTAGAGACTTTCATCTCTAATTCTTTGTTGGTCATGATTTGGACAACGCATAGTGGTTGAGTGGACAACTATGAAGCTATTTATTTTTCTTGATGCAACAGTGAGCATCAAGCAACATTACAAAAATAAAGTGGAAATAACAAGGAAGCCCTGTGTGAGTGCTACTTACTGTTTTGCTCAGTTTAATTCAATTCAATTCATTTGTACGCTACTTTTAACAATAGACATGGTCACAAAGCAGCTTTACAGAAATCTGAAGGTAACAGTGGCAAGAAAAACTTTATGAGACAAAAATCCTTGAGAGGAACCAGACCCAAAAAGGAACCCATCCTCTTCAATGTACACTATATTCAGTATGAGTAGGAGTCCTGGGATGAGCATAGGACAGACTTTATGATATATTAACCATTATATCCTGGTCAGGTTAGTGGTAGATCCAGAGCCTATACCAGGAACACTGGGGTTGATGCAGGATTACAACATGGATGGGACACCAGTCCATCACAGAGCACTATGCACACACACATTCACATCTATGGCCAATTTAGCATAGCAATCTACCTAGCAGCAGTTTTTGGGAGGTTGGCGGAATACAGAGAACCCAGAAGAAACCCACACACAGATGGGAAGAACATATGAAACTCAGCACAGACAGTAAGCCAAGCTCAGGATCAAATCAGGGATCCTGGAGCTGTGAGGCGTCAACACTACCCACTGCACCACCGTGACACCCGACAGTTATCCACCCACCTAAAACCTTTGCTACAGTTAACTTAAAATGACTATTTAATGGTTTTGATATAAATCCAAATAATGTATATGCCATTTTATGTAAGCACAACAAACGAAACAGTATAAAGAAAACTGTGTATGTCATTTTAGGTTGAATTTTTAAACCACAAGTGCAATTTGCTTGTATATTGTGTATTTATATTAGGATACTGTGAAGCCTGAACAAATCACTAGAGAAAGAGGGATGAGGAGTAAAGGTGTAAGAATAAGAGGTGGTAGAGTCATTAAAACGACAGCAGAGAGGAAGGAGACAAAGAAGATGAGAGTTGAAAGGAAGAGCACATCAAATCAGATGAGAGCCACTCTGATAAGGAAAGCTGGACAGGTCATTGGGACCAATCTGGACTTCCTGGAATCAGTTTTGAAGGACAGGATGCTGGTTAAACTGCTGCTCATCATGAACAATGACTCCTCCATGAACACCTAATCATGCAGCAGAGCACTTTTAGCCCCAGACTGATCTAGCCATGGTGCAGCAAAGAGCAGTACAGGAGGTCCCTCATACCCACCAATATCAGACTCTGTGTTAGCTGTACAATTACAACTCACTCCACCAGCTCACACCCATACAGCCACACTGTATTTATTATTATTGATTCTTTTTCTCATGACACATTCTAAAGACCATCAGATCATCACCTGTACTATGACCACTTTACTTTTGTTGCTACTTAGCATTCTATTTTATTCTTACTTAATTAGTTTACTAAGTACTGTAATTTGTGTTCGCTTTGCATAGTCTGTGTCCTTGTAATCTCTGTTGTTTTATTGTACATCATTCAAGGATAAATCAATCAATCAGTCTGTCAGTCTGTCTGTCTGTCTGTCTATCTATCTAGCTAATTGACCAAGTCCTCAACCTGAGACATGCTGGACAGAGATATTATATATAGAGAGAGATTTTTTTTTTAATTTATCAGTAATATTCTCATTCTACAAGGACAAGATCAGGAATTACAGGAGTTTGTGTTGGCTTGTTTGTATGTGGATTGAAATTGATGCTAATATGTTTCCTAATAGTGTTTCTTCCATCATATTTTCCCTTTCTGGATGAAGAGTTCTTTTTCTTCCATATAAAAGCAACCTATATGATAGAGTGAGACTTCTACTGTCATGTTGGACATGGATTCAACACTCACTGCTTTTATCCCCCAGGTGCATTACTCGAGAAAATATGTTGTGTGATGAATGAAATTCTCCGGCGTCAGAGACACTCAAAACTGAATGCATATTAGTGCAGTTTCTCTCAAGTATATATGACACCTTTCAGAGCACTGAAAAATGAAATCTATCTATGCCACATACATATCCATCTATCCATGATATGGATATATCTAAATCTCAAACCATCATCCTGTCAACCTACAGGTCATACAGGTACACTAAAGATAAATCATATTTGTCAGACAGTTTTCACCTGTTAATTTGGTTTATTTCACCATATGTAAAATGGAGTTTTGGTAATATTTTACAGTTCCTTTGCTTTGTTTACTATACAATGTGATTTCAAATTTCAAAAATTCTCAAACACTTAATGAACTACAAACATTTACCATCTTCCAAAAACGTTTTTCACACAGTAAAGAAAAAAAATGTAACAAATGTATGCGAGGGACTGCTCATATAATATGGCTGTGGAGCTTGATGTATTTTATCTTTAGTGTACCTGTGTGAATTCAGCTGAACATATTATTGCTTCAAAAGATGACTGTAATTTTGTTTTGTGTTGTTTTATGAAAATGGTATATAAGCAGAAAGTTTCATTACACAGTGAAATTGCACAATTAAAAGTTTTGATGGTTGTGTTAATTGCTTTGAACTGACTTTAGTTTGGAGAAATATGACATCGATTTTGAAAAGCTATAACAATTAGTAGTTCTTCCATTTTGTTCCTGAGGAAGATTTATGTAGTGAAAGGACCATCAAATACCATTTTTTTTCTGCATGGTTTAGCTTTTTTGCCTGGAAAGTTTTCTTTCAGTTTGGTCTAACAACTCTAAGCCTGAGAGAGCTGTCATTTTGATTAGTCGTATATTTCAGAAGGGCTCGTGGGAAGTGGCATAGAGAGTAACTTCCTCATGATGCAATGTGTTTTCCATATGATTGTTTGTTTCTCACACATACCATGGCTTCACATTCATCCATAACATACAGATGTCTTTATGAGGTTTTGTTACTGCAAGTAAACTCTGTATTCTTCTGTAATGGAGCCACATAATGCTTTACCTCTCCCAGCCTCACACACTGGACAATAAAGATTTCGGTTAGATTTCGAGAGCACAAAGAGACTGAGAGAATTCTTAAACCAGATATTTCACACAGGAATTGGTGCTTTTTTCTTATTGTCTCTCATAAAACCAGCGAATCCAAGCGTCCCTGAAGAACAAGACCGGGGAAGAGGAACAGCACAGCATCAGCTGAGGAGTTGACACACTTTGATGTGAGCCAAACATGACAAGGTGGAGGGAATGTTGAGGGGTTCAGAGGAAATCCCGATGCTGCTCGAGTGTAATATACCTCTTAAACTGCTGGCAGGTGGTGACATCGCATCTATCATGACCTCCAAGTCTATGGAAGAGCAAGAAGTGTAGAGGAAGCAGCTCAGGGAGGGGAGGATGTCCGTGTCCACGGGGGGCCATCAGAAGGCCAGATCAGGCCCTTTTCTAGAAAAAAAAAGCCCATTCACATAATTTAGAACTGACACACTCAACCCACTCCTGGCGTATTTTTCCAATCTGCAAAAATATGCATGCATACACCGCATTGGATTTCACGTCAGCGGCATGCTAAACTGTTTGGACAAGGTGAACGCATTAGCCAAAGGGGAAGCTGTGGGGATAAGAGACGTCCGCTTACAAAGAAGACGCTGCCTTATGGCTTTACCAGTTCAACAAATGCAAACCACTGGGCCATTTTCCCTAATATATAGATGTGTTTTCAAGTTGAATTTTTCTTATTTTTCACATTTGTAGTTTCTTCATAAGTAAACCTCATTCATTCTTCATTATAATTTCCGCCCTTGATGCACACTTGTCTCTCTGAGGAATGGCACCTATGCATAATTCTCCATAAAGATGGCAGGGAGAATAAAAACCAGCAAAACAAGTCTTTCACAAATATCTAATATGGGGGACACTCCATATAAATGGATTAAAACCATGCATAATTGTTGATATGTTGAAGTTTTCTGTGATGAGGTGTTTAGCATTTTGGAAGGAGCCTCCAGTGTCAGTGCTTTGTAACAGTCAGAAGGTAAAGATGTAACTTTAGGTTTTCTGCCATGAGAAAATCTTTAGGGATGGAGGGCTTTGCGGTTACTTTTTAATGTGACAAGCTGTGCTTTTTGTTAAGAGAGAGGAAAAAAACAGAGGCTGTTGAAGGACATTCCACAGAATTAACTATAAATGGATAAAAAAAAAAAAGTATGTGTTATTCTTTAATAAATAAAAAATTTTAACCTTAGCAAATTGCTATGGTTTAAGAGGAACAAAACACTTTGGGATGAGCTATTATTGGAAAATAATCACCTTCAGGATTGAGCTCATCTGTCATTATTTTACTAGAAGAGCACTCCCTGTCATGTTTTATTACTTTTATTCCTATAGCATTTCATATAGCTATGTCCACTTACTGTCATGTTTCGTAACTGGTTCCAGTAAAAGACTGAATGCAAAATTGCTAATTGCTGCATTAGACAAGCACTGCAATAAGGTTTGTGGTTCTAATTTAGAACCACTCGTGTTGTTATTCAGACTGAAATTTCATGAGTCTTTAGGCTAGAGTCCAGGTCAAGTCACAAGTCAGTCAACATGTGAGCCTATGTGAAGCTCCAAAGCTAAAGACAACAGGTTTTACAGCTACACTACAGCCTTGGCGTTCTTTAACAAAAAGTCCACAGAGTCACTACACTAACCTTTAGAATGAGGGTCCTGAAATTGCTATGTAATTTCATAGCACTTTTCATTCACTCTTTAGCAAACAGAGTGTGTCTAGACTCACTTTCCCCAAAATTGTTGTGGCTTACATCACAATGCTTTTTAGATGAATGTCTCTTACAAATGGCTTACGATGTTCTTTGGGCAATCTTTTGAAAATGATCTGATTCAGTGTCTCATCCATAGGGGCAGGTGGGGTAAAGTCCACTATATATAACTGATGACATAGTTCATAATATAGTTAATGGTCACTTATTTGTGATCAAAGCCAGAAAAAAGTGTGCATGAGAAAACTGTCAATATCTTCCTTTACGCTAGATAATATCTAGCTACTATGGTGATGCCTTTCAATATAAAGTAGGTCATTATTTATTTATTTTCCCTCTAATGTAGTCTTGGCTAATTCCCACCCAACAGTCAACTCTCCCCTATCTATATATATATATATATATATATATATATATATATATATATATATATATATATATATATATATATATATATATATATATATATACACACAATATGCAGAATAAATTGGTATGTATGGTATATGTGGCTAGATAGTATAGATAGTATGTAAGTAAAGTGCAGATTGTAGTATAGATAGTATGTAAGTAAAGTGCAAACTGTAAACACTCAAATATGAGCAGTTACATGTGTATGTGAACAAGAGTGCAAAAGGTAGTAAAATAAATAGTAGCTGTGTGCAGCTGTAGTGTCTGAGCTGTCCACTATAGACATAGGAGAGTATAAAAAGCAGATGAAGCAGCAGCACAAAGTAGCATTTAAAAATAAAAAAAATCCAACCTGAAGGTGAACCTGAAGGTCGCAGGTTCGAGTCTCGGGCCGGCAGGGATTGTAGGTGGGGGGAATGAATGACCAGTGTTCTCTTCCACCCTCAAAACCACGACTGAGGTGAGACCCTTGGGCAAGGCACTGATCCCCCAACTGCTTCCCCATACTTGGCCACACTTCACTTCACATATGTACAATATAATATATTGCACAGAGACAGGACTTAGTCGTTAGCAGCAGTAAAGTGGTAATAGTGTTTTTAGAAATATTGCAACATGCCCAAAAGTGACAGATCCATGCTTCCATGACTGTCCTTGAGCTGTCAGTGAGGTGACCAGTGTGTGGGAGGTAGTGGAGGCATGAGTGACAGAGAGGAAGAAGGAGTAATGACTGGATTACAAAATTTCACACTATCTCTGTAAGATAGGGCAAACGCTGTTCTGTTGCACCAAGTGAGTATTTATTGATTTACATTTATATATTTATGTATTTGTTTAATGCATTGTTGTTTGTACTTTAACTTATCGAGTAACAGTAATTAATGATTAAGCCATGTAGTTTTTATCCTTAGCTACCCCAATAACAACCCTTCCTTATAACTTTAGTAAGCTAGCTATATTAAGACCTTATTTTATAGACCTAATATAGATATTTATGTTTGGCATATCTTGCAAGCTACACAAGCTAGCTCCCATTAGTGGACAGGTTCCTTGTTTTTAACTTATAAAAAATATATACAGTCATGTGAAAAAATCAGGACACCCCATTAAATATTCAGTTCTTTATTAAGAAATGTCAACATGTCAATTTCTGATCTTGTTTTAATTTGTACCTATAGATGAAAGTGATGTAATTGCATGTAAACAACAAAAAAATCACTTTGTTTTCACTTACTAAACAAATGAAATCGACAAAAATGAGTATTTCAACTGAGGAAAAAGTTAGGACACCCTATGCCCTAATAGCTAGCTTTCAGCTGTGTGACGTTTGAGGGGTTTCTTGCATGCACAGTCCGTTTCAGATCACCCCACAGGATCTCAATAGGATTTAGATCTGGGCTTTGACCTGGTCATTCCAGATCTCTCCATTTTTTACTTTTCAGCCAGGCCTTGGTGGATTTACTGGTATGTTTTGGGTCATTGTCATGTTGCAAGGTCCAGTTCCACTTCAGCTTAAACAGATGGTCTTACAATTTCCTCACGCACCTTCTGATACAATGTAGAATTCATAGTGGATTCTATGATGGTGAGCTGGCCAGGTCCTGCTGCAGCAAAGCATCCCCAAACCATACCACTTCCACTTCCATGTTTCACAGTTGGTATGAGGTTCTTTTGCTGAAATGCTGTATTTGGTTTCGCCAAACATGCCCTCTGTTATGGTGTCCAAATAATTCAATTTTAGACTCATCTGTCCAAAGCACATTATTCCAGAAGTCTTGGCCTTTGTGTTCTTTGGCAAACTTCAGTCTTGCCCTCATGTTTTTCTTAGACAGCAAAGGATTCTTCCTTGCACACCTCCCATGATAATTAAAGTTGTGCAATCTCTTTCTGACTGTAGATTCATGCACTTTGACATCAACTGTAGCAAGAGCTTGCTGTAGGTCCCGTGATGATATTTTAGGGTTTTTGGGGACTTCTTTAAGCATCTTGCGGTCTGCTCTTGGGGGGAATTTGCTTGGACGGCCTGACCTGGCCATGTTGGCAGTTGTTTTAAATGTTCTCCACTTGTAAATGATTTTCCGGACAGTGGAATGGTTGATTCCAATTTCCTTTGAGATCTTTTTATATCTCTTACCAGACTAATAAGCATCAACAATCTTCTTTCTGAAGGCCTCAGAGAGCTCTTTGGATCTCACCATGGTGATACCTTTCACTTCAACAATGAAGAGCAAACCAAACTAAATGTCTGAGGTTTAAATAAGGCAAGCCTCCTTCACAATGCTCTGTAACGATGTTCTAATAATTTGCACCTGATGTGATACACCTGTAGGTAATTTTAGCCATTTTAAGCACAAATAAATGTGGGGGTGTCCTTACTTTTTCCTCACAAGAAATTGGATTTTTTTTTTTTTAATTACATTTTACAGATCATGGGGTGTCCTAATTTTTTCACATGACTGTATATTTACCTCATTTTGGTCTGTAAGATAGATAGATAGATAGATAGATAGATAGATAGATAGATAGATAGATAGACTTTATTGATCCCATGAGGGAAATTCTTGTGTTACAGCAGCATGGTCAGTAGCAAGATACAACACGTACACACACAAAATATAAAATATAAAATACAATTTTATAGTTAAATTAAATGTAGTCGTGCAGATATGGAACACAGTTGTAGATTTAACCAGATTTACATCAGTATTTACATAAATACACTTGCAGTGAAAACTGGCAGTGAATAATGAATATGAAGAACCTTAAGGATGTAGAATATAATGACAGCTTTCTAAATAACAGCCTTATAATATCACATAGCCATTATGTATTAATAATAAGTAACATGAATTCAGCCAATTTATATAGTCTATGAGATCAATTTTTCCCCACATTGTATATCCATACAACTACTTTATCAAATGCATATTTATAGCAGGAGTCACAATATTCGTAGGAATTAATTGCAATTGTTGTTGGATTGCTGTTTCTGAGGAAAGGATTATTGGATAATTTCTTAATGGTCTGCAAATTATTACATTTCTGTGGAGGCATAAATGTTATGTGTTTCAAGGCAAGCAGGGCATATGCTTTCACTTAAATTCCTCCCACTGTCTCTCATTATGTGCTCTGATATAATACAGACTTCGCCAGAGCTCATTAATTATTATCTGAATCTTTCTCATCTCCTTTTCTTTTCCTCTCATTCTTCTCTCTCTCTCTCTCTCTCTCTCTCTCTCTCTGTCATATCTTTGCTCTGATTTAAACTAAAGTGTATGGCTCATGAATTGGAAAAAAAAATAAAAACTCCAGCCACTGCAGCATATTCATAAGTTAATGCAAGAGCTGTGGAAAAGAACATATATATAGGCAAAGACATATTCATTTTGTGCGCCTAGTGACAAATTGGAGCCAATTACGAGATTGCACAGTAGCAACAACTGCACCTCCAATCTGGTTCAATTTCTTTTCCTCTTTTTTTTTTTTTACTGTCTGTGTGTCTGTGACTTGCTGCTTCAGGAGGTAATGATACTTTTTATTGCACATGAACAGTCCAACTTCTGTGATTTCTCTCTTATGGACAGTTATCATGAGTTGTCGGAGGGAAGACAAAGGCAGGGGGTAATTGAGTGTGAAGTGGAGATGCTTAACTCAGGAACAAAGCCCTTTTGACTGAGAGTTGAGCCTCAGGTCTAATGAATCATTTAGGATGTTCACTGTCACACAGTAAGAGCCTTGATGGACAGTGTCATTCTTTGAGTGTAACACTGTTGGAAAATTGGAATATATGAATGATGATGAGACGCTGTTAGGTTTTGCACTGTAAGATGAGATCTGATCACCATTATAGAGCAGAAAAAAAATTAATGACGCATTTAGCCCCAGACGCCTGTTAGCCAATTAAAACTTGTGCAGTACGTGCAGAATTTCAAGCAATTAAATTTAAAGACCCAATCAAAATAAAGCATCTATCTGTCAAAACTCTACACATCAGGTGCAGCAGCAATGTCTGACACAGTGGAGACAGATGAGCATCCTACCCTAATTCATCAGGTATGCTTCAAAGGAAACAGCATGATAATGATCTGCAAATTCTGCAAGCCAAAACCAGTGGAGATATCGGCATTTCACAGCTCAACATCCAACCTGCGGAAACATGTACAGGTAAACTATTAGCTATGTGAGTGAGCAAGACTAGCTAGCCAGATATTTTACAATATGAAAGCTATGTATTAAACGTACAATGTCATGCTTATGTACTCTCATTTGAGTAATTTTCTTGATCACTATTTTCACTTTTACTCAATTATTTTACTGAATTATTACTACAGTCGCAGTACCTTTAGTCATCAGTGTGTGTTGTACTCTTTACACCACTGCATATGCAGAAATTTGATAAATAATCTAATGATGCTGCTTAGTTACAAAAAATTAACCTTAGAAACGAAGTCACTGATTTATGTAATACATAATAACTGTTTTAAATTTTCCATCTGAAATACACAATGCATGGATTTCAGAGTACACACTACATGCAAAAACACAATTTTTGCAGAATGCAAAAGCTTCACTTTTAAGAAAAGTAGGCAGGTCAGGTCTGAGTGAAGGTGAGCTATTTCCTACTAACAAATCATACAACTCAAAATACATGGGGCACACGGTGATATGTAATGCTCTCAGACAGGCCTTATCCCAATCTTGTCAGACAGAGGAATCAGGGTTTTTTTTTTCCCTCTTGTGTTCAATCAGAACACACCGCATGCAAAAACACAATTTTTGCAGAATGCAAAAGCTTCACTTCTCAGAAAAGTAGGCAGGTCACGTCTGAGTGAAGGTGAGCTATTTCCTACTAACAAACCATGGGGCACACGTGATATATAACGCTGTCAGGTTGGGCCTTATCCCAATCTTGTCAGACTGAGGAATCAGGGCATTTTTTTTTACTCAGGTGTTCAATCAGATCCCATTCTGTTCCATTTCACTTTGGAATTTCACAGGATCCCGGTTTCCCTGCTAAACATGATGGCTGGATTTGATGTCTGATGGTATTTTAATTCAAAGTGTCACTGAATGCACTAAGGGGAAACTGTCAGCAAACTGGCAGTTCAAAATGTTCTGTTCCATATGAATAAATATGTGTGACGGTCTGGGAAACCAGTTGGATGTCATTGTACTCAAAAGAATCTCTGACAAAAAAGACAGAAAATGGGGTTTTGGACAATTTTTCCTTTTTTTTTTCCTGCCATACATACTTTTGACACCTTAACTTAAGAAGCAATACATATATTACACCAAAATGTTTGTATTTACTTTCTAATCTTGACTAAGCTATCTTTCTGCAAGGATCGCGTTGGGTAAGGAGCCAGTTTATCCAAAAAAAAAAAAACAGTCTAAAACATGTCTAAAACCTTGCTAAAGTGTGATTTTTGTGTGTCAGGCTTTGACAAAGTTGTTGGATAGCTACAGGCTGCAGCAAAATGGACATAAGCTTAAAAAAGTCAGTTCAGATAACAGCCATCAACATGTCCATGATGCTCCTGTTTTGCAATCTCCTTTTTACTTCTGATGATAACCAGTTTTTTTTTGCTCCTAAAACTTTACTTTGAGACACATTCAAAACAGAAATACTGTATATTTCAGTTCAGGAAAGTGGATAGATTTCAGAACTATATATAGTAGAGTATATAATGTCAGAATTTCACCATAGGTAGGGTTTTCCCAAGCCACCACACATATACAATAATTAATTTTATATTTATTTACACATATACAGTATATCGCCAAATGTATGTGGACGTCTGACCATCACACTCATATGTGCTTGCTGAAAATCCCATTCCAGATTTAGTCGCCCTTTGCCATTATAATAACCGCCACTCTTCTGGGAAGGCTTTCCACTAGATTTTGGAGTGTGTTTTTGGGGATTTGTGATCATTCAGCCACAAGAGCATTAGTCAGGTCAGGCCTTAATGTTGGTTGAGATGGCCTGGTGTGCAGTCAGCATTTCCAGTTCATTGCAAAGGTGTTTAGTGAGGTTGAGAGTAGGGCTCTGTGCAGACCACTCAAGTTCTTCCACTCCAACTTGGCAAACCATGTCTTCATGGAGCTTGTTTTTTGTGCACAGAAGCATTGTCATGCTGGAACATGCTTGAGCCTCATAGTTCCAGTGAAGGTAAACTGTAATGCTACAGCATACAAAGATATTCTAGACACTTGTGTGCTTCCAACTTTGTGGCAACAGTCTGGGGAAGAACCACATAGTTTTGGTCATATAGTGTACATACACAGCACCAGAAAGGAATAACACATGACAGCCCATACTGTTATACAGATATGGCCTGACACACAATGATTACTTTCAGATAGCAGCAGGGTCCACAGTGATTTGCCAATAATTGCAATTTTTTTTATTTATTATTGAACAACACTCACACTTCTTAATGTTTCATTGTTGTGGAATGTCTGCTAGACAAGTTAGTTACTGTTCACTTACATTATAGCAGCTATGTACAGGTGTTCACTCACCAGCCTCTCTTATTTTCTTTATCTTAAAATTAATGAGACAAAAACACAGCTTGTCATGTGACAATGTCCTGAAGACTCTCCCATGTCAGGAAATGTACTGACTGTTATTGACAGTGCTGGTACTGGAGACTCCTTCCATAAATGTTGCCATACAAGTCCCTGTGTATGAGCTGTTACTATAGAAACAATAACATATTAGAACGTCTACATTAACTGGAACAATTGTCAGAGCTGCTGTTATAGAAAATTAGTCATCACCTTCTGATTTGAGAATTCAACCATGCTGTGGTATGAAACCCTGTAATGAATGAATAACAAACGTGCAAAAAAATAGTCTACTAGAGTTTCCAGCGTACAGTTTTATTTCCCTGAAAAAAAAAGTATTCAATGCTGCAACTTGTAAAAAGCGTCCCCACCAGAGATGAGAGCCCACTTTCCATATAAAACAGTCAAACTAATCTGGTTCGTCTCTGGCCCTAGTGCTTGGTACACCAGTGCATCAAAAGATAATAAAAGTGTTAAATGATAAAACAGTGTGAAATATTACATTTTGGAAATGTTTTACCTCAAGCAGTACTCCATTATAATATTACACTTCCTTTTCAAAATGCACTGTCTCTTCATTGCTCTACTGAGACCAAAAAATAATTATGTGAGAAAGCAAGTATATGAGCAGCATAATTCAGACATACAGAAAAGCATAAAGGTAGTATATGAGTAGCAGTGCTACTAAAAGTAACCTCTCTTAATGTATATTCATTTTAAAAGTGTATAAAGCATTGTCATAAATACAACAAAAGATAAAGTGTTGGCTAAAGTACTGTGCTTCCATTATCAATATTTGCAAATCTCTACTATAACATTAATAAAGTAATCATGTGAAGACCTTTAAACAGTCCATTTCATTTTTGAGAACTTTTTGAAGCCAATGCAAGCGTTTCAATCCAAACAAAACTGAAACAACCCACTGTTTCTACATTTCATAAACCAAGATGGCTGAAGTGTGAAATCAAAAAGCCTAGCAACATTATTATGAGATTAAATAATAGAGAAAAAAGATGTAAATTAAAGAAAAGGTAGAAATCATTTCCAAATTATAATCCACAATTTTTGTAAAGGTAGCAGATGCAGGTGCAGATTTTTTTATTAAAGAAAGTGCAAATAAATAACCAAAACTGAAAACGGGGAAAACAAACTCGAACAGGAGATACAGTTTAGACCAGTCTAGACCAGGGTACACTAAGCTACACATGTACGCAATAAAAACAAAAGCTTGGCAATGAAACACACAGAAACAAGAACTTGAATAGGGGTGCTTATTAAGGGTAACACAGAATAGGTGTGAGTGCTAAGTGGGACATGTGACATGCAGGGGCTGATGGGTAGTTTAGTACATCGCTGATTTCAGCATAACCATGACAGAACCCCCCTTTAATGCACTTGCTCCCGACACATAAAACACGTTCGAGAGGGGGACCTGGACAGCCAGACGAGACGTCCCCAAGGGTCATCCCTCAGGGTTCTTAGAGCGCCACCCGCTGCAGGGTGGGCAGGAGACGCAATGCCCCCCACCAGGTAACAAGGCAGAATGATCTCCTCCGCACAGCCAATGAGAGGCGCAACATTCAAGGCGGAGCACGAGCTTGGAGCAACAGCCACTGTAAAGCCGCCAGGGGGAGTGAAGGCCAAGGTGGAGCCTGAAGGGAGAGCGACATTTACAGCGGAGCCAGAGGGGAGAGCGACATTCACAGAGGGGGGCGCAACGTCCTCCATGAAGCCAGAAGGGGGAGCGACGTCCTCCACGCAGCAAGGAAGAGGAGTGATGTCCAAGGCAGGGCAGGGAGGCAGAGCAATGTCCAAGGCAGAGCAGGGAGGCAGAGTGATGTCCAAATCGGAGCAGAAAGGCGGAGTAACACTCATGTTAGGCTGTGATCTGTAATAGCGTCCACTGTGGGGCAGAGGGGCAGGGAAATGCCCTCAGCAGAGCAGGGAGGTAAAGCAATGGCCTTAACGGAGCAGGGCGCCAAAGCGACGTCCTCAACAGAGCAAGAAGGCAGAGCGACGTCATCAACGGAGCAAGGATGCAGAGACACATCCAAAGTGGGTCAGGGAGGGTGGGAGATGGATCCAGCCAGGACGGGAGCCCCCTCCCCAAAAATTTCCACATTGGGCCCAACTATGAGTCGGTCTAGGAGGGCCTCGAGCTGGTCGAGCTGCCTCTGGTTCCCCTGGATCTGCTTGTCTTGGGCCGACACGCTGAAGCAAATCTGCTGCATCTATTTCTTGGGCCAAGCTTTCTGTCACAGTTACTGTAGAGGCAGCGGATGCAGGTGCAGATTTTTTATTAAAGAAAGTGCAAACAAATGACCAAAACAGTGAAAACAAGAAACATATACCCAAACAGGAGATACAAGACAACACACCCAGTCTACAACGACAAAAGCTTGGTAATGAAACTCATAGAAACCAGAACTTAAACAGGGAGGCTTATTAAGGGGAACACAGAACAGGCATGAGTGCTAAGTGCAACATGTGACATGCAGTGGCTGATGGGCAATGTAGTCCAGCACTGATTTCTGCATAACCATAACACCTTAAGGGTTAAGCTGTTGGTACAGATCTCACTGGTGAGTGGAGCAGTTGCTTCATAAAATGGCACATTTCCTGGGGCATAAATCTTTTCACTTCTCACCCAAAAAATAACCGTACTGAAATATAAAGTTACATTAAAAAAAATAGGGAGAGTAATGAAATGCCATCAGTTTGCTCTCTGTGAAATTGAACATGATTCACCACAGGTTATGTCCTTAAAAATACTACAGGGAGCAAATTAATCACTTGTGAAACTTTCTCTTTCTGTGTCTCTCTTTCTTCTTTCATTTTTTAAGTGAATCCTGCTCCAGTTTGAGTTCGTAGTACATGTCCTTGTAAATCAACCCCATACACAACGTTTTCTGGGCTGTTCCTCAGAATGTGGACTGAAGATCAGGACATGTCTATGGATGGCTGGTAACAAATTGAGTGAATAGACCTCTGAGGACAGGCCGACATCGCCATCAGCAAAGATTACTGTAGAGTACTCTGTTTGTAGATCGTTTCCCGCTTCTTCCCAAGGATGAAACTATCTCATAGCTTAGGGAGGAAGAGACAGCAGGTCACTGTAGTAAATTTTTTCGTGTAATAAATAGCGCTGGTGATATACACCATAAGCACTGACAGACATTTTCCAGTCGGGGCTATAGAGACTTTTTCCACCAATAAATATCAGAAGGGAATTTGCTTCTTTCTCAGCACAGAGGAGAATCTTTTCCCCAGGAGGTTGACAGGGAGGAAGCTTTGTTAACGCCAACCATCTGTGTAGTGACTCGGCGGCAGTGGACTGTCCGCGGCTGACATTATTTCCCGTTTTGTTTCTGCACTGGTTCAGTCATTCCAGGGAGTCGTACAGGTTCTAAATAAAAGCCATGCACCGTGAGGGACCTGCTCTCTGATTGCAGTTTTGTTAGACTCTTTTAAACAACCTGAAGCTCATAAAAAACAGATTGAACGCATGCTTGAATCTCCATAATTTAAAGGGCCCAGCTATAAATTGTGCTCCCACTGGGAATTCTCTGAATCGCTGGGATGTGCCGGACACACCACCGCAGCCTTGCACTCACAATACCATACTTATGAGAGGCTTGAGCTGGGGAGCGCTGGGTCACACAC
The DNA here is from genome assembly GCA_022985145.1 of Pangasius djambal. Classification (NCBI taxonomy): domain Eukaryota; kingdom Metazoa; phylum Chordata; class Actinopteri; order Siluriformes; family Pangasiidae; genus Pangasius; species Pangasius djambal. The sequence continues at coordinate 17,322,627 of CM040991.1, forward strand.
AGAAAGAACACTGAGGAATGTTTGTTTAAAGTAATCTAGGGCATTTAAGCTGTTAAGTCAAGTTCTTGTCTTGTTTCTGGATTTATGCTTTAGACTTTCATCTAATTAATAAAATAAAAGTCATATTAAAGGAAAACAATCACCCTGACTTGCATGACTTGCATATTAATCTTTATTATTAACATTTGATCTTCAGTGGCATCCAAGATTTATTTGTAATGAAATTCTGAGGTGACTCCTTTCACTGACATGTTGGTCTATTTTCACTTTCCTACCCTTGCTTCAGCTTTCGCCTAAAGAGAGTAATGCAGTGGTGCTTTAGTCCTTTAGTCAGTCCAGCTCGCTCAGCTCTTCATCTGTACACTCTGCTCAAACCGATCAGCTGCCAAAGCTTCAACTTGCATACTAATACTGCCGTCAATGCCATGTCGTGGCTCGCTAACTAGCCTAGTCTCTGTGGCCATATAGCTGCATTGCAATCTGGAACTCTGAATCAAGAATTTGCTGTTTCCACTACTTCTATGTTGGATTTCTCATTAATATGACGCTGAGCATTGCTTGAAAATGGTGAATTAGGAAAGAAAGCTCTTTTTCTTTTTCCCCATGATAAACCCTGTTGTAACTGCGCTAGCAACAACAATGTTCCCCTGTGTCATCAGCACGACAGACAAATGCTAACCTTATACAGGAATAAAGAAAATGCATAACCAACCAACAAATTAACATCAGAATCATTAACACATCACAAATATTTCAGTATTAACACATTTTATGTGTTTCAGAGTGGTCTTTTGCTTTAAAATCTCAGATCTACTTATATATCCACCGACCCAGATAGCAAAATTGGTTGTGGGCCTTAACTGGTTGAATTTAGGCCCACATACCACCACGGCCCACTCCCCTCGAATGGCCCTTAAGCTGCAAACTCATGCCAGAGCTCAGGCTAATGCTGTTTCACACAAGACTGTGGAAAAAAACTGTGCCAGAATTAAACCAGAAGGGCCTAAAGTAAGCCAGATCTCGCCCAGATTTTTTGCTATCAGGGAACCCCATCCACACACCATAAGGAGAATGAATGAAAGCAAGAAAGAAGTCACTATTTATAGAACAAGATCTCAGTAACATGACAGCATACTTTGATATTGAAGTACCAAGCAGACGCACAAGTTTTGTAACAGCAGGAGCTGAAGTGTCAGTGAAATGAATTGCATTATCACAACGGGAGAAAAGCAACCACAGAACAGAATTCACATTTCAGTCTCATATGTACTTATTTTAACGCTTCATCTTTGAAACTGATTCTAATAAACAAGAGAAACACCAAAAAGCTTAAGAGGCTGTTATTCTTTGGGTTGGCATTGATTGAAAAATAAGTGCATGTAATGTTGACTCGTTTCTTGTTTTAGCGCATGATGCTACCCCCTGCTGCTAATCATTTCAGATACAGCTCTAATAATGCACAGTGTTTCTGGAGAGAGCTACGAACAAGTACAAAATGAAAAAGTTTTGCTCTTCCACGAATATCCATGCCTCGTGCTAGTGCAATCTCTTGCAAACTTTTTGGGTTAGGGCCCTTGAGGTACCCATGCTCCTAGGCATCGTAGGTAGTCAGTTCCATTGCCCTCCCTTCTGTGACACCCCTGTGTGCTGGATTTGATTGTAGTTATATTTTGAGGTATGATATATACAGAGTCACAAAGTACAATTACATCACTGCTATGACTAAAAGTACCATTTTTAAATATCTGTACTTAAATGCAAATATGCAAGCAGCAATTTACATCAAAAAGGAAAAGGGGAAAAAACCTTTTCATTTAAGAATTCTCTTTTACAATAAGATAGATAGATAGATAGATAGATAGATAGATAGATAGATAGATAGATAGATTTCCACCACCTCTGGATATATACACACCACCACAAGCATGAACATGTCCAAACAGGTTTATGGATAAAGATCAAGTTAAAGGTATAAACACAGCAACTACAGTCCAGAGGTCTCCTAAAGAAGACTAGAGCTAGAAAGATCTGAACATATACTATAACAGCCAAAGCCTGTTTACAGCCCAAAGCAGAAATCAGCCCACATCTCTAGCTGAATAGTGGTAAAGTGCTTCATTTAGAAAAGGCCATCTAAAGTCCAGCTCAGAGCTGAACTCTATCAGATATGAGATTTATGTCTAACTGTGAGGGCCCGTTCTCACGCTTTGCCCAAAAAACATCAATATCTGGCACCCACCCTGCAATATATCATTCCCTGGCTCTCGTTTAGCCATACTTCATTAGCACTGATCAGTATGAATGATGAACAATATGCCGATGTAATACACTGGGAGCAATATTTCAGATCAATTCTCCCGAGCTTGCGCTAAGACGGCTAGAAAAGCAAATGTATACATTTTCCACAGCTCATATAGCAAGGCCTATATACAAATCCTTGCTCCCAGGATTGCTAATTACAGATATTAGCATCTGAGCTGCTTAGTGACTCCCGGGGCAGATGAGAAAAGATTGAGGAACCCAAGAGAGGAATACAACCTGCTTTCTCATTACGCTAACCTAAATTACATCCAGTAACCAGGTCATAACCATTGTTTCAATAAAGTAATTTCTGGAAATGTTCTTATGGTTCCCTGTTGTTTGTTATATAATACATAATCTTTTGCAGGGCTTCTAAGTGTGAAGATATTCAGCATAGACGTGTGTTTGTGTTTATGATCCTCTGTGTAAGGACGGTGCCTGATGTTCAACCTTGTGTCCATTAAACACCCGAATGTGGAATCAGTTGCTCAGTTTGTTGAATCCGGGAATTTTAGGCTTCATGTTACAGTAAGGACAACTATTATACAGACAAAACCCCAATTAATTTTCCATTCCACCACTTAAATACAACCGTCTGCAGATTTATCGAAAGCTGTAGATCTTTAATATCTTGGACTTCATTCACATATCTGGCAGTAAACCTGGAGTTCCAGGTCTATAGAGAGAAGCAATATTCTCCACAGTCTATTGTAAATATCATGCTCTGAACGGATAGCAACTGCTAATTGGATACAAGTGCTCCTTCCTTGCACTGAGTCAACAAAAACACACAAGCTGTCACACATTTTAACAGTGTCATAAAAATGCTCTCTCGTCGTTGCTAATTTCAGGCCAAAAGCAACCAGCATCCAGTGCATTCTCTGAGGTCCGTCTGCCATAACAATGACATCATTCTTTCAGAGTCGATTGCGAATGTGAGGAGAGCAGAACAGAGCTACACACCCAATAGAAAGCCAATGTTTCATGCCTGTCCTGGAACAAGCACTGTGTCCTTTTGGTATAGAGTACAACATTTATTTTTCTTACTATTCATTTTCGCTATCATTTCTTGGAAGCGTCGATTTGTCCAAACGTTAGAAAGCATTAATAGGAAGGTTTTACAAAACACAGAAGGGTGGTGTGATTTATTCTCATCCCCAAGGTGCTAACAAGAAAATTCTATCAGGCAGAGAGAGAAAAACAGAATTTTACCACAAAAACCTTGGAGTTGGGTTCTATATGTGGAATTTCACATGTTGGCTGAGTTTCCTCTGGGTTCTCGGGTTCCTTCCCACCTCCCAAAAATTCTGGTAGGTGGATTGGCTACAATAAATTGCCCGTAGTGTGAATGTGTGTGATTGGTATCCTGAATCCAGGGTGTATTTTCCCAGCCTAGCACCCAGTGGTCCTGAGACTCCAGATCCAGTGTGACCCTGACCAGGATAAAGCTGAATCAGTGGGTGAGACAGCTTTATGCTAACAGCATAAATGATAAACAGCATATTCTACCCTGTACTTTTACTGACCAGAGACCAAAACAGCCCCACCACTTGTTTTCTACTGGCTCACAAGAACAAATCCTGTGAATTCATGGATTTAGATAAAGTCACAGCAAACTGAAAGCAAGTATTACCAGAAATAAATGCATATCCTTCACATCCCATGTCCTTTCCCCTTCAGTGAACTGGCCAAATCTTATTCACATTTGGTCTGATGGCTGCTTTAGCTGAAAAAGCAGAAAAGCATAGTTTTCAGGTGTCACTCGTATACATCAGAAATTGCAAATACTATGACTAAACCATATATTTTGGCATCTTTGCTTTCCTTTTATGGCCAATGAAGCAAAGAAGGAATTTCATGCTGAAGTGTAATTGTCCAAAGCTAATTCTGAGATGTGAGTTTAGGCAGGGGAGATCAGATAGGATGTGACAGGTGTGACAGATTGTGTGTGTGTGTGTGTGTGTGTGTGTGTGTGTGTGTGTGTGTGTGTGTGTGTGTTTTTTACATCCTCAGAGTAAAACCCAGGAATAAGAAATCATATGTATGAAGATATAAAATACATGTGTTAATCTCAGGCCAATGTCACATGGCTGAAATCAGCAGTAAAAGATGCTAAAGTCATCCAACAAAGGCCTTTGAGAGTCCACACGCAACTAACAGCCCGTAACCAAGATTCCCTCCGACTTAATCATCTTTTCAAAAGGAGCTATGGTGTCACCCTTAAGCACTCCCCTTTTAAAAAAATGAAATATGACCTGGACATCCTTCCAGTTATGTGCACAGCTGCACCCTGAAGGCGCAGAACAGCTCTGCACAGATCAGCCACAGATGAAGTCAGGATGGAGGCATCAGTGAGGACAGAGAGGAAAATGTAGTACCTGTCAGCTGGCCTCAAATGGGAATCTGCTTTTCCACAAACATCCATATTTTCATCACTCTAATACACGGCATGCATCATGAAACAATAAGCTGGTGAAGAAACGCCAGATATCCAACAGTGTGTGGGACACCAGTTGGAAGATTTAAAGATCTTAAGTGTACTAGATACATCTGTTGTCATTCTGACAGGGCATGAGTTATGCATTTTCATTTTCTACAGGCTTTCCTTCAAGATTTCCAGCATTTTATCTGAGTCAGATTTGCTACATGCACTAAATGCGGTAAGCGTTTGAACAGAACAGTTATTACTTTAGCAGGAAAAAAAAATCTTCTTACTGTTACCATGACCCAGTTCCCAAAAAGGATGTAAAAATGTTCATAAAATAACCCGAGAAATGTACAGTTGCTTACCTCTCAGAAATATGTCTCTTTTTTGACTTTTTTATTTCTTTTTATTAAACAGAATTTATGAAGCCTAATAAATCCCCATTGTATTCTGCTGACCCTTGACGTCTTGGAGGTTTTCTCTGGAAAAGCTGCAGTGGATTGCTTGTCCAGTACTTTCCTATGATTAATGTGGCCTACCTATGAGGTCAAACTGAAGCCATTGTGTGTGAAGAAGCATCTTGTTAAGGTCATGAGGGAAAGAATTCACAGCGTTAGGTAATGTGGTCAGTAACACTTAGAATATATGCACATACACTGTTCAAGACCTGATTATACATGGCACGATATGTTTGAGATGGTCTCCACCAGAAGGTAGAAAAGGGAAAAGCAGGACACATTACAGCATGACAAAAAATCTTTGGCTTATAAATAATTTACAGAGTAGGAATCTTAAGGAACTATAAGACTGATTACATTTTTTTCAGGACAATTGTCATTAAGGAAATTCTACTATGAGCATAAATGCATTAATAAAAAATAGAGTTTTCTTATAAGTCCAGTTCATCTTTGAATGTCATGAACACCATTCTTTCATTGTTTTCATCTTCAGTCAAGGCGTTGTCCTGGTCAAGGTCATAGCAGATCTGGAGTCTATCCCAGGAATCCTGGACACAATATGCGATCACACCATGCATGGCAAACAGTGCACCATGCACACATATTCACGCCTAGGGGGAATTTAGCATAACCATGGCACCTCCTGGCATGTTTAGGGAGGTCGGATGAAAATATAAAATGTTGAGGAAACCCATGCAGAGACATAGAGAACATGAGTGCGACACACAGGAGAGGTTTGAGAATGCATGTGCTGAAGGTTTATTGGGTGATAATGCAATACACAATCCAGAAGTTAAGGTTGTAAGGAGGATAATGGTCAAAACAGAATCATGCATGAAAAAAACAAAGCAAAGGGTCAAATCACATAAAAAGCAATCACTAGATACTAGGCTCTGAAGACACTGACACTGAAGAGTTGATTGTTAGATTGAGTTGGCTTTATTCATTCATTCGTTCGTTCAATTTTAGTAACTGCTTTATCCTGGTCAGGGTTGTGGTGGATCTGGAGCCTACTGCAGGACATTGGGCACAAGGTGCACACTGTGAATGGTACACCAGTCCATAGCAGTGCACCATGTACACACAAATTCACACCCTCATTCACACCTATGGGCAATTTAGAGTAGCCTAATCCACCATCATTTTGGGAGGTGGGAGGAAATCAGTGAGACCCCAAGAAAGCCCATGAGGACAATGGGAGAATATGTAAAACTCCACACTGACAGTAACCTGAGCTCAGGATTAAACCGGGGGACCCTGGAGCTTGGAGCTGGCAATGTTACTTGCTGTACTGTGCCACTCCAGTTCACGTTATATACTGCGTAAACAGGAAGTGCCTGCAAAGTAGGCCGGTACTCAGATAAGGGGGACCTCTGCTGGCAGGAATATGTACATTCCTGGGCCGATGTGGCAATTAGAAACTCTGCCCAAACAGTAACCCAAGCTCAGGATTGATCCAGGGATAATGGAGTTGAGAGGTGGCAACTTATAACAGATATAAACAGATCTCAGAAAAATAAATTCAACCTACAGGATGATATTGTGTAAGATCACAACAAAAGAAATTGATCTTTGAGATCAAACAAAAAAAAACTTTAATGACATGCACAATAGCTGCTAAGACTGTTGTGCTCAGTGTAATGAACACACTGTGCATGAATGGTGGATTTGTGAACCAGGCTGCATGCACAGAAATGATTAGATGGCTTGGTTTCTTGAGTGAACCAGCATTTAGTGGTGTTGTGCAACATTTCCAAAAGTCCAATATGAATTGTGACAATATGTCCAGATAAGTTTAGGATGAGAAAAGACAGAGGGCTTATTGTGTATATTAAGTGGCTAAAAATTATATCTATCTAAGCGTACATGTTTTGACTTCCCAACCAGTGTTATTATTATTCTGAGTTTTTCTTCATTCAGTAGATTTAAAAGTCGAACAAAGGCCAGACATTAGAGGCTAGGGCATGCCTATTCCAATTCACAACAAGTCTTGTTTGGCCTCATTTTTGTTGGCATGTTCTTCGATTCAAACCGATGAGGTCAAAAAAAATTCTTTAAAAAAAGCATGCAATCATCTAAGAGAAGGAACACAACATATTGCCTTTCTCCGTTTCATCTCCTGCTATGCTGCTATCCAATATGGCACCTATGTGAAGAGTGAATGTGGCAGAATGTGTGAGTCGCAAGCCTTAGCACCATGCTGGTGAGGTGTGTACTGAGGAAACTGCTCTCTTTGATGTGCTCTCAGCACTCAATCAAGCTAGTGCTTTGCCTTTGATAAGACCCGTAGGGGAAGGACACTGGGTCAAAAAAGGCGAGTCATCTGGTGATTAAAGAAGGATGTTAACTCCTACAGAGTGCTAGCCACACCTCAGGCTGCCCACTTTGGCCCGAAGGTCTGAAAAGCACTCAGGACGCCGCAACCTGCTTCCCACTAGAGGAGCCGAGACGGAGACTGGTGAAGGAATGCCACCCTTGTGCCCTTGTGATAATGTTTATTACTTTTCGTTCTTGAGTCGCAGAGAGGACAAGCATATAACAGGCTTCAGACTGGTGAATGTTTCACAGCGAGGTCCCTCACGGATCTGGTCCAAATCACAGGAAAATCGCTTAAATGTTTATAGGTCCTGACCACATGCCAGAGATCAGGGGAGACTACTTTCCCATGCGACGGGTTGAATTGATATATACACACGAGGCTTGTACGGTGATATTGGCAGTGGAATTGGCTTTGCTACATTACACCACTTTAAACGGTTTAATCAACCATCGTGGAACTCTCTTGGCCTAATTAGGTGGTGCTAAATACAGAACGAGACAGTCATGAAACTCTTTTGGTGAGTCAATTTAACATAATTTATGAAGACCGGACTCATTTTCGTGTCTGGTTTCAATTAGCGTGACCTTGGAATTTTGAGTACCAAACTCTCCGAAAAGTAGCATGTTACACAGCAGTGAAACTTTAGCTGAGTGATTGAAGAAATGAAAGCAAAGTGCAGTGTGAGACTGGGAACGGAGCTCCAGCAAAGCTATGAACTTGTTTTTCTGTGTGATTTTTGGTCTGGGTTGAGTTATACTTGAGCGCACAGGTGGATTTGGGGAGAATAAACAATGCGACATGCCAATAAAGAGGAACATGAGGAAACTTCGCATCAGTGCACGCAGCCCTGCTTCTAAAGTTCACTAATTTCTTAGGAGAATAGATCTTGAGCAGTGCATTTGCTTAACCTAAATGAGGTTCATTCATCCATTTAATAACTTGCAAAATAACCCTTCCGAAGCTTCGGGCTGAGCGGGAGGAAAAGCTGTTCCTCTGAAGTTGCGAAGTGCCTGAGGGGGAAGGTATTGAGTTGTGTTATGTTAATAGCATATTCCCACACTCTCATTAAGAACAAAGAAAGAACCTTAAAGGGTTTTTAGCATGATGACAGATGTAACACAGTAAGCTGAATGCACTAGGATATCATTACACTTCCTGCGTGTTCACACCTTATACACAGTGGTGACTTTGCAACGTGGCAAAACTTCAGGCTGGCATTACATTCCCGAGCATGCAGCGCCCACCCCCTTCCCTCTCACTACAGATCCCAGGTGGCATTCATCAAACGGTCCACCACACCACGTCTTACACTCGAGTGATTAGACGAGCTACTGCCTTCTTCCTTGCCTTTTCTCTGCCAAGTGGTGCTGGTGGGAGAAGGAGCGGTGTCTTTCTACCTGTTTTAAAATCCACTGCCAATGGAATTAAATAAAAGATACAATAAAAGGTGGATTGTGAAGCTGAAGCTGTTTGAGCTGAAACAGTTATTCTTCAGTTTGGTAACACCTCTGGAGCTAGTAATGTGGGAAAAGAGACTGGGCTGTTTTATCATGCAGCCAATCAATGCCTCGTTAGTAGTGGGCATTGATAATTTTTCAGATTTACACATATTTATGACCATAGAATGCCAGTGTTTTAACCCTGCATGACTGCTTGATTGTTTTAAAGTGACACATCTGAGTAAAGTCCCAGTGTTACGCTTACATTTAAGTATATGTACGTATACACAAAGTGGCTGCTGTGTATCCTGTGTTCATTGAGTGTGTAGATTGTGCACATCCTAAAAAAATGTAAGCATGGCGTAATGTCAATTTCTATCCCAGCGCTGTCAGACTCTCCAAGCTGATTCATTAGACGGTGATGATTTATTAACAGCACTATTCACAGCATTTTCGTCTGTAATGCAAATCACAGGTTTATATCAATACGCTCATTCAAATAGGTTATCTTTTCTATATGTAAACAAATTCTAATAGTAAACAGATAGAAATATAGAGAAAAACATATAATCATTGATATGGTAAAGCTGTAGAGGTAAAGCTGTTGCTCACCTCAGGAAAATCTCAAGGACAGAGTGTGCTGTGTTGTTTTTTTTTTCCTTTCAGTTTCTTGGTAAACAAGCTGCATTTTTTTTCATATTAATTTAAAGAGAAAGTAAGGGAATGACTGTCTATAGCTGTTATAATGCAAGTAATAATAGGAAATTGTTTCATGGATTTTTCACAACATTAAACATGACTATAAATGGATAAAAAGTACATTTATATTCATTAATACATTTCAAAAATGTAATTGTTGGCAAATTGCTATTGTATAAGAGCAATAAAACACTTCAGAACAGGAAGATAATCAGTGGTGACACGCATCACACCACCCTGTCATTGATCATCTTCTATAATAGCATGTCTGGTCATGTTTTATTCATTAACTAAATGGCAGGGGCAGTCTGTGAAGGAATGCACTGAACAACGCATACATGACATTTAGAAATCCAGTTCCTGGTGCTGCAATGAGATTGGTTTAATGGCCTGATGTACCACTACCGCTGTTCCTTGGTTCAGTTCTGTGCTCCAGCTTTACGTCAGATCCTTAACCAGCCCATCTCCCACTCTAATGTATCACACTGATCATGAACCACTGAGCACTGTGAATACTGAGACCCATTTTGCCATCACGACCTTGAAATCAACCCCACCAAAAAGATCAGGTAATCTGCCTTCCCATTCCTCCTAATAAGCCACTTATTTATCCCCCAGCTGCCATGTTCATAATCATTAAAAACTGGGGTGATATTGATTTCTGATGTAAATTTCCATTTAAGAGCTATAAAAGATGTACATCTGGACATGGACCTTTGGAAGAAGAGTTTAAAGCTTGGCTGACATCACATGTAGCTAAATAAAGAGTAGTTTAAAAAAAAGAAATAAAAAATAATCACATTTCGATGGTTTCAGAGCACTTGGTTATATTGTGAGAAACATAAAAGCACGAGGTGATCACTCTCAGCAATTCTACATGAAGTATCGCTGTCCTCTAAAGCAATGATTTCACCTCTGGACATTGCATCTCTGCCAAACTTTTTGGAATCAAAACTACTCTAAGATTCATTACATATGTGTCTAGGATTCATTATATAGAAACGTGACACCCATGTAGCATATCTCCATTTCAGCACTGCTCAAAAACACCACTTTACTGTAATAAAATTGACATTGAACATACCATTGAAAATGAAAAATCCACAGCCGACAGGCTATTATCTATATTTTCATGCCCCGACCAGAAAGTTCAGAAGCTAGACTACAAAATGCACAGTGTGGTAAAATGAGCCGTCGTGCTTATACCCCGACAGTGTCAGTGTTTTTAATAAATATCCAAACTGGCAGAATACTAGAGCAGCCCTGAAGGAATCTCATCCAGAACTGGCCTGGTATGCTCCCCATCAGACCATTATCATATTTCATCCCATAACGCAGCATGTTCTCAGAAAAGAAGAGAAAAAAAAAAAAACAAAGACAAAAAGAAACTCAGATATAAGAATGAAAGGTGGACGGCCAGTATAATCCCCCGAAGCAGTAAGGGCTGGACTCTTTTTCGACTTCAAAAGCACCATAATCAAACCTCATCAATCTTTTTTGGCGCACTAACAAACTGCAAATTCTGTTTGATCCGAGCGCGCTGTAAGTTTACGAAAGGAAAAATGATTATGTGCTGAAACGATTGAAAATGTGTGAGTAACACTAACACGCTAACATAAGACAGCTTGAGCAAAGCCAAAATGTGATTTCAATTAGTTTTTGATTAGAAAAAATGAGCTGTAAACAATAACCATAGGTTGACATTACTCATTTTAATCAATCATCCCTTTAGTGTTGGGTGGGAAATACCTCCTAGTCATATGGATTCTTAAAACTCCAGAGAAATTTTCACCAAAAAATTGCAATATTAAAAACTATCCTACTATTAACATTTTTTTGCTGTTAACATTATAAAACTTAGACCTACTGGATATTTTCTTTGCCTCACAAGCACTTCTTTCTTGTTAGACGTTCAGCAAAACATGTGCTTGTGAGGCATAGGAAATTTTGGTCGAATATTTCTTCTCCCAAAATATCTTGTAATATAGCACCTGTAAATATCACCCTAATTTTCACATCTTCTTTAGTACACTCACACTGTTGTTCTAGTTGTTATACTAGGAAAGATTTATTCTGTAACTGGAGGGAAGGGTGTTGATAATCTAACCCCGCACACACACACACACACACACACACACACACACACACACTTCCTGTGCATACCTTCTGCTCCATTTTTAATTAGCCGAATGGCTCCATTGACTAGCACTATCTAGCCATCTGCAGTAAGGACCAGGAGTCCAGACTAGTGAGCTTTTAATGCGTTCAGTCATGCAAACACAAACTGTGTGTCAGAAGTCGTGACAGACAATGTGTTGCACTTTTGGTTCAGTGTCACTCTGCAAGCGTTTGAGTGGCGATTGATGGTGTTCAATCTGAGTGGCGGAAAATCCTTCATTATCAGCAGCAAATAAATAATGTCTATTTCTGCTGTAAACGGAAAAGTCCACCCTGAAACATTAAATATTTGTGATGTGTTTAGTGATTCTGATGCTAAATTGCTGCTGTAGTTTCGTTATTCCTGTGTGAAGTTAGCAGTTGTCTGATGCTCTGATGACAATGTTAATCCAATGGTGTTTCATGGGAGCCATCTCAAACATAAGGGATAACTGTCAGGTTTCGTTGTTAGCTCCTAAAAACAAAAGAGCTCCTTTTTTTTCTACTGAGAAATCCAATGTACAATTAGTGAAGACAGCAAACAATGGACTCAGAGTCCCAGAATACAATGCAGCTACAGTATATGTCACAGTTGAGCAGAGCAGAAAATAGGAAAACATGTTGATGAATGGAATTTAAGCCAAGAAATTCATTAGAAATAAATATTGGACGGCACTGAAGATCACATTAGTTACAAAGATTAATATGCAAGTCATTCAGGATGGATTTTTCTTTTAATTAAGCTGCTTAGACATATGTTTTTCCTTTATTATACGTTTTCGTTCTTTATTTCAACTTTTCACCCTTCATTAATTGATATTCTTTGTTAATGTGCATTTTCTCCTTAATGTGTTTGTAGCACTCTACAGTTCATCATCTCTTCATCGCTGACATCATCTCTTTTTTAAGGAGTAAGCCTCAGAATATAAACCGTTTCTTTTCTTATAAATACAAAGTTATGAATAAAGCTTAAGGTCATTTTTTTACTTTTAAATTGGACCCCAGCCATCTGCTCTCATTCCAAACATATTCTGACTAAAAGAAATCAACCCATGATGAAATGGTGAAAAGTCCCAACTTATTCCGATCAAAAATGCCAGCACTTTCTCATTTCTTTTTTCCAACTATCCAGTAAGTTAATAGACATTTGACTACAATTACCATATGGCAACATTTTGCCACACAAAATTCCCCCAACACATGCTCCTATGGTGTGTGTGGCCAGCGGTGCGACAACAGTAACGCTGCCACATTAAACACAGACCACCGGGTTTCCTCTCACTGTGGAAGTCGTCAGAGCTGCTACGGCTACACACTGATCACACCGATCCACACTCATCATGGCCCCCCACCCAGATCAACCAGAGCAGGACACACACACACACACACACACACACACACACTAACACAGTCATCTGCCAGGTTTCTGACAACGCTTCATCCTCCTGACAGACATCGATTTTAACGTGGCTTCAGCTTGCAGACATCCTCCCTCCTTTTAATTAGTAGCTCTGCCTCACCTCATGATTGCACCCCGAGTATGACTGGCATTACGGCCGGATCCACATGCGAGTGGCTGAGTTTAATCCTCTTTCCCCTGGGAAAACGCTTGTCCACGGTCGCATATGTTTCGCAGGGGTTAGCACCAGGTTCAAACACACAAGTAAACAAGCTCCCAAGCTGCAGATTTAGGAGCAGCGTGTGTAAGCCTGTGAGTCTATGCATTAGTGTAATTCAAAATAGCACCTGTAAAATACACATTTAACGGTAGATTAACGGTGTATTAGTTCCCAGCACACTGGAGAATCATCATTTTTCATACTTGCAAGTCATTTCAGAAATGTCCGTCAAATGAATAAACTAGTAAAAAAAAAAAAACTGGGCAAGACCAAACTTCCTTGTGCTCTGGACCAAAAAGTGTAGTAGTACTATTAATAATAGCAATAATAAAATAAAAATAGTAGTAGTAAGAGTCATAATAAGAGTAATAGTAGTAGTGGTGGTATGAAAATTAGTCAGAGCAGTAATAACAGTGATAATAATAGATGTAGTAGTAGTAGAAGTAGAAGTAATAGAACTAATCATAGTGTTGTAGTAGTAATAATAGAGAACAATAGTGATAGTAATAGAATAGTAGTAGTAGTAATTGTACAGTAATAGTAATAAAAGTAGTAATGGTGGTAATAATAGTAATAAAAGAAGTAGAGTTGTAGTAATTGTACAGTAGTAGTAGTAATGGTGGTAATAATAGTAATAAAAGAAGTAGTAGTAGTAGTAGTAGTAAGAGGAGTAGAACTAGTAGCTACTTCTACACTGTGGCTGTAGAAACTGGTCTTATAAAGACTCAAATATGCAGACAAAAAATTTACAGATCTAATAACAAAATATTTGCACAGCTGGATGGAGGCGTCCAACTAATATTGCAAAGCACAATGAAGAACATCAGCTCATCACACACTAAGGACATTGTAAGTATGTGTTTTTTATGACTTTATTAAAAACACCAGTAAACATTTTGAACATATTCTAGCTACATGTTCCCTCTGACAAAACTCACCAGCTTCTCCTTATTACAGTAACAATGACAGAAATCATCACATCCGTATGTGACTGGTTCAGATTACATGTAACATGCATGTAAGAAGAGATTTTTTAACAGTATGCAAGTTTACGGTATATATAAACAGTTCGTTGAGGAACTGCGATTAAAATTAAATCCTTTCAGATCGACACAAAAATCTCTAAATGTAAACAGACAATTCCAAGCATGTTTCTATTACACGAGTCTTTCAGTGCACTTGTAAACACACACTTCCTCTGAATCCAGTAAGGATAACGTGTAACTTTCCGTACTTCACTCATCATCATGAAAGCTAATACTGTAGTTTATTCAGGTATAAACAGGTCCTTGTTCAACAGAACACAAAGGAAACCCAGAGGAGCAGACAGACCTCTGTGCAAGCAGAATGCTAATAGTGAACAGAATAAGATGATGAGGGTGAGGATGAAGGTGAGGGCCAATGCTAATCACGGTGCACTACCGTCTCGTAGCCTTCCCTTGAGTTCTGCATAACACAGGCATTGCAACTCGGCAGACAAAAAAGTCATGTTTGATTACTCTGGAGGCAAATGCGGTAATGATCAGGCTAAAAGTGCAGCCATCTGCAATAATCCAAACCTTTATGTTAAGAATTTATTTAATGAAGGACACAGCTTTATTGCTTAGTCGGTGTATTTTTTAAAAAAACAGACACTTCATCCATATCAAATGAAGGTTGTGGCCTTCATCAAATAGAGCCACTCTACTGACCACATTTGAAAAGGGAAATGGCTTGCTTTCAGCTAAAATGTTGCTTTTTTCCATGTCTGATGTTCTTCTGTTTACGGCATCTCTAGGAGTTAAATCTTGTCAAGTAATGACAGATCAACTCGCAGAAAGATAAGCCAGGGTTGACGAGAGTTGAGGCAGAACCTCTGGCCTGATTTACCCTCAGATAGACCAAATTAATGATGGCTGTCTGCTGCTTGAAGCCTCTCAGCTTGTAAAAGAAAAAGCCAGTAAAGCAGCATGTAGGCTTGTGTGACAGTCAGGTTGTGCTTTCTCTAAACAAACAGCTGCCACGAGAGGCAAAGAACAGCCGACAGATGGAGAAATTGGCTTTGGATGACGCTATAAAAAGAACCTCCCAATATGTGGAGCATTGATCCAGTGCAGCGTCTCAGTGTTAATCAAAGCATCATGTGCTCTCACGTTATGGTTGAAGTTTAGCGACAGACATAGCATGAGACTTAGCAGGTGTCTAATCAGCTAATCAGGGTTGCTTTAGAAACAGATGAATCCTGAATTGGACTTTTGGTTTCTCCTGATTTACTCTTTGGAGTGTAGAGTATGAAATTTCTCAATTTGACCACCATGGCTTACATTCCTGAAGGATTTTTAGGTCCCTGTTTGTTTCCGGAACATGTACAACTACAGATGGATTGATACTCATACTCATAAAAAAACGCTTTTGATATCAAAATCCGATACCTTTCCATCGAGCAGGCAATTTTTGATATATTTTTGAGTGTAGTCTACATTGTTGCATTAATAAACAGACGATACGTAATGGTAGCGATCTGGACTTATTTCACAATGAACAGTGTCAGTGAAAGCAAAGCAAACTACAACCTGCTCTGTGAAAATATCAAGAGGAGAAACTACAGCATCTTCGTTCAAATAATCAATAAAACATCTTAAACGTACTCCGCAGGAGGAGTTCACTGCTAGAGGCACACATCGGCAATAATGATGGAGCAAACACAAAGCAAGATAAAAAATACAACGCTAGGTGAGTGAAAAAAACAGCACTTACCTAGTATGTTGTTCTCAATGATCAATCGTTATTGGTCTCTATTGACGACGAGGAATTCCGACGCAATAAAGACGATGCAACTTTACTTACGGCTGTACAGTTGCACTTTTCTGAAATGAAACAAAATCCCTTCTCCATTACAACCCTACTCAATCCAAGGTAGCCAAGGAAGCTAGCTAATGCAGTACAATTAAAATCGACTAGCTAACGTTATAGAGAACAAGCCTAGTAGCACATGTGTGGATATGGACATGTGCGCTGTTCATGGCCACTCTGTAAACTGAGAAAACAGACACACTTCCCTGATTGATTAATACTAAGTAGTCTACTCATTTCTTTATCAGTATAGATGATGGTGATGTAACCAAACATGATCTAAACAGGTACAAATACGAATACTAGGTGCACTATTATCGTTTTTTTTTTTTTTTCTTAAAACTTGTCACTGGGCATCTGGCTGAGACTAGAGGTGTGCATCTGGACCAAACAAAAAAAGTCAGATGAGCAGGAGGTAAGCGAGTTCTCAGATATGAAGCTCATATCATTATTAAATGCCTGGTCAGGGTCACAGTGACTTAAATGAGTTTGTTTAGTGGTTATGATGTTTGCCTCGCGCCTCTGGGGATGGGGGTTTCCTCTGGGCACTCCGGTTTCCTCCCACAGTCCAAAGACATGCATTGAAGGCTGATTTCCACATTGTCCATAGTCAGTGAGTGTGTGTGTGTGTGTGTGTGTGTTGGCACCCCGTCCAGGGTGTCCCCCACCTTGTCTCCAGGATCCCCCACAACCCCGTGTAGGATAAAGCAGTATAGAAAATGGATGGATGTTCCATCCATGGGCGAGTACAAACAAAATAACCCTGTGCACAGGATTATAATCCTGCACACATCTCTCAAGTAATATGAGTTTGAGGAGCTTTCAGAGCCTGACCATGCTGGCATTTCTCCTTTTTTTTTTTTTGCCAGCGTTACCAAGTTTCTGGGGTCATAGATGTAGGGTTCATATTTAGTTGGAAAAAAAAACAAAAAACAACCCAAATAAACATACAAAACATTTCAGTTAAGATGGTTTAGTCCATGCCCACTCTGAGTTTAAATCCAAATACAGATGCGAATACTTGGAGCACTAAACAACATATACCGGGTGCATGAAAAGTCAGGAACCAATGAGAGTAAAACTACATATACTTAATTTTGTATTTATTATTTACAGCATATGCTCTAAGTGTTCATCCTTACGCTCTATGCATCTTCTCAGTCCCTGTATTATGTTTTTTTGCGGATTTTTCTCAACATATTCCCATTGCTTCCTGACTTTTCCGACACCCCGTAGATAGTGCCATTGCTATTATTACATGCCTAATCGACGAGTACCAAAAAATTTGTACTCATACTCGGTCCGAGAAAAAAAAGTTTCAATGCATTGCTATGAACAACTGCGGGAGCTGGTGGTACAAGAGACAGGAGGAAGATGAGTGGGAGGAAGGTTGAAAGGGGATGTGGGGAAGGTTCTGCAGGATGGCTTTCTATTTCTTGGCTCATTTGCGGCGAGTACGTACAGGTGTCCATGTACACGCACCATATACACACACAGTGGGGGTTGCTCAGTGTGCAAGCATCTGCTCGTCAAAGTACAGTTAGCACGGTGCATTTTCAAGGACGATGGGGCATCGCAAATAAGAACCACCTCACAGGGCCTTCTGGTCCTACTCAGATTTCCGCCTGTGTGTTCCCGTTTAAACACACACACATACTCACAGTGTTTAGATGCTCTGATGATCCAAATTGAGCAGGTAATTCCCCCTAAAAACGTTTATTGGTGTGTTCTGTATATTTTAGATCTGCTCACTCATGATGGAGCAGTGGTACATCTGATATAGAGGGGTAACACAGTTCCACAATCTGTATGTGTATTTGTTTTGTATCTGTTATTAGTATCTATATCTGGATTTGAACTCAAAGTTGGTGTGGCCTAAACTAGAAGGTGTAAATATGACCCTAGAAACACTAAAACGCTGGGGAAAACAAAAAAAACAGACACACAAATGCCAGAATAATCAGGATTGTTCATTACTGGTCTCAACAAAGATCTGCAAAGGTTTTTGTGAATCTCGCTTGCTCAGTTATTGTTTTTGTTCGTACCTGCCCGAGATATTTCCTAACAAACTTAGTTGGTTCTATTTCCCTAAACTTAAACTACTAGCAATTTAAACGAGTGTGACACAGACCAGGCAGTTATTAAGGAGTGCCGCACATTCATGTTAGTAAATTCGATCTTGGATCCAGAATTGTTTCTGCCTTCGCTGGAAAATATTTCTATTACGACTTGTCAAATTGCATCACACACTCACACTCACTCACACACACACACGCATATATGCACAAGCACAAGCCCTCCTTGTTGTGGAAACTTGGAATGAGCAGTAAAATTGCTTGCCAGATTTCCCTCCTCTTCCTGACAGATGTTCTTAGAACAGGTGACTGTGGTCAGATAGACTTATTCCACAATGAGGCAGGGCCCGACGCTTGTGCAGAGGGAAGAGAACAAGAAGTTCACACCTGAAGCCACGGGAGTGGGAGTGCGTGTGTTTGTGTGCATGTGTGCCTGATGCAATTTGACATACTACAACAGAAATATTTTGCTGCGTAACAGTGACAGTAGGATGGGGTCTAATGAGAACTTCACTTCAGGGTATGGTGCATGCTGTGATAAGGAAATCTGGGGATGTATCAGTTATATATTGAACAGATAAACTTTTAATACATTCTGAGTTGTGTTACATGCCAAACAGTAGAGGCCCCCTCCACCCCATGTCCTGTACATTATAGTGTTTTTTCATCTCCCTAAAATACCTGATTCAACTAATCAGCTAATTAACAGAACGTGTGTAAGACACGGGGGTTCTCCAGGACCAGGGTTGGCAACCTGTAATCTAGGGTACAGCTTCATAACTAGGAAAGCTGTTTAACCCTACAACCCTATTTTATTAATATTGTTGAGCATTTTTCAATTCCTGCAATAATAACAGTAATTCATGCATCATAACGTGTTTATTACTACTCATTGTTTTCCCCCTTAGTGTATTGTATATGTATTCTTATTGTACTTCTTTTATTCTAGCTTAATTATATATGTTTATTTTATTCATATTTCTTTAGAGTCCCTGGAGGACTAGTGGTTAGGCCTCGTCGCTCTAACTGCCGTGTCCCGGGTTCGATTCCCAGCCAGGGAACCGACCCCAGCCACTAGGGTTGCACAAAACAGTGCACTCCCAGTGCCGGTCGTAAGCCCGGATAAAATTGGGCTTCGTCAGGAAGGGCATCCGGCATAAAAACTGTGCCAAATCAAATATGCAGACCAATGCAACCCCAAACAGTAGTGATCGAAAGAACAACAACAATCATATTTTTGTTGAGCTGTTTTTAATATCTTGGTGGAGACCGAATGTCCCCACAAGGATAGGAATATCTGACAGTTTTGACCTAGTGGGGATATTTTGGCTGGTCCCCATAAAGAAACTGCTTTTTTTTTCAAACAAAATAAAATAAAATAAAAACTAAACAAAACAAACAAAAAAACTCCTAGGAACCACAGTAAGACAAATGTATCCAAGACGTTAGCAGCAGATTCTTTAGTCCTGTAAGTTGCGAGGTTTGTCCAGCACATTCCACTGATACTCAAATGGATTGAGATCTTGGGAATTTGGAGGCCAAGTCAACACCTTGAACTCTCTGTAATGTCCCTCGAATGATTCCTGAACAATTTTTGCAGTGTGGCAGGGCGCATTATCCTGCGAAAAGAGGCCACTGCCATTAGGGAATATTGCTGCCATGAAGGGGTGTACTTGGTCTGCAACAATGTTTATGTAGGTGGTATGTGTTAAAGTAACATTCAAATGAATGCCAGGACCCAAGGTTTCCCAGAAGAACATTGCCCAGAGCATCACACTGCCTCTACCGGCTTGCCTTCTTCCCATAGTGCATCCACATAATGTACAAAAAAAAAAAAGTAAAGTAATTCATCAGACCAGGCCACCTTCTTCCACTACTTCATGGTCCAGGTCTGATGCTCACGTGCCCATTGTAGGCGCTTTCAGCAACTTGTGCTACAGTAGCTCTTCTGTGGCATCAGTGAGCCTTGAACCAGCATGCCCCTGTGGATGGTTCACCAGTTGTCCTTCCTTGGACCACTTTTGGTGGGTACTAACCACTGCATACCGGGAACCTGCTGTTTTGGAGATGCTCTGACCCAGTCGTCTAGCTATCACAATTTGGCCCTTATCAAAGTCACTCAGATCATTGCGCTTGCCCATTTTTCCTGCTTCCAACACATCAACTTCGAGAAATGACTGTTCACTTGCTGCCTAATATATCCCACCCATTGACAGATGCCACTGTAACGAGATAATCGATGTAATTCACGTCACTGGTCAGTGGTTTTAATGTTATGGGTGATAATAGGGATAGTGAAAACTAAATGATGTGTATGTGTTTTTTAAGTGAATTCAAGTTAAGAGCTAAGTGAACTCCTTTTGCCCATGTGTTTTACAAAATCTGTGACCCTGATGACATCAGTACACTTTCTCACAGACAACCAGAAAACATGGAAATAAGTTTCGGACCACAGCTGTGAAAAACAAACACTATTTTCTCTCTATTATGAATGAAAACTGAGAAATAATATCAAGTGCAAGCAGTGTATTCAGAACACAGTGCTGAACATTAAATCCAAAGTAATTCTCTCCAAACCCACACTTCCTCTTACCCTCCACTTGAGATTTTTCTCTTTTTTTTCCCCAATAGTGTTGTCCTTTAAAATTTGCCATTCAAAACTAACTTGAGTTTACTTTAAGTTTGGTACATTTTTATCTAGTTTTTGTAAACCTGTTTGTTACATTAGCTAGCTAGACAAGCTTTTACATTTGTTATATTAGCTAGCCAGTTAAGTTATGTAATTTAGTTAGTTACACCAGCTAGCTAGTTAGGTTTTGTAAATTAAATTATTAAGTTTGTCAGCTAGTTAAGTTTTGTTTTCTTTGCTAATATGCCTTAGCATTCAAACACATTAGCTAATCAGCAAGCCAAAGTCTCGGTTTATGTACGAAAAATATTTTCCTTATAACTGACTGCTTAGAAAACTAGCTGGTCAGGCATGATGAACTTGTGGTCAAAAATATTTACTTTTTATCTTGAATACATGACTAGGTTTAAACGTACATACATTTTGACTTTCATTCATGTAGACATTTACCGCCATACTTCTACTTTTAATTGAGTAGGATTTTGACCCAGTACTTAGACTTTTATTTAAGTACAGCTTCTCTGTGCTTTTTTCCACCCCTGATAGTGGTAAGATAAGATTTCTTGGCAATGCAGGCACACAGGCACTGTCCACATCAGAACACACTTTTGTGAAAGCTATTACCCGACATTCCACTGCAATGCCGTGGTGTGGCAAACATGAGCCGATAACAGGGTAACAGACATAAAAAAGTTTAAGTGTAAGAGATATCTTTTTTTTTTATCTCTCTACTTGATATTCTTGATTAAAAACAGTTGTTGCATGTCAAGACAATAAGGTCAGGAAAAGGGGTGATTTAGCTTGCCTTAGTGTTGTTCTGTTCACTTTTATAAGCCAAGCAGCAATAGGCTATATCCTACTTTGCTTCATGACGTTTAATGTCATTAACAACTGCAAAACAGTAAGACCTTTATAAGCACAAAAAAACATTGTTTAAGCAATGTTAATTCACAAAAGTTTATAGTGTAATGTTAATGTTAAACATTAGAACTGTACAGATATATGATCAGCATCACATTACATGTCAGAAATTTATTCAGAGCCTATCTGGAATCAAACATATCCCATATATTAAGCTGATGTCTTTATAGGGACTGATGTAAACAGCCTTGAAACAGAAGTGATGTTGCCAGGTGAAATCATGTGAGCTGAGCCTCTGACCCCTTGAACATTTACACCCATCTCATCTGCCCTTATACAACATCACAAAAGTGTGCACGTCAACACAAACCTTAGGACGTAGGGTAAGAATTGAGACAGACCCATAAATACTTATACAGTCTTTATTATTATGCGATTTTAGGTGCAAATAAAACAGTACTAGTTTTTTATATATTATAAAATATTAGTTTTTTTGGCCTAACCATAATATTTAATACTTGTGGTGTCACTGCAACATCATGTTATTCAAAATCTTTATTGTAAGCAGGCACCGCAATATGCCGTGAACTTTTCGCCACTGCACCTCCAGAACAAATCCTGTGAAGTACAGAGACTAATATGATGACACAAGGGATACATGACCTTGGCATGTCGACACAATGCTGTTTAATATTCAGATATGCTTTCTAAATTTGAAAGATGGCCTACCTTGCAAACGTGATACACTGGTCCAAAATATTACAAATGAATGGCAGTAAATAAACTTGGCCATGTTTGTTTTAAGACGCATACATAGAAATGTGCTCAGCATTCGGATCCTGAATGCAGTTCTCAGTTGGAAAAATATGTCTAACTTTAACAATACGAAAAAACTAGAAAAAAGTTTTAGGCAAAGCAAAATGATATGACCTGTGAATCTACGATAAGGTAGTGTTTTATAGCCATTCGCCTGGCAGAAGTAATAAAGTGGGTTCCACAGACGTGTGGTGTAGTCATGATGCACGAGCTCATCCTACAACATTATGATTGTTAAAAGTCCTAAAAACAAAACAGAATCTGTCATTATGAGCATGCATCGCTGCCAAGAGGACACCCCCCTGATTGATCCAGGGACAAACTTTTTAATAAACACATATCTCCTTATGGATTGCACAGAGGCTTGGATGGTAATGGGACTCGTGACCTATGAATTGTGCTAGAGATGGATGAGGTGCTGCAAGGATTCAGGACGTGTTGTGCTGGCAACAGTGAAGCTCTCATGGAAATCAGAATGATCGATCAGAATTGATACTCCACCTCGAAGCAGAGAGCCATCCGTAACGTGCCACTTTTAATGAGAAAAGTGTAGAGTTCAGAGAAGTTCGGTATGAAGGATGGGCAGAGAGGACAGCGTGAAGGAGCGACAAAGCTCCCTGGGGAAGATGTTCAGGCAGCAGATGACAGGACAAGGACCCAATATATGGTGGAAGACAAATGACCACCTTGGCCTAAAGATAATGCTATCGCCCAATGTCCTTTGTGCATATACCTGACTCTTGAGCTTGTTCTTAAGGAAGAGCAGCAAAATTCTTTAAAAAAAAAAAAAAAAAAAAAAAAAA
>CM040991.1:17346160-17396504 GCA_022985145.1 Pangasius djambal
ATGTTCTGTGGAAGAAAATGATATGACTTCGATGACTCAGAACTGATCAAATTGCAGTTACTCTACTACTGTGACATGAACTGATCGTTTTACTCGTTTTTTTTTTTCTTCCCCAGACTGCACAGCAAAAACACAAGATATATACTTCAGTAATGCCATGTTCTGGCAACGCACCTTGACACAAATAGCCCTTCTTTACAGATATGGTGCTGGTGTTTTTTCCAGGGCCTGAAAAATTGATGTCAGCTGATGTCAGAGCATTTGACCACTCCGATAAAAGCAATAACACTAATCTCTCATATGGTGTATTATTGTGGTATAGGATGATAGATCTGTGCTGCACATAGACCCTTAACATTTTCACGAAACCAGAAGTACAACTGATAAAAACCTCTCTAGCAGTTATTATTTTCTAGACATTCAGTAGAAAATAACAGAATGGTATGTCCCTGAAATGTTTAGGGCATGTTGTTCTGGCAAAGAGAGGAGCTCTGTGAAGAAATCAGAAAGATCAATTTGATGAGGACTGATACTCCGTCTCAAACTGATTCCCTAAATTCCTTGTATACTCTAGTGTACTTGGTCAGTAGTACACAATTCTGATTCTGATGGAAATGTGAACCAGTTCCTAAAAATACACCTGGTTCCATGAACAACACCAGCTCCAGGACCAGCACAAGCAACATGGAAAATGGAAAAAGTGGTATTGGTGGCTCAGTGGTTAAGGCTGTAGGCTATATCCATATAAACAGGTAAGAGTAAACCAAACTACAAAAGAATTTAACTCTAGAACCTGAACGTAAGTTGTTTTATGAATTATAATTCTTAATCACTACAATATGCTGAAGAACTTCTCGGCCCGGCATCTCAAATATCACCCGGCACTGGAGCAGATGGCTGGGATAGAGTCAGGCTAGGACAACACATACTGTAGCACATTCAGGACTGCTGATGGTATCCGCACAGGACCTTCCGTTGTGCCTCTGTTAATTGGCTTAATTGGGAAAATGTCGCGTCTCCGAAAGTCAGCGGTCTAAGACAAAGGTTGAAGAAAATCTCCAGTCTGGTAGGCCCTGCTTAAACTGGAGGGGCAAAAGGGCAACCACCATAACAGGGTCCTTTAAACAAGGAAGTCCTAGGGTACACAATGTGATTTATAGCACTTCAAACAACATTTTATCTATTTGAAAGTCTCAAAATCTAGCACAGTGTGTCGTCAGGCTGTAAATGTTTTTTCCTAATAATTATTTCTTGATAAGCCATTTTTAAAGTTGATGAGCAATTAATACATATTTCATAAGGTTAGTCATCATTTTGGGACAGAAACAGGGAATGGTAATTTATGAAACCCCATCATAAATACTGCTGTGAAAAAAACACAATTGATTTATCCTTTACTCGATTAATCTATCTTGGAGACCTCAAATATTTCCTTTTTTAAACAATTTGATTCAAATATTCATTTTGTTTCAGCCACAATAAAGACATCCATCAGAGGAGTTCATATCGAGATTCATATCAGCATCTCTACCTGAGCAGGTATCTTGGTCTCATGTTTCCCTCCACAACCAATTACGCTACATTCTAATGTGTATGAAAATTCTTTGACATGATCATAATTTTCTGATTTTCAGCAGATCTTCCAGAGTGTGTCTTCCATATTTTAGCACTCACTTTACCTCCATTTTCAAATCTGTGGCCCCTTCACTCTGGTCTTGTAGTGCTCCTCAGAGAGTGCCCGTAATCTCTCAGCAGCCTGTGGACACACACAGTTAGCAAATCAGTTGTTCTGGGCTGCTTTGAATCAACACTTGAAAAAGCAAGGGCTAACCGCATCTCTGCAGGAATGTCCGGTACAAAAACAACTCCGCTGTAAAGTGAAGAAAACATTCAAGTTCCTCTTTTGCATTTTCCTTGAGGCTATTGTTGAATTAAGACAGGCGATGCGAA
This sequence comes from Pangasius djambal, assembly GCA_022985145.1. NCBI lineage: Eukaryota > Metazoa > Chordata > Actinopteri > Siluriformes > Pangasiidae > Pangasius > Pangasius djambal. The sequence continues at coordinate 17,348,111 of CM040991.1, forward strand.
CTCGTCCCAATAAAGTCAGCAGACATAGCAACGCCGCCACATAACACACATACAGCCATACACAGAGCCCAAGGATGTGACTGGTATTCAGGCCTGGCGCATACCGAAAACAAGCAGCGGCGAGCTTTGATGTCTGAGAAGGAGGGGAGCTACAGTCTCCTCTTAGGCTCTCAGGAAGAGTGATTAAACAGGCTAGTGCCCCTGTCATTTCCTGTTCCAATTTCTTCACAGCATCACACTGCTTAATTCCTATGCCACCCGCTGCTCTGGCACAATTTGATAGCGGCTAGTGATGTAGCTAACAGAGGTCAGTCTCATAAGCGGCAGCAAATCTGCAGCTGGGCTCTCCACAGGCCTGGAGAATTCACTAAGCCATAATAAATGTTATAGCACATTAAATCACCCTAGAGGTGCACCTCTACATTGAGAACCCAAATTATTCAATCAGGAAATTGCAGCACTAAAAGATAAAAAGGAACCTCTGTATTACATTTAGCACCTTTGCTACTCCCATAATGTCCTGATGTAAAAGTCACACATAGACACGCATTAACTTACCACAGCTCTCTCTCAGATCTGTATGGCATGATGCAAATGCTAGGAGAATACTAAAGCATTAGTGGGGAGTATAAAAAGACTCCACTTGTCGAGGGGTGTGGAGGTGGTAGGGTGAGACTAGGGTGGAAGTGTTGGGTTGGGTGACTCGTGCAGAGTTACTGGGTTGGGTGAGTCATTGTTGGATTGTTGGGTTGGATGATTGGTGTGTAAGTACTGGGTTGGAAGAATGGTGTAGAGGTGTTGGGTTCGGTGATAGGGTTGGAAATGTTGGGTTGGATGAATAGTGTAAGTGTTGGTTATGCTGTATCAGGTGCTTGCGGTGGACATGTTGGGTTGGATGACTGTTGTGATGGTATTAGGTTGGCTGATTGGTGTGTAGGTGATGGACTGGTTTACATGATCATGGTGGAGGTGTTGAAATCGGTGATTGCTACAGAGGTGGCATGTTGGATTGGGCGGAGGCGGTTGGCTGGGTCTGGTGTGAAAAGTGTGGAGGTATTAGGTTGGCTGATGTGTGGGGGTTACGCTGGTTCAGCTGGTTAGGGTAAATGTGTTTTGACTGGGTGCTTGGCGTATAAGTAATTGGCTGTGGTTGGTGTGAAGGGTTTGGTATGGTTTGGTTTAGAGGAATGATATAGAGGTTACACTGGTTCAAGTAGTTAGGATGGATGTGTTGGAAAGGGTGATTGCTATAGATGGGGCATACTGGATTAGGTTCTTAGTGTAAAGGTTATGGGCTGGTCCAGATGAGTTGGATGAGTGTTTGGTACAGAGATGATGGATTGGTTCAGGTAATTTATGTGGCCCACTCTGATTAGTTCAGTGAGATAGTCAAGAGCTATAGTGTCACAGACATACTGGCAGACTGACAGCGACCTGATGGCACTGGCTAATTTGATCAAGATATCAATCAGCACGTCCAGATGGAGATCAGTCAAGAGCTCGACATTATGTCTTCTGGCCTGCTGTGAACAAGTCAACTGGAATATGGGATGACAAGAAGAGAGGATGGAGAGATAGAGGGCTCCAAATCAACCCCTTTTACTTTTTCATACAAGACAGAGTCATACACCATGGCATGTGTCTGACAGTAGCTGACAAGTAACGAGGACATGCCAGATGGCTGGCCACATTAAAGCACAAAGTATTAAGCTGTGAGGGTTTTTTATTCAGCTGATGTCATTAAGGTACATTGAAAAATCCATAAAACTTTGAAAAAAAATCTACTTTTGCCTTATGCTTTTCAAATATAGATATAATAAATAGATCGCTTCTTCTCAAGTCAGTTGAAAGAAAGCATCTGACGTGCAGTTTCTCAAGTATTCTCCAGTTCAGTGGTGGAGTAATTGCTCCAAATTATGATGTTAGGGCAATTCAGTTACTCACAAGTAAGTGATGATAGTCTGAGCCAGATAAAGTGCAAGTTCTCACAATGCAGGGCTGAATACGATGCAGTAAGAAAGTAGGTTTGACAAGCGTGTTTTATTTGGCATACCCCAAATGTTAAGCTACTCTGAAATTATTCTGTAGAACACTAAAACCTGAAGCTACAATATTTGACAGCACTGACCTGTTCGGGCGTAAGGTCTCGCTGCTCCTGAGCCAGCATTTCATATCCCACCATGAACTTGCGGACAGTAGCCGAACGGAGTAGGGGAGGGTAGTAGTGTGCGTGAAGCTGCCAGTGGCTCATGTCTTCTTCCAGATGACTTCCTGTTGGCGCTCCTAAAGCACACAGCAAAAGATACATCGCTATGTTTAGGCTAAACACAAAGCTACAGACCTAACACAAAGATCCCTGCTCCAAATAGTTAAGGATTGTTAGCAGATGAAATCCGACAGCAGTTGGACATGCTGAACAATGCTGGCAGCTTTGTATTTATTTACAGTGCAGAAAAGGCAGCCGACTGACAATCATGATAGCTAACATGTTGAATCTATCATTGCAGCCTACTGGGAAATGTATTAAGACTGAATTAGCTGGATATTTGTTACTTTGGCATCTCTGTTGTGAATGAAATGCTAGTAGTCTAGAGAAAATGTTCAGGGACAGATAAAAGCTGACACTTTCAGAGCTTCACTGAGCAATTCAGTCCACTGGGGTCTAGTTAGGGCCCTAATTAACAACAAATAAACTCTAGCAACCGTCTGCAAATGTCTGCATGCCAGTGGCATGCAAGGAATCTCTTGTAAGGCTTCATGGTGCATATAGAGGTATAAACTAGCCATGAGAACTAGTGCTTTTGGCTCCAGTCCCAGCATGCATATCCCCATAATAATAAATGAAAAGCGTATCATGCAAGTTAAATATGCTTCATCCTGCCTGCTTCAATAAAATGCTTGTTAACATCCTTCACTGATATTCTTTCCCATTCTCTTTGTCTCTCTCTCTCTGGCCATGTTAGCTCACTTCCAGGAGTGTTATTGCATCCAAGGCAGACACTGTTCCTCCCAGAAACACATATTCACACTCACACTCTCACTTGTTGGCTAAGATGACTAATATCTCAAGTTTCCTATCTCTTGTATTGACTTTTCCTGGTTTGTATTTGATTCGGTGTGAAGTTATGAGGCGATTGCTGGATGATGGCCATTTTAATTCATGGCAGAGAAAATAATTCCGAGCTTAGCTCCACAGCGGTGCCTACAGTAAATAACGTCTGGAGCTGTAATAACATTTGGCACAACAGCCAAGCATAGCAAGTGATCCAGGCATGAGGAGTTGCTGCACACTGTTTACACACGGTAGTGATGACATCATTGCTAATATAATTATGAACAAGGTGTTAATTTAGTCATACAGAGAGGTCGCGGAGCACAAAATAACCCCTGCTCACTGTCTCTTATGCACCATAATTAACACGATACAGTGCTGATGAAGAATCATGCTTGTACCTTAATGCACTGAGCTCAAGACTCACAAGGGCAATTACAAATGTATATACAAAGCAACTTGATCAAACTAATAAATCATAACGTGCAGTGAAGTTTCATATGCTTAAATGCCTTCTGTGGAAAAATAAACACACAGATACTGTTTATATTGCTTTACTTAATAAACTCAATTAACAGTTAAGCAATATGCTTATTTTAAAAAGCATTAAGGAGACAAAAACAGGAACCATCTGACCATTTAAACTTCATTTACACTAATTGGTGTCCTTTGGATAGAGCAAGGTCCTGCATGCAGGTTGAAGCATAATCAGCCTCAGGCTTCCACACAAAGAACTTCTATATTTTCAGGGTGTGTATTTTTGCCAGTACGTTTATATTGGTAGATGTGTGGGTGCGTGTGTCAGGTTGTGTTTGTAGTCTGTGCATCTGAACTGTGGAATGTTCAGTTCTGTTCTCCTGGAACATGTGTACGGTATGTGTATCATGGCGGGAAAAAACACAAGCAGTCTACAGTCTTCCTTTCATAGTTCTTTATACATGGTTGTGAATCGTGAACGATTGTTAAAGCACAAGTCTGGACTCTAAAAGCTAAAATTATGCTACTTTGACTGTGTAGGTACAGCTACATCATTTTGGCACTTTATAAAAGGAGTACTGGCATATGTTTTTAAGCTTTTAGCCATTTATTTACTACATACAGAAAACCTTGATGAACAAATGAATCCCTATTATATGACATGGAGCTCTATATTCACAAATATAGTCAAGAAACTTTTTGTAATATTTTGTGAAGTTCTGAAATCATGTCAACATCTAACCAATCAGGACAAGGAGGCATCTGTACATGCTTGTCAATTAAGCTGCCTGTCAGTTCAGAAAGCTCCACTTCTTGCACTAGCATGCAGCGGTTCTAGCCTAGGCAGTGCACGTGCACGGGTTTTAGGGGCGTGGCTTTGGATGGGTTTAGGTTTTGAATTTCAAAACAGATAATTTCAGCTAGCTTCACTGAAAATATATTTAACAAAATGCATATGAAATCGGCTTAACATTATTATTATTATTATTATTATTATTGTTATTTATTGAAATCTGCACTTATTAGTTACGTATTATTGCAGCTTGGAATCACTGTGTGCAAACATACACCATTCACTAACCATAAAAACTCCTAAAACTACAATGTTAATCCAAGAGAGCAGTGGTGTAGTCCATACATGGGTCATTTCTTGTACATGGTGCCTTGTGGACATACACTGTAAAGTATGTGGACACCTGACCAGTGCAGAAATATGCAGCTCTTCTCCAAACTATTGCTATAAGGTTTGAAGCACACAATGGTCTAGAATGTCTCTGTATGCTGCAGCATTAAGATTTCCTTTCATTGCAACTAAGGGGCCAAACCTGTTCCAGCCTGACAATGCCCCTATACACAAAGCGAGGTCCATAAAGACATGGTTTGCCAAGTTTTGGTGTGGAAGAACTCACATGGCCTGCAGAGAGCCCTGACCTCAACCCCTTATACCTTTGAAACGAATTGGGACGCTGACTGCAAACTGGGTCTCCTCGCCCAGTATCAGTGCCCGACCTCACTAATGCTCTTATGGCTGAATGAGCACAAATCCCCACAGCCTCGCTCTGAAATCTAGTGAGAAACCTTACAAGAAGAGTGGAGGTTAACAGCAAAGAGGGGACCAATTCCATATTAATGGCCATGGTTATTCAACAAGCACAAGGGTGTGATGGTCAGGTGTCCACATACTTTTGGCCATATAGTGTATATATTCACGTGTAGTCTATTTGTCAGAATGAAATAATGATATGAGAAGAACAGTGTCACACCCTGATTTCTGACAATGTCCAATGTTAAAAGCTATGTACAAATAAAGCTGAATTGAGCTGAATGTAAGTATTTCACTCTGTTAGGAAGCGCAGGCCTTACAGGGAGGTACGCATTACAGGGGTAAATACAGAGGCAAGATTTGTCCTGGTAAAAGCAAATTTTGTCACTGTAGTAGAATAATGGTTGACCTTGAACATATTTTTAAATAGCAATATCTCACATGTTTATAAACGATTTGATTTAATTGATTTCCTGTTTATTTCTTCCTAACAGGATGGAATATGTATGAGTGGAACAACCACTCTGTCATAAAACAATATGAAAAATATTTCAAACGAAGGGGCCCAGCTTAGTGAGTTGAAATATCCAACAAATGTGATGTCTATTCATGAAAGTGAACAATCAGTCAGAGTAGGCTGGGTTCATTTCTTAAAGCAAAACCATTATGTACTGCATGGAAAGTATTCATATTTAAAACATGGTATATTTTTAAAGTTTTAAGAGTTTTAAACAAGAAAATGGCAAGTGTCATTACACAGCAAATATGAGTTGCTGTTTTTTTAAGGATAGAAAAGGCACTGCATTCCAGAAATGACACACACTTGTATACTCAGTACACTCACTTTCTTTTACTACGGTGCTTGTGTCTATTGACACATTACTTCAGACTAGACTGGGCCACTGACAGATGGTTTACGTCTCATTATTCTCACCATTACTGCATTTGGAGCAGAATAAAATGACAAATAAAAGCAAAATTCCAGGCCTCAAGAAGTTCCTCATTATCTGTCACTAATTTGCAGTGTGAACTTTGGATAATTTGTTAAGAGTTGGTCTGCCTGTAGCATTATTTTATGCTCATTCTCTTTCCTGACTAAGCAAATGAATTCACAAAATTGGCCTCCATGCTGTATTTTTCAAAATGAAACGCATTTCATTACTTGAGGAAAGAGTGGAGCTGGAGTTTGTTATATAATCTCAGAGACGAGCTCAACCGCAGATTGTGTGATTCATATTAGTCCCGCAAGTGAGTCTAAACAGCTTGGGGCTAGAGAATGTGAAAACGTGGTCAAGATACTACAGCATCCAGAATTGACTTAACAAAGTCACACACATTTTCTTCTTCTTCTACATTTTTTCATGTTCATGTTTTAATTTGTATTGTGCACTCCCGTAGACAAAGGCCTTACTGGGATGACTGGCAAATCTCACGAAGGTTAACACAATTTCGAAAGCATAGACAGAAATTCACACCTCTACTCGCACAGGTCTGTGCTGTCACTCCTGAGAAGAAGTCATACGTACGATTTATGGGAAGGTGACATTGGATGAAGTTGCTCATTAGCCACAAACGTGTTACTTGCACAACAGTGGTGGGAGCTAATTATCTCCTTCCTTCCATAGCGCATCAGGCTGCCTTTGTTCTACTGAAGACAAAAAAAAAGAAACAAAGCAACTTTTTTTTGCTCAAATTAATGAGCTCTATTGAAATAGAAAAACAAGGTCTTTTTCACAGAAGTGACATGTAATGACATCCATTATTAATTGCGACTCCCACATCCCTCGGTCCCTGAATGAGACTATCTTTCTGCAGACCAGTTAGCACGCTGGGAAATGGAAGGTAATTGTTGGGCATCACAAAAAAGGAGGAAGATATGAAGAGGCTGTGAGGACAAAGGGCATAGTGTCTAATGTGAAGAACGAGTCTTGGAAGGGCAGAGGAAAGGAATTGACGTATATGACATATAAAGAAACCTGAAGCCTAGAGAACAATGGTGTCAGGGAAAGGAAGGAAAGCCTTTTGTAAATGATGTAAATATAGCTCTCTAATTTTCTGTGATAAGAAGCACTTCTTGGGTGTTCTCACTGACTACAGGAAACTTTCTAAAGAATGATTATTTCTATTTTCTTCCCTTCTCAGTGCCAATCCGGACATGAATACACACATTGCAAAGAGTGATAGCCGCATGCCGAACTCCAACTGACTGGACCTGTGCAGATATATGCTGTTTTCCAGATGGAGGAATGACCGAAGCTAGCCGAAGGAAGCCAGGCAAGAAATGAGACCAAACACACCTGGACAGAATGTCACGGCTGAGAACAACAGAGTTATAGAGTGAGTGAGTGAGTGAGTGAGTGAGTGAGTGAGTGAGTTTGGCTGTGGAAAAGCAGTGCTCTCCACCCCATCGCCTGTCTGCAGATATATAAGTGAAAGCAAATAAGACAAATAAATTGACTGCTTCTCATGCCTGTAAGGCAAGCAGCAATCCCGGCTTCTCCATATTAGTCTTCCACTTTGAGGTCAATTACCCAGACACATTGAGAAAATAACTTCTGTTTTAACTTTCCTGACTGTGGTCCAGCTTTTTAAACACAGGCCTAATGAAAATAATTCATGCCCATCTTGATCCAAGGCTTTAAACCCCCTGTGTCTTTCCCAAGGCTGGTAAAAACACCCATGGAGTAAGCTGTAACAGACCTTGCAGGACAGCCTGGTCCTGCTCAGAATCTTTACCATGCATTACATGGGTTTATAGCACTATTTCCTCTGAATTACAATTAGCCAAACAGTTGGTGTTGTTTTTACAAAAATACAAGGCTAATAACAGGAACAATCGATTCAAAAAGATGTGTAATGATGTTCCTAATGGGACTAGGATCATCCAGAAGCAATATTAAGCCACTATTTCTTTCAGGTAATATGATACATTTATATGACAACTACTGAGCTCTATACTAATCATGCTGAATAAATGTAGCATAGTGTACTTTCCTGTGACAAAGAATAGTCCTTATTATGGAAAATATAGAAAAGAAACTGTGATTACTCAGAAGTTTTAGTGCAAGCACATCATATCCTCATTAGACGTTGTAGCACATTTATTAATATTATATATAATGGTGTAATTTGGATGTTAAGAAATGGACTGCAATTAATGGAATGACTAACACTCAATTTTAGCATGCATTGCCCATAATATAATTTACTACCTAACAGATCTCAAATAATGCCTGTGGCATTAATGCTGCAATATTCAGTCTTACTATCACAAATATATGCTAATATATGCAGAGGATGATGGAAATTAATTTAAAATCATCAATGCCAGTGTATTATATGCTGGCAAAAAAAAAAAAAAAAAAAAAAAAAAAAAAAAAAAAAAAAAAAAAAAAAAAAAAAAAAAAAAAAAAAAAAAAAAAAAAAAAAAAAAAAAAAAAAAAAAAAAAAAAAAAAAAAAAAAAAAAAAAAACAGGATGGACTTTTTGATTGTTTTTACATGCCTTTACTATGAGCATCGGTTTCTACATTTCTCAAGGCTTCTTTACTCTGCTCTATCACAGGCCTCAAAATGCAAACATGGCAAAAACAGCTGGTAAGTGCCCAACGCCAGTAGATATTAATACACTTCTGCCAAAAAAGTAATGAAGAAATAAAACTTGGAATTGCCATTTCAAAATTGAAAACCACGTTGCTAGCAAAGAGGATGAAGTTGGATGCCAAGTTAACTGCATTCCTCCTGGAAACAATTAGTATAACGTTAATTATTTGGATGCTCCCTGGTCTGCTTATTGTACACTTAAGGCCTCAGAATACTTCATGCGTAGACAACGTTCGGCTTGTTTCCGCAAACAATGTGAATTAATTGTGGCGCAAACAGATGCATTCCAAGATGAAGGACTTTGAGGAGTGGCAATCTTCTTCCTTTAGTCCTGGAAATTGCCATGAAATTTCAAAAGTGACACTGTGGTATTGGAACACTCATAAATGATGGCCAGCGCGTATGCACGCTTGTAAGCTTGCCAAGGTGGCTTTGTCTTATGCAACTCTCACAGATGTTGTCTCCACATTATGCAAGGATGCTGAGGTATTTAGCTGAGCACAAGCTTCAGAATCTTCCTGTGAAATTACGTGTTAGGTTCTTGGCTATGTTTACTGATGAAATATACTAGTGACACCTAGAAGTCTGGCTCTGTGGGACCAATCCCAGTCAAACTATTCAGCTGTTGTTAACAATGCAAGGATGTGAGGTGGGGCCAAGAAGCAACCAAACAGTTGCAATGCTATCCTACTTCACCATGTTATGCCAATTTTACCCACTGCTGCTTTAACCATAAAACATCCCAAAATGCTATGCAAGCTTGTCTTTTTAAAACACAGCTCTGTTCATCCGCATGTTAAACAACCTTTACTAGACGGGACTCCAAATCTCCAAGTCCAAATCAACATCCTACAGCCAAGAGCACCATGGAGTATTTCCAATGAGCTGTATAGAGCATGAAGGAGAGAACCATACAAGTATTACACTGTGTGATAATCTGACCACACATCTGGTTTATGTACAGTAATATATCAAGATAGAACCCTGGATATTTAGCTTAATATCCCACACAATATGGCAGAGAGCCGTTTTGTGGGGAGAGTATGAAACATATTTATATATTAATTTTGACAGGTTCTTGTTAGGTAAAACACATAGGAAGTCATTTTAAAAACACTCTTGGAGACAAACAGGATGTTGCATGCAGCTGAGAGAAGTGGCAGAGAATTTCCCCCCACTGCTTCTTGGCTTGCTTGCACAGCAAAGTACAAAGCAGAAAGCGAGACATGAGGGAGTGTTTGGTCAGGGCTGAAATTCTCCACCACTCTGCACTTCAGCATACCTGAGGTTTTTAAAAATTAAAGGCCCCAGTAATAGACCCCAAACAGAGCAACCTGCCTGCAATGGAGCCTTAAATGGATCTAAGCTGGAATCAGCTTAATAGCTGTGTAAGGCTAATTTCGTATGCCTGAATGCCTATTTAAATAAGCCTGACTAAGGCCCATTATAGATGTCAGCATCACATTTACAGGGATAATTCATCTGCCAGCGATGAAATGGCCTGTGGATCTAAATGAGTGAGGGTTATGGTGGGTAAAAGATGTGACCCTCCATCAGAAAAGGAGACTCATATGGACAGACGCTGGTGTGAGAAAATCGCTTCACATGATTGGGGTGTTCAAGTCTAATCAAGTGCAAATAATGGACTAAGATTACACTTACACTGGCTGTTTAAATGTGCTGTGCAAAAAAGGATGCATTTTGAAAATAGTACTTTGATATCCACTGTATCTGTGTTGTATGTAGAGACAACCTAGAGATCAGCTATACCACAGCTTCTTCAACTATCTACAATTGTACTGATCTACATCTGTTTCTGTATCAATGTCCGTTTTTTGACTGAAGCCCCTTAACGTACAAGCAGGATCAACAACAACTTACAAATTGTTGTTACTTAACTTAAAAACTGGTGGCTGTGTTATGCTGTAGAGAGCATTTTGCTGGTATGTTTTGGCTCCACTTGTTCCCTTAGAGCGAAGAGTCACCACAAACAATTTCACAAACTGATCATCTTTATCCTATGTTAAAAACCCCTATCCTATTGGGAGAGGTCTCTTCCAGGATGACCCCACCCCAATCCATAAGGCACGAGGGCTCACTGAATGGTTTGATGAAGATGAAGATGATCATATGCTGTGCCTTTCACAGTCACCAGATACCAATCCATTTGATTACCATTTGGAGATTCTGGAGCGACATGTTCTCTACCATTATCAGCACCAATGGGGGGAACATTTTTTGGAATAATAGTGTCAATCCCTCCAGCACAGTTCATGAGACTTGTAGAATTTATGCCAAGCTGTTCTAGCAGCTTGTGGTGAGGCAACACCTAACCAACTTTCAATAGATTTTCCCTTTAATTTGTCACCTGTAGCATGTCACCTGTCGCCTTATCATCGGTAGCTTCCATACTAATGGTTTATTAAGGGCCCGTATTCACAAAGCTTCCTAAACCTAAAAGTTGTTCCTAGTGACGAAATTCTAAGAAAATTCTTAGAACTATGACGTTTTCTTAGAATTTCCCCTTAAATTTAGGACTAAATCTTAGTAAAGATAAAAATGATTCAAGAAACATCTTAGCCCTAAAAACAGCTCCTAAGATAAAAATTGTTAAGAGAGAAGGACTTTTAAGAGGCTTAAGAGTTTCTATAGCAGAGGACAAAATGGCGGAAAGAAGGAATATTCTCCAAACACTGCTCTTCTGTCCAATTTGGTTTTCTTGTTCTTTTACTTCCTTCCATCTCTCTTGGATTGTTGGCTACATACCATTCAAAAGTGCAACTTAAATAGACTGTCCTGCAGTCATGTAAATTGGTAAAAGGTGAGCCATTTTGCTCGCATCAGTCTGAAATGGATTAGTAATAAAATCAGTATGGTAAATAAATGTAAGAACTTAAATATAGTAACTACTGTGTGGAAATTGGTTGCTTCAAAAGTAGACACATTTTCAACATTTGGCTGTTTTAATTAACTTTAAGATATTTAGCCTATAACAGAAACTTTGCATAAAGTAGCCTGTATTCATGATTATACAATTTCTTAATACAAACATTTTATGATTTCACTGTCCATTCTATTATCATATATTCTATTCTCACAAAGAGCGCATTCTAAGACCTTTACAGATAGTTTTAAAGGCTGTGTGTTAATGTGTTAATAAATTAAAATTCAATTCTAATTAAATGATTACTTTTGTGTAGGTAAAGCACTGGCTTTTTCTTTTTATCAACCAATCACAGTCCTTGAATTGCTGCGTCATCCCTAGCAACGGGGTCAACCCCACCTCCTCACTAAGATAGAGGTTTTTGTACTTTCCTTACTCAGAGTTGCTCTGAGAAGTTTCCTAAATCACTTTTAGTCTAGGACTCCCAGCTAGGACTTTTTAGGCTAAGATAGGAGCTCTCTGAGAGAATTCTAAGAAGCTTTGTGAATACGGGCCCTGATGTACATCTGTGTAACTGCACTTGGGACTACTTACTAAGTGCTCTGCATGAGGCACAAATCGTGGTTTAAAAGCCATTGTGAAATGGTGGAAATAGTAAGAGCTTGCGATGAAAGAGGAAATCCAAATTTGGTAACAAAGATCAATGTGTTAATAAATTAATTTAATTCTAATTAAATGATTACTTTTGTGTAGGTAAACAGTGTTGAGGACATTACTATGTCTGACAGGACATTAGATTCTCCATTTGAATGAAAATGAATGAAAGAAAATGGCTCTGGCAACACTGGCTAAGCTGCTATAGTATAATCATCCATACTTCCACTTCAACTAACCACCTTTTATACAATCTCACTGTGAATAAGTGCACTTTGTGTGTTGATGCTTGCACGGCAAATACATTGCATGCTTAGGCTTGTTGTATACCAGTTTCTTTTACAACACTCACATTTTTTCAGCAGAGTGTGGCCCAATTCCAATACATCAAGCCATGTTTTTATGCATCTATGAAATCTACACTTATAATTTATACATAGTGTTTCTACTGAAATCTACGTTCAGAACATTTTCTTGCAGAAGAATAATTAATCAAATTTGACAATTCCATCATTTAAAATCATTATATTGGAGTTACTGGGTTGCCATTCAATGTTAAAAGAAACCACACCACTGATCACACCAAGCCAATGTCTACAGCTAACAGGGAGAAATTGAAAAACTTGGTCCAAAGTTCTCTTTGGCAGCTATTTTCTGCTGTGAGTTTCCAATAAATAGCTTCATATCCAGAAAGTATCTGTGACCTTTTGTGTTGTCCATATGGGCGGAAAAAAAAAAGTGTGCTGTGGCCGTGGCTCTGTAGTGGAACGTTTTCTTCGATGGATAACGTGGCAGTAAGTGAAGCAAAACTATCAGTGAGGTTACTGTGGGAATGCAGACAAAATAAAGGTCTTCTCCATCTCTCTCCATTACACTGAAGGTTATCTGGTGGCACAGGCCTGCCTGTTATCTGTCAGTTCTGAGCACTGGCTTTTTCTTCCTGCCAAATCAGTCACTTTAGACAGCTGAGCACATTTGATTTTTGGCTTTTGTTAGGCTCTGTTTCTTATTGTTATGGCCATGTCATTGGTCTGGTGTCCACTGTGTTCACCTGTTTGCTGTTAGCTCTTTTATTTCTCAGATTAGTTTGTCTATGCCTATATACCCTGCTGTTTTTGTGTTCATTGCAAAGTCTTACTATGCGACCAGTTTTTGACTTTGATTATGGATGATCCAAGTTTACTGTTGCCTTCTTTTCTAACGAACAAGTAACAAACTTGTCCTGTCTACCCATTACAACTACCCATTACAACACGAGTCCAATAGACAATCCACATGTTTGTGGAAGGTGGAAGGGAGCCGGAGAACCCGTAGGAGTCCCTTGCTGACATTGGGAAGACATGTGAAACTAGACGCAGACAGTAGCCTGAGCTCAAGATCAAACCAGGAACCCTTGAGCTGTGAGACAGCGATGCTACCTGCTGCACCACCATGCCACCCAACTATATACAGCATCTTTTAACTACATTTTTATTGTATGTGTCATCTTTATGGAAAGCTAATAAGAATTATAGATGATTAAAGGAATCATTAACTCTCTTAAAGCCTCCATCATCATCCAGCTGTATCTAAATCATCTTCAACAGAGTGGATCGTGTTTACTTATGTCTTTTGTGTCTCTATGGGCTCTGTTTTCATAGAGGAAAATACATTTTTGGCTTATTTATACAGGCAGGTTTTTTTTTTTTTTTCCTGTTTTCTCACAGTTGCTATTTTCCTAGACAGAAATGCATGTGTCTGCGCTCCTGTGGGTGGAGCTGCACATCAAAGGGTATTTTCAGTTAAAAAAAAAAAAATCTAACCTGTTTCTTATATTTGGCAGATGTACAACATCAGCCTACATCACTCAACTAATAAATACAACTCAGAAAGAACATCTCAGTTGTGAATCAGCTGATGCATCATTATGCACAGAACATCAAAACTTCTTCAATGATTGAGTAATTGAGGGTTCTTAGTTTCAAGGCTCTAAGAGGCTCTACTAAGAATAATAATTCATAGGGAAAAGGTTTTTTTTCTTTAAATCACACTAATCAATGCCACTATCATGGATTATTTAGTGTCATAACACTATAAAAGCAGCTCTGACAGTAGTGCCATCTGTGATTAAAATCACGGGTTTATATTAATACTAATTTCTATAGTAACAGCTAACTCACACGGAATTGTAAGGCAGATGCTTGAGAAAATCTAAACCTAATAACAAATGGACTAAAAATGTGTTTTAATTAGCAGAGAAAAGCAAATAATAGTTAATGGCGTTAATATCAAGTTCATAACTAAGCTTTTTGTTTGGAGACTTTAACTTTTATGGAAGGAGTGTCCAGTGTCAGTGTTAACAGTTTCCCAACAGGAAAAAGTCCTCAGGTCTTTGTGCTTTCCCTGTAATGTGACAAGCTGCATTAATTTTGTCTTATTAACTTCAAGACAAAGAAAGAGAGGCTGGTGAGGGAACAACTGCTTATAGCTGCTCTAGCCTAAGTGATACCAGGACCTAACTTGCTTCATTCACAACACTAAAAAAGGGTTGTGAGAGATAAGCTCAAAAAAGTATGATATTCTTTCATAAATAAAGAACTGTAATCATTGGCAAATTGCTGGGTTAAACTAATCTTTGGGGTATAACAGCAACTCAACATGTTTAACATTGACTAGCATCACACCATGATTATTTACCTATAACAGCATGCCCTGTCATGGTTTTATTACTTAGTATTGCAATCATGAAAATAAGGGCTGCACCATTCTAATAGAGGGCTCGCTTATTTTTTCCTCAATTTAAATAACTGAAATGGTAGATGCGTCTTGGGATATAACTAGATGCAAAGTTTTGTTTTTGTTTTTTTGCGTGGAAAGAAAAGAAAAGTACGGTAAATGGTATGAGAAAGAAGGGCACCAGTTGACCTTAGACTGAGACTTTGTAAGAGTTATTATTTGAACATTGTTTGGAATATGCTGTGAGGAAAGGGCAGAACAGAGGACAGGGCAGTGTGTATCAAAGGCTGTACACTGTACAACTGGTTTGTTTGCGCAAATGGAAAATGGGTTACGGGAAATGACTTCCATGATTCAACTGAGGTACCGTTACATAATTTACATGCAATGTTCTCTAAAATATAAACATATTAAAAAAAAAGCTAACTGGCATGACTTGAATCAATCAATTTTACAGCTGTGTACAAACACGGCTAGTACAGCACCTGGCATCCATTTGAATTTTAATATTGTTTTTGTAATAACGGGTTTATGAAATTATAATAGAGGGGAGATTTCGATCATGTACTGATGCGTAAAGTTCATGTGTAGCAGGTTACACCAAGCTGAGGAGGATGTGGAATTCCTCAAGAAAGATTCTTAGTTCCCCTGGAGTATGATATATTTTACATATGACTCATTTATAGTATATGTTTTCACCAAACACCTTGTTCACGACAGCACAGTACTAAACACATAGAGGATTTATATTCTAATCAAGATTTGAAAAAGTGAAAAACAGCTGCCATTGTAATCCTAGGTTTCATTATTAACAATGCCATCTGAACAGGTGTAAAAAGGGCATATGGGGTATTGCTCAATAACCCAATAACGAGAACGGCTTGTAGATGAGATCAACCAATCAGAGGCTGCAGTGTATTTGACACAACTACAGCTAAAACAAGGAAACAGTCCCGATTTCACATGGTGATGTCCATAACAACATGTTTACACATCTTCTGAGACAAAACTCTCTCGTCCAGAAGGAGAAAAAAAAGCGGCAAGGACAAGATTCTGCAGGACCCCAGAAGTCATATGTTCTTTGTATTGTTTATATGAATTGGTGTTTTGAATATAGAGAGAGCATTATTGCATCATTTACAATTATATATATATTTGAAACTGACAACAGTCTGTTCATTTCTTTCCAGAAAAATAAACATTGCATAATATTGTGGCATATGTGACTATAAAGTGGTTTTATACCTATAGGTGTCATTGTAATATCCCCTTTATTTAGCCTATGGTATTGCCCTTTTCTGATTTTGCCATTTGGAAAATAATAGACACATGAGGCAACTACATAGAGCAAGTAGTAGCAGTTAAAAAACTTTTTTTTTTAATTATTTATTTATTTTTTTATCACTACCTTCTTCTCAGCAGATTAGAAAACAAATAAAAGCCTTCTCTGTTCAGAAAGAAAAAAAATGCTAACTCTCCATCAGTTCTTGATCTGTTTTTTTTTTCTTTTCTAGTATAATTTTTGACTCTTTCACTCTCTCATTGTTTACATTCTCACTTACACTTACTCTGTCAAGATTGGTTGCCAGCTCTAGCCTATCGCAATGTAGTTTGACTTCTTCTATGCTTAAGTTGGGGTATGATGTGGTCTGATGTATCTAAGTGGGTGTGTATGAGCACACAATAAACCAGTGTTACTAGCAACTCTATCATTCCATTTGATTGTTTTTATGCAGATCAAAGATACGTTTGTAATTATGCAAGTTAGATACAGTATATAATACAATTCCAGCCCTGTATATTATTTTATAGAGAATAATTGCAAAAAAAATTTCCATCGCACTATTGGTCAGAAATATCATCATTAGATTTTTACCATTCACCCCTGCTCATGACTGACTGTAAAAAAAAGAAAACTAGAGCATTGGAACTGCTTGTACTTAATGCCTCTAAACCTTCCTGACCTTCATGATAAATCATCACAGTTGGCGAAATGGTCACTGTAAAAATCCACGCTTTGAACACTCGTATTGATTTTCTTTCGAGATATTTAATGGATTGACTCTGCTCTTATCAATGACTCGATTGCAGCCATTACATTAATTGAAAAGCTACACAGAAAGCCTCTCCTTTTGTAAACGGCCATGAGTAGGATTTGACAGATGACTGCTCCATGCAATTATTCAATGGGTGAATAAAGGCAATAGGAGCTAGATGGCTGATCTCGCAGGAACAATCATCCCAAATAATCTTTAATAACCATTCGAGTATGAGAGAGACAGACAGAGAGAAACAAGAGAATACTTGACATTGAGGAGAACAATTGAAGAGGATATGAGAGATGTGAAAAGCATGAAATCATTTTACTGAGAGAAAAAAAATAAATCCATTTCGGGTCTGAAGGTTGGGGAGAGAGACAAGTGCTGGAAAGCATCAAATGGCGACGGACTTTTCAATGTTCTTTACATTCTTTACGTGATTTACTAAGATCCCGTATAAGAGGCTCTAATTTGTGTGTGCAATCGATAAACTGTGCTTGTGCTGTAAGTTATTAAAAAGAAAATGATCTGTCACGCCAGTATTAATGCACTCATGCTAATATGCTACTGTTTATATAGTAAGGGCTAATTCACAGGGTCGTGCCTCTAAAGCTAATAATAACAAATGAGAACACATGCTTGCTCTTTAACAAATAAGAATGTACAGGTGACATGGTGAAGTTTGGATATGTTTATTTAACATTTATGGAAGGAGTCTCCAGTGCCAGCACGTTGTAAAAATCACAGCTTTTGAGGTTTCTCACTAACATGACAAGCTGCTTTTTTGTGTTATTAACGTCAAGAAGGAGGAAAAAAGAGAGGCTGGTGAAGATGACCCACAACATTTAATGTAACTATAAATGTATGTATATAAATTAAAATGTCATTCGTTAATAAATAAATAAATAAGAAACTGTAATCATTGGCAAATTGCTGGAGAGGATTAAAATATGCTGTTATTAGAAAATTTTCTTACAACAGCATGTCTTAAATTG
The DNA here is from genome assembly GCA_022985145.1 of Pangasius djambal. Classification (NCBI taxonomy): domain Eukaryota; kingdom Metazoa; phylum Chordata; class Actinopteri; order Siluriformes; family Pangasiidae; genus Pangasius; species Pangasius djambal. The sequence goes on from CM040991.1 coordinate 17,366,071, forward strand.
TTTTATTCCTTAGATACACACTATGTGGCCAAGAGTATGTGTATCAGTCTCCACTCTCCTGGGAAGGCTTTCCAGTAGGTGTTGGAGCATGGCTGTAGAGATTTGTGATCATTCAGCCACAAGAGCATTAGTGAGGTCAGGCACTGATTTTGGGCGAGGAGGTCTGGCGCACAATTGGCATTCCAGTTCATCCCCGAAGGTGTTCAGTGGGGTTGAGGTTAGGGCTCCGTGCAGGCCACTCGTGTTTTCTACACCAGCCCTAGCAAACCATGTCATGGGGCTCACTTTGTGCACATTAACATTGTCATGTCGGAACATGTTTGGGCCTCTTAGTTCCAGTGGAGGAAAACTGTAATGCTACAGCATACAAAGACATCCTATACAATTGTGTTTGAGGAAGGCCCACATATGGGTGTCAGATGTCCACATACACATTTGGCCATATAGTGTATTATCTAACTGAATATCTAATATGGAACTTTCACACAGTAATATTAAGTCAACATTTTGATAAGCGTTAGTAAACTGTATAAATGTGTCATTAACTGGCAGAAATGGCTACTATACATTTAACATCCAATCAGTTGTGTTAATTAGCACACGCAATCGCAATCTGTCCCAGGAATCGCTTTCAGGATGTAATAAATTGCACTGTGGCAGCAAACTAATTCATTTTAGTGGCTGCAAACTAATTCATTACCACATCCTGTATTTTTCACCTTTAGGTAGAAACAGACTAAACTGTATATTAATTACAGATCCAGTAACAGACTGCTCTCATCATATGAACAAGTTTTTACACACACAAATTCTTCTGTCTGAATGTAGACTGTTAAAACATTACAGATAACAGTATTAGTAAGTGCTATAGACACGGGCTTACTAGCAGTAAATTCAAGTTCATTAAATGAAGCTCTCAGCTGGAGATTATAAAAGTGGCATCAATTAATCCATTTTGGGTTTAGAGTACAATAGTATAATAAAGAGTTTTACTGACAAAATATTAAACTGAACAGTCAAGTGATAAATAAATGATTCAATCATGGATTTAAGAGATCCGTGTTAGCATTCAGCGCTGATTTAAAAAGTAGTTATCTGACTAATTCTAACTCCGTGCATTTTTTTAATATTCATGAACAAAGAAAGCATGCTTGTACTCGTTATTAAATAATGGTTTATAAATTTCCATTGCCGCAGCTGTAATTACAGCTTTGCAGACATCACAGCCAAGTGAATTCATAATGATCTTAAATGTACTTGCTGTTTTCAAGTTTCGGGCCTATGCACCATGACAGCAGCTAAAACAGATTAAAACACACTGCGGCGATAGCAACGCACTGTAGCAAAACAAAGCGAAAAATGAAAGAAGAAGAGACTAAGATACGTCTTAAGATACAGATAATTATTTCTGCACGGTCATACCATTATCAAAGTCTTTGAAAAGATATGTAGACTACAATTTCCAGCAGGAGTGGACAATTAACTAGCTCAGGACAGTTATTTGTAATGGTCACCAGAATTTCTTCAGAGTCCCTGAAGGACTAGTGGTTAGGCCATGGCAGTCTCACCACCATGGCCCGGGTTTGATTCCCAGCCAGGGAACCAACCCCAGCCACTGGGGTTGCACATGACAGTGCACTCCCAGTGCTGGTCCCAAGCCCAGATAAAACTGGGGAGGGTTGAGTCAGGGAGGGAATCCGGCATTAAAACTGTGCCAAATCAAACATGCGGATCAATGATCCATTGTGGCGACCCCTAACGGAGAAGCCGAAGACCAACAACAACCAGAATTTCTTTCAACCAAACGAAATTCTGTTACTGTGTTACCGTGTGCGTGCTACTCACGTAATGACATAATGTCTCGTGCCATTTTGCACTAACACGTGTTATATGCTTACACCTGAGGCTAGCTAAATTACATTTCATTATATTGTAAATGGCTGATGATAATAAAGTTGAATTGAATTTTAAAAAAAAAAATCCTAATTGTTACTGATTTTCACAAAGAAATCTTTATTTGGAATGTTTATTTAAACAAATTGTGCTTCAAACAGGAGACATGCCACTTTTATAGAATCATGAGCACACATGTAAGTGAAAACACAAACTAAACCGTGCAAGCAGTGTAAACCCGTCTGCTAGCACTGTTAATACTGCTATACTGGTAAACATATTGAGCAGAAAATAAAGTTGCTAGCTGACTTGAATAATGTCTTTTATGTATGATGTGAAGAGAAAGCACCACAGCTCCTAGCCAAAAGACTTTCTTACAAAAAGTAAGAAAGTCATTTGACTAGGAGCTTTGGTGTTTTCTCTTTTCATCACACAAGGATGCAAACACAATGTGTCGAGGGTGCAAACGCAATGTGCTGCCTTACACACTTTCTCAGAAAAGGATCTTTGATCTGTATTAAAGCTCTTAACTAGCCGATTACATTTATATTTTACATTTACATTTATGGCATTTGGCAGACACCCTTATCCAGAGCGACTTTACAGGAGTGCTTTGAAGTCTCTGTGAATAAATACATCCTGATACTGGTTCACTAGGTCATGGACTAAGAGTACCATCAACTCTGTTGGGGAGGTAATACAGTAAGAGAAGCATACAGACAACACCATTTTTTATTTTTATTTTATTTATTATTTTTTTGCTTAAATTAAGTACTTCAAGAAGAGGTAGGCCTTTAGACGTCTTTTGAAGACTGCCAGTGACTCAGCTGTTCGGATATCTAGGGGAAGTTCATTCTACCACCTAGGTGCCAGAACAGAAAAGAGCCTTGATGCATGCCTTCCTTGTACTCTGAGAGATGGTGGGACCAATCGAGCAGTGCTAGAAGATCGGAGAGACTGTGGTGCAGTGCGGGGCGTGATAAGTGCTTTGAGATAAGTGGGGGCTGGTCCATTTACGGCTTTGTAGGCAAGCATCAGTGTTTTAAGTCTCACCGCGCTTTATTACATTAAAGAAAACTGGCTACCTACCATTTTAAGCCTAGTTATTTAGGCTTCTGGGCATCCAAAACATGAAACCGGTGCACACTGGCGCTGTCATTTGTGCTATAGAACAGCTAATGGATTTATGATTTGTCCATCCTTGTGTAGCATAGAAAAGATTTTTACATTTACATTTACATTTATAGCATTTGGCAGACGCCCTTATCCAGAGCGACTTACATTTTACTGAGGCATTATCAGTGCTGATGCTGTACATGTTGCTGATACTGGATGACAGTGCTATAAAGCAGGAGGAAGGAACAATAGCCAGCAGAGTGACATGCCGAGCTCGGAAAGTTCAGCTCCCATTTATGCGAGGCCGCATTTGTTCTTCAATTCCCTCCATCAAATATTCTCTCATGCTCCTGTCAAGTCTCACCATGTCCTATTAGGAAAACAGATGGCTGGAAAGGTGGAGGAATTAAAATATAAAACATGAGCCATCAAGCTGATTAAGTGCTCTTTTCAACATGGTCGAAAGTTTATAGAGGTGACTAAAAAAACACACACACACACACACACTTTAGTGAGGGACAAATTGTGTTATTTCCTGGCTTCACATAAAACACAAAAACAGCGAAACACCTTAAGTCTGAGAAAATACAAGCCTGGGAAACTTGTGTGCTGAGTTTGGATTTGTTGGCTCCTATCAAATACATGCTTGTCAGCCTTATGAAGAAGGAAAGGTACCCAAAAAAAAAAAAAAAAAACTTGCACTGCTGAGTACGATGCAAGGGAACTTTGGGCCATATTTCCAAAGCGCTAATAGTCACATCAAGCATGAGCACACATTCAAGGGCCTTTAATATTCTGCTGGTCACTTGTGCACACTAAAGGTCCTGCTTGGTAGGAGACATTTTATAGCCCCATTAGGTGTAAATGATGAATGTGGCCGAGTCTTTGAGAAGGTGCTAGCTTTCTTAACGTCCGCACAGAAAAACAGACCATCCTGAAACGCATTCTTTACCCTGTCTATTGAATGCAATAGTCATGAACAAACGTGACCTACTGAGCAGAACGTCTGCGAGCATGAAGTGTCACCAAATGTGTCATTTTGATAAATTGCTTCCCACATGGAACACATACTAATATCTGTGAGAGCAGAGTAAAAACAATCCGCTCTGACAGCCCGAGAGAGGCTATTTAGTAAAGCTATAAAACACAGGTTAAAACGGGCTTCCCGTTTGATTTAGTGTGTAATCTGAGAAGTCATACGAAATCTGACTGCTACGCTTCATTGACTTCAATTTCTGGGTCAAGAAATGTCACTGGTTTTTGCGCATAAATAGCATGAATGAATGAATGAATGAATGAACACACTCTATGTGAAACCATGTGCAAAAATTTGTGTAAACTATGTCTTTCTTAAGGGCAATCCGGTGATCGTCTTCCATCATAAATGAATCACACAGTTTTGTCCTGGAAACGGAGCAGCTCCTGCTGCGCTAAAGGCCGGCTGTGGCACTTAGGCCTGACATGAGCATAAATTAAATCCTTGTTATGAAATCTATAAGCAAAAATAGCAGGTAGCGTTATTCAATAATTCCTCCCCCTGCTGGGCACCAAAGTAGCTCGCAGAGTTATCGCTCCCTTGCATCGTTGTGAATTTGAGACGTTTATTATGTTCCATTGAGTCATGATGAGGGGAAATGATGACATTTCTGTGTAATCTGTATGAACAATGACAAATCTGGCATTATCTAATAATGGAAATTATATTTTAATCAAAAATGCATTTGTTCATTGAGGTAAAACAGGGATTCATACACTGTTACAAGTCTCGAATCCAGTATCCCTCCATTTTTGTTCCAGCTGACTTTATTTGCTAAGGTGGGCGGCTCTGTGTTAGCATGAAACAGTTTTACAAAGCCTTCGTACAGCTCGTTTAATTAAATTTAAGAGGCCTTTAAAATCTGCGCCTTTTCATAAAATATCTTCTTCAGTTCTCCACAGAAACACTTTTTTTCTGCCGTTCTGTCATTCGTGCCACAGCATTAGAACACAGCTGGTTTCAAAATACTTCCTGAATCTCACCATGTTTCACTTGATTTTTTTTCTTCACAGTTTTAGTATGACATTGAACCAATAACTTACTAATTTAGCTCATGAGATTCAGTGTTTTTATCTGTTAGCAAGCTATTGAGTTCTGTTTTTAGCAGTAAGCAGGCTTCTGAGTTCTGCTTTTAGCAATTAGCTAAAAAAAATAGGATAGTGTTGTGTATTGTTCTAATTATTAGCAAGCTACTGTTGAGCATAGTTTTAAGCGGTTAGCAGGCTATTATTAAGTATTGTTTTAGTTGTTAGCAGGTTATTGTTGAGTATTATTTTTAGATGTTAGCAGACTATTGTCGAGTATAGTTGTTAGATGTTACCAGAATATTGTCGAGTATAGTTTTTAGATGTTAGCAGACTATTGTTGAGTATAGTTTTTAGATGTTAGCAGACTACTGTTGAGTATAGTTTTAGCTGTTAGCAGCCTATTGTCAAGCATCTCAACATGCTCAGTGTTTTGATGCTAACCCGATCCTCACAGGGCCACTGGCACAGAATGGAAGCTAAATTCTTGTTGTGTGGTTGACCAAAGCAATTCTGAGCAGCTCTATGCTATACTAGCAATTATAATTCTATAATAGTGTTTTTATACAAGCCTATTAAGGCCTTACAGAATTTGGTAATAACTTAAAACATTCTCACTATTCATGTGGTCATTTGAGCAAAGTCAAAGAGACAGTAAAATATTCAGCATTTTTATGATAATTTTACCATGCATGGATCAATTTTATACAGCCCTTATATGGTTCATTTAATTACGTTTAAAAGGCCTTTAAAATTATTCATGCATTTTTATAAAATTATATGTTCACCAGTACTCCACAGAGGCACTTTTCTGCCTTGTTAAACCAATGGTCATTCTCAAGGACTCTTCTGTACATGCGCAGTAATATGACTTTATCCTTTTCTGAGCTAGACAACCTAATAAACTGTGGGATTTTCAGAAGATGGCTTCTTCTTTTTACCTGCATAACTAACACCTGGGTAGTTATACGAGTGAGGCGATGCATATTTGAATCAGCCTCGCTACCTTGTACACACAACAAATAAAGCAGCATGAATCATTGGCATGATGGATGCTGTGGGTATCGGCGCATGCTGCGTAAAGCAACAGCCAGGCATGTCAGAGATGTAATCAATCCAGTAGGTGTGCAGCCGACTACACCAACAAAGACTAATGAACATCATAGACAGTGAAGCATAACAGACAAGAAACAGTGGCATGTCGAAATATTAGTGAAGTGCTGGAGAAAGAATAAAAGAAGGGGTTCAAATCCCAAATATTAAACCGGATGCGTGCTGTTAAAGAACGTCTGCTATGGTATTGGCTTAAAGTGGAAGACTGGAATTTCAGGAGCAAAATGTTGCCCCTCACCTTTCCTTCGTGAGTGAAAATCTCAGGCTTAGCAGGTGACAGCTGTCAGATCTACAGCTTGACATGTAAGCTGCCATTCACGCTCCGAGCAGAAGGACTGATTGTGCCGTGGCCAGCCGAGTGAGGAGGTAACAAGATAGCAGATTAAATCGCCCTTCTCTCCTCACCCCACTGTGGCAGCCCTGCTACAACAGGCTTCCTGAAAGCATGGCTCTGGTGCAAAGTGTCAATCACAGACGGCTATCATTTATCCTGTCTGCTGGCAAAGAGTGATGTTCGCAACAGGCACGTCAGACGGAGAATCAGAAAACTTGCACAGAAAACTTCATCCTGAACATTGATATCTGTATCATTTTCAAGGTCACTTCAAGAATGTTTATAACATTCAAATATAATGAGAATTGCACATTACATTATGCTGCTACAAATATTTACTATACTGTACATAGTACATACTATTTCAGCCACTTGTATCGTACTCTTGTAATATTTGCACTATTGTCACTAGGTCACTTTTAAACAGAGCTGTGTACTGGTCGGCGCTGTAGTCACTGTACTGTCTTGTACTGTCTTGTGCTGTCTGCACATGTTTGCACTTGTGCACTTTATGTATAAATTTATGTAGCCCCCTGTAGCTCTGTGTTGTTCTGTGTTGTTCTGTGTTTGTCTTATGTAGCACCTTGGTCCTGGAGAAACGTTGTTTCGTTTCACTATGTACTAACTGGCTGTATATGGTTGAAATTACAATAAACTCCACTTGACTTGAAATGAAGATATAACACACAGTGGGCTCTAATTGCATACAGACGCACGGTCACAATCATGGTATAAATTGTGTTATCCTTTTATCAGCTAGTTGCCATTGTGGCCATAAACAGACACATGTACAGTTAGGATACTGTGGAGTATTGTTCTTAGCAGTTAGAAGCCATTGGCCATAAAGAGATTTTTTTTTAAACCCACTTTGAGCCAAAATTGTGCTTACAACATTTCTATGTGCTCAGATGCAGGACCAAAGCAGTACTGTCCTGACTTCAAGCGAAGACTCAAACCCAGTTTTATAGATGTACAATATTAATCTTATCTCAATTTCAATATAAATAGGCTATTGCTGTCTAAATCAACAAATAAAATTATTTTATCTATAATAAATAAAAACAAACTCAGGTGCTACTAAAATAAAAGCTAGCTATTAGGTATCACATGCTCATAGTCTCATATTTCTTTACTCATACTAGAATGAAACTCAATCTCAATAGCAGGTTTTGGGATTTTTATTTTTTTTGCATTCTGATTTTCTTCAATCAATAAATCAATCGATTATTAAATATGTGCTACGCTCCAAAGGAGTTCTGATTCGTTTAAATGGTTTTAGATGTGCATCTAAAGTTTTACATGAGGTGTAGGAACGAAGATGGTTGCGGTGCAGTTTATTGCTTATTGCTGTCTGTGTAACTGTTGTTGCTGCTGCTTTCAGGTCGTCCTGCAACTCTTTTTCAGTGACTGCTGCTTTCCGTCTTACTTTTCTCATCATTAGTCCGAGAGCGTGTTGTGAAATTTTCCACTCGAGCGTTTCCTAATAATGTCCATGAGAAGTTTAGATAGCTCCTTCACCTTCACCATGATTGCTACTTGTGGCATGAAATCTTCGATGGAAACGTCTTTTATAATGACACCAGGTTTCACAAGAACATTTTTTTTGCAGCATTTATATAGAATTTGATTTGTTTTTTATTTGAAACATAAGCTTATACATATAATCAGTTATTACATAATTGTTTTATCATACATCTTGTAATTTAAGCATACTTACAAGAAATGTATTTGAACACAACTATCGAACCATTATATTTCATTAAACTAAATTACATTAGCTAAAATGATATTTTAAAGTAACTTCTTTATTTTTAAAAAAGTATACTTTAACACAATTTTATAGAATTTCCTATTCGAATTAAGATATTTCCGCATTGTTAATAAATTGTAAATTGCTAATATATTTACAACATAATGAGATGAATTGTAGTATATAGTTGAATTTCATCATATATTAAACTACAAGACAATGGACAAATGCTAGTTTGTAAGTATTAAAGTGGTCTAAGTGGTGACAGAAAAGACAACTTCAAACCTAAGTGCACAGACAATAGGACAAAATAAGTTCAGCTTTATTAGAAATGAATCCAAAAACCATATCTGCTTGTAATTTATAAATACGTGTTGTCATGTAGCACTAATATTTAGTGGAGTTGTAACTTAGCCACTGTTACCAATACATATTATAGATCACTTATTCACATATTAACAAATTGTAGAAGATTCATTACATTACTACAGAGCACTATTTTTTAGGTATCGCTTACTGTTCAGTAACGTATTTGTAAACACTAATAAAGTTTATGTATTCATAGAAAGTCGATTTTTTTAGTGTATAATATCAAGATCATGACAGGTCTATCCACACGCATATGCCTTATTTCTTCACAGCCATATGGTCTTGTATCGCAACACTTGTTCATGTAAATATGAATGACTTCTGGCTGTATGTGTATCATGTCGTGCTATGCTGCAGAATGCTCAGCCTGCTATCTATTCCAAAGATGATGCTGTGGAGAGATCTCCTGTGTAATGATTTCCACAATCAAGAAAAATAGACAAGGCTGTTCAGACAGACGCTTGCATCTCTCTCTCTCTCTCACACACACATACACACACATACACACAGACATATTTATTAGCAATATGGTTCATGAATAATGTAGGAACTAAATGCAGTGTTTTGCATCATCGGGACAAAAATATTCCCAATTGAAGACACTTTACAGCTCTTAATCTGTGTTTGCAAAGTGTTGACAGATTTTTTTTTTACCTACAGGCATGTCATTTTAAATGTGGTACAGAAGCAGCAGTATATATCCGACCCTGGTATTGAAACGCCACTCAACATGCCACTGGAAGGAGGAATGTATTTATCCTTCATCCATTTTACATTCGCTTCTGAACAAGTCAGCTAGTCACATGTGGCATTCTGAGAGCCGTATTATTTACCATATAGTGCACTATTTAGGGGTGATGAAGTGGGTAGCATTGCTGCTTCATGGATCTAAAGTTTTCTGAGCTTAGGTTACTGTTTGTTTGGAGTTTCAAATGTTCTCCTCCCTCCCTCTCCTTTCAGATGTTCTGTAAGGTTTCCTCCCATGTCCAAACCACATTCCAGTAGGCAGATCGGCAACTCAAAATGTCCCCCTAAGCATGAATGAGTGTGTGAATGGTGCCCTGTGATGGACTGGGGTCCTACCCAGGATGTATTCTCACCTCATCCACAATGTTCCTGGGGCCAGGATAAAGGGGTTACTGAATATGAATGAATGAATGAATGAATATATAGAGTGCAGCCTTTTTGTCCAAAGTCTCAGTGGAGAAATGATACTCCCATTATTAACCATAGTAAACTGTAAATTCAGAGTACAACTGATGCACGTTGTTTCTGCAGTGCATAGCAATGTCTGTATAAATATTAGAAAAACATTGTTTAACAACCACTAAAGCCAACAGATACGTGTTAGTAGTGCATTCCATACAGAAAATCATTTTAAATATTTCCATATTTCTGTGCTTTCAGGTTCAATATGTGATATGTAATGTTTGGACTGTTTATGTTATGATCATGTGTTTCTAGTGTTTCAGTTCAGTCCAGTGTCTTCTTCAGTGCTGCTCTATAAAGAACAGTGTAAATAGCAAATAGTGGACGAATGAGTCAGAAAACGATTTCAGACACATTGCTGCCCTTTTATCCTTTTATCTCATAACGGACATATTGAACACATCTCTTACCATGCCAGCCCATTGAGTAGGGGAAGGAGACCTCAAAGAGGTTGTCGTATTTTGTCAGAAGCGTTTTCATTATGCATGCAAGACCTGTGGTGAGAGATAGAGAGAAAGAGACAGACGGAGAGAGAGATAAAACACTCAAACTTTCCAGCCTTAACTCCAAATTACCTCCAATACTGAAAGCACTATGGTGATTTAAAACATGAATAAAATCTGAAGAAGTAGATTAAATTAACTTGTGTGCCACGTCTGTCTCATGCATGAGAGCTTAAAATAAAACACATTTATACCACAGCACTGTAGAATTCTCGAATAGGATTGGTCAGAAGGTGTGGATTCATTTTCTAACAGCGGCTCTGGCAGTAGTTCCGGGTGCAAGGCAAATTGCAGGTTTATATTAATGTGCTCGTTCTGACACATTAGCATTTCTACTGTGACGACAACACGCATTTATTTTAGAAGACGACGCTTATTCAACATTTTTAGAAGGAGTCTCCAGTGTCAGTGCTTTGTAGGAGTCAGCTATATAGTTTTTCAGACTTCGGGATGGAAAGCTTTTCGATTTCTACATTAATCTTGCCTTATTAATTTCACAAGAGAGAAAAATAACTGTATAAGTCATAACAGGAACTAACTTTTTTGCAGATGTACTTATAAATGGATATTAAGTGTAACTATAAACGGATAAAAAGCATGACATGTTCATTAATAAATTAATAACTGTAATTGCGAGCAAATTGCTGTGATATAAGGAATAAAACACTTTGGGAAGTGCTGTTAGAGGAAAAATCGTCTTCGGGGCGACAACAATAACTCAGCCACATCACATCATAACACTGCTGATTATTTTCCTAAAGCATCGTGCCCGCAAGTTTTTATTCCTTATTTAAAGAATGTTATATGAAATAACTGAATAAAACTTGACTTGATTTCAAAAATCAACTCTTTAAAATTCTTCCAGTCAAGTTCCAGCTACACATGGAACCTCGTATTAGCTTTTTAATATTTATAAACTATAGAAACTACCTATTAATTAGTTTCCTTAGAAACCAATGAAACTACTGGATATAGAAAGGATGGTTTGTATGTGTGTACAGCAGGCTCCCTTAGCTAAAACATCTCCCACACAAGTTAAGTGCAATGATACATTGCAACAGTTTTTTTTTTTTTTTCCCCCAAAGTTAGATAAACTAGATTGTTTTCCTGGCAATAAAGTGGAATTTGTCTGTGGGTCAGAGGCCACCAATTCATAAGCAGCCTCTCAGGCGAAAACAATTGATTATGCAGAAAGCGTTTCATATTAGTCTCTATGACAGATGGATATAGCTAACTTTTATTCACATGATGCATGATAATTTAGGAAATATGCATCAGAACCAGCATTTCTTAAGATTCTTAAGACAAGATTCACAAAAAGACAGAAGTGCAAAAGATAAATGTGTTTTGAGGAGACATGTGAAATGTGACATGAAGTAGTATAATATTTTTGAACGCTCTGATTTTAAAAAAAGAGTTATAACAAAGCAAAACATGTAGTAAGTGCAAAGTAAGGAATAGAACATGATGGAGAGTAGTGAAATAAGAAAATAATCAATAACGTGCTAGTTACCACCCTGAAGTTGATTATTTCCTACGACAACATGTTATAGTTACACTTAATCGTGTCGTAAAACATCCACAAATCAAGTTAATTCCTGTTAACACTTCTAACAGCTATAAACAGTCATTCACTCACTAGCCTCTTTGTTTTCTCTCTCGTGCCAAAAAAAAAAATTACAGCTTATCAAGATATTACTGAGAAACAAGAATGCTCAGGATCCTCTGTCCTGAAGACTTTCCCATTGGGGAAAACATACTGATTTTTTATTTACAACACACTGATACTGGAGACTCCTTCCATAAATGTCAAATAATGATCTCCTTACAGAAAGCTTCACAATATCACCATACAACTACTATTACATGTGTTTCTTAAATGTTACTATAGAAACGATAACCTATTAGGACAAGTATATTAATATAAACCTGTGATTTTTGTCTTGCAGATTGTCAAAGGTGCTGTTATGGAAAATGAATCAACGCCTTCTGACCAATCAGAATTGAGAATTCAGCAGCGCTGTGGTATAAAGTGTGATAATGTTCATGTGCCATTAGGTTTTTATTTGTATATATGCACGTCTTTAAAAGAAAACTAAAAAAAAAATATAAAGTAGCAAATATTGTAAGTTAAACTGCATGACATTTTTTTTTCAGTTTAGTAATTTGATGGTGGAGTGGCTGGCCGCTTTATGTCCCAGGGCGCCCTCGTGTCCGAGTTACTTTCTGGCTCTCCCTGTTAGTTATGCTGTCACAGCTAGTCTTGCTGGAGTCCCTGCTTGCACTCTGCACACAATGTACATTGTCCTCAATGATTACGTGACTATTAGCATACCTAATAATCTCTCTGTCTCTGTCTCTCTCTCTCTCTCGCTACACATATTACTCCTGTGATACCAGTGATCCTGACCCCTTTTGCTCTCCGGACCTGCCTGATCCACCCTGATGCCCTACTTCTGGTTAGAGTTCTCATCACTTGGAAACCACTCACTGCTGCTGAGGATGGCCCCACACGGACAGCTTAAAGATACATGAGATTACTGTGGATGGTACCATTTAAAAATGGTGAAGATGGCTCATGAAGATGGCTTTGGACTGCAACTGACACAAATGGTTTTGGTACGATGGCTTCAGACTTCAATTGCTTTGAAAGCTTTAGGACTGCAATGGCTAGGAACAGGTTTGCACTCAAGTCTCTATCAGTGAACAGTACTAACTTCAACAAAATTGACTTCACGTGAAAACGGGAATGGGTTCCCTTTTGAGTCTGGATCCTCTCAAGGTTTCTTCCTCCAGGAGTTTTTTCCTTGCCACCATCGCCTCTGGCTTGCTCATTAGGGATAAATTTAAAATTTATATCCTGAATTTACATATTTCTGTAAAGCTGCTTTGTGACAACGTCCATTGTTAAAAGCGCTATACAAATAAAATTGAATTGAATTGGACAGTCAATCTGTGTCTTGAGCAATAAGAAGGTTAGAGCCCTCAGATCAGCAAGAGGTCCAGAAAGCCCTGCCGCATCCACCAACCCCCATTTAATGTTAACAAGGCAACAGCGAATAGCAAATGAGCCTCTGTGCTAAATTGGCTGGACAGCCATCTCGCTAATTGCTCAGTGCAGAGGCGGGTTGTGATCCACGGCAGCAGCTGACCCGGCACGCTAATTTGCCTGACTTTTATTTACATTGGAGATTAAACTCTTCACGCCTAAGGCACTCGATCGAGACGATGGGAGGGGAAAAAAGGCTCCTAATCCTCGAACAGAACGGATATCTGTTACTGCAGCCTCTTCACACGTCTCCCATGTGCCATTTGTGCACTGACAGGCTTGTGTTAATGACACCTGAGGAAAAGCAAGTGCGTGTGAAGGATGACGGTGGCAAATAGCACTGAGCGACGCAGAGACGGGGAGAAGACAGATATGCACAAGTGGAACGTTAGGAAAAGAGACAGAAGACACAGACAAACGCAAGCACTCGCACACGAAGCCTTTTTGGGGTTTAGATGAAAGTGTTTCGAGAAAAGAAAGGTCAGTGAGTTCATTAGGATGAAAGTGAACTTTTCTTTCAGTACGTTTTTATAAGACGCAAAGATCATGTCTAGAAACATTTTTGTTCATATACTCACCGTTTTCTCATTTCTAAATGAGCCTAAAGAGATAAATAGATCAAAACTAAAAACACAGTATAGTAGCCTTCCTATTCAATTAAATCTAAATCCACACACACAATGTATACCTGAGAGCGGACAAATCAGTATCTCAGATGCCCAAGACAAGCAGATAATTTGAGAGCTTTTCATGTTATTGAGAAACTGGAAAGCAAAAAGTCCTCTGTCCTGAAAAACTACAAAGCACTGACACCGGAGACTCCTTTCCCTAAACGTTATATAAACATCTCCTTACAGAAAACGTCAAATGTCTGAGAGCACTAGTGAAAATGCTTCTATTTTGCATTCTTTTCTAATTTAATACAGCAATTTTATTTTCGTTAAAAATGATATCATTGATAACAACTTGAGTCAAAAGTAGAAACTTTGAAATATTTACATGAACTTCAGAGATCCTTAGTATTTGATACATGCCCTTTTTTGTTTTAATGACAGTGTGCACTCGAGCTGGCATGGACTCCACTAGTTTGGGCAAAATCCTATAATCCATTTTAGATGAAATCCAAGCCGATATTCCAGATACTGAACATTTACTTTCTTTCTTTTAAATATTTCAAAATTCTAATACTTTCTGTTTATTTCCAATTTTAAATGAAAACAAAATCCCACATTTTCAATGTGCTTCAATTCAATTTCATTGAGATATATATATATATATATATTTATTATTATTTTTTAAAATTAATATATGGATGAATGATGGCAGGAACTCACTGTCTCTCTCCTCAGAAGTGAGTTCAGGAAGACGCAGAACATGTCGGCGTGGCAGCAACAGAGTCTGGAACGGCCACGTGGCCCAATACGGCACCACAACAATCCAATGCTCATTCTGCGCCACCACACGCTCCTGCACAAAACACACAGACACAACAGCCAGTGTATTAAAGGGACAAATGATAGCTTATTCATAAGGCATGGGCCGCCCATGCTTCAGTAACATTTCATTTAAGCATTCGTATAGAAGTGACATCATTAATCTCTCACACACAGAGGCATACATAATCTGTGCAGACATCAGTAATTGATTTTTTCCGTGTCATTTATTAGAACAGTGCGGCTAAGTGTTTTTATGTCCTTGTCTTGTGAGCCAGCAAGCCCCTAAAAAATAATGAATGAACACGACGGAATGGTTTCTTAAATCATTTTGTGTTCATTAAAACTGCAAGGACATGTAGAGTACAGCAGACAACACTTTTACCCTGACATCAAACGAAAGGGTGGACTTTTTTTTGCATGAATTTCATCCTGAAGTAAAGTTCTAGCATTTTAAAATCTTCCAAAAGTGAAAAGAAAATTGCTTTTAAAGATTTCATTCCAACGCCACCGGAAGCTGCCTCACCCACCTCTACATTTATCTCATCCACTCATGTGAAAGCAACAATACCTCCGAACTGTAAAGAATTATGTACAGTACTGTGCAAAAGTCTAGTGCAAACTTTGTTATAGATTTTTATTTTATGACTTCTACATTATTGATTCAGTACAAAAGCATTTTAGATTTCCAAACATTCGCTTTCCAGCGCAAAATTAAATGTTACAGAAACAAACGTTTGTATGGCAGTAAAGAAAGCAGCAGATTACATAAGAGACCACTTTTCAGACAAAAAAAAAAACATAATGAGGGCTGCTGGGTTTTGCTGCAAAAAATAAGAAGCAAGTGCGACACTCAAAGTCTCCAGAAGAGCTGTAACACTTACAGCTCATTTCCTTATAAAACTGCACACATTGTACCTGAGACTGCTATTTTTTTTAAAGCGAGGGATTGTCACACCAAACATTGACTTTGTTCCATTTATTACTGTTTACTGCTCTTTATAGTATTTTTTTTTAATGTATTAACATTTAGTTTCATTATTTTTGAAGGCATCTTTGCTCTACAGCATTTCCTTGCATGCGCCTAAGACTTTTGCACAGTTTACAGTGTGAAATGATTTGATTGACTGATTGATTATCAGCATCATCCACATCAGTCTCTGTCTCATCACCTGAGGTAAAAGTCAGTCACGGTGTTTAAGCACAAGCCTCACCGGCATCTCTTCACTCGACTGATCTTTGCTCACGCTAACATCAGTGGAGAAATAATCACTGATTAACTCAGTTCAGTCGAGTAAAATTCTTGCTATTAATGTCTTCTCATACTGTCATACTGTAAACATTCATCTGTACATAGTGTTTAACCTCAGATTCACATCGGACATGAGCTTGTTATACAATATTGTACACTATATGGCCAAAAGCTTGTAGACACCTGACCATCACACCCATATGTGCTCTTTGAACATCCCATTCCAGATTTAGTCTCACCTTTGCTGTTATAATAACCTCCACTCTTTTGCGAAGGCTTTCCACAGCTTTTTTGGGAAAGCTGCTCATTCAGCCACAAGAGCAGTAATGAAGTCAGGCACTGATGTCAGGTGACAAGGCTTGGGGTGCATTCAGCATTCCAGTTCATCCCAAACGTATTCAATGGAGTTGAGGTCAGGGCTCTGTGCAGGCCACAAGCCTCGAGTTCTTCCACACCAACCTTGATAAACCATGTCTTCACGGAGCATGGTGGCACTGTCGTGCTGGAACGTGTTTGGGCATCTTAATTCCAGTGGAATGAAATTGTAATGCTACAGCATACGAAGATATTCTCTACAATTCTGTGCTTATATATTGTGGCAACAGTTTGGAGAAGGCTCTCATACCGGTGTGATGGTCAGGTGTCCACAAACATTTGGCCATATAGCGTATTTTAGAATAAAAACACAATGAGGAAAGCTGAGGCATTGTGGACATTTTCAGAGCTGGTATCTGATCACAGCCTGAATTGACTAGGCTTATGTCCATTTCATTATGGGATGTAAGAAATCACACTTAGCTAGCAATGTTTTAGACATTTTCAGGTAGACTGAATGCATTTACTGCTGGCTCCTATTCCAACATGATCTTGGCGGGAAGTAGCCTAAATAAAAACATGTCATTTTTGTCAAATATACTTATGCTTCCTTAACCCTCTGAAATCCATGGACATATCCCTGCATTCAAATGAGATCACGTCATATTCTCGTGAATTACTCAGACACAGCTGCAGGTAGAAACAAACAGAAAACCAGTGGACGTTACGCTTTTATATGCTTTTAAAGGAAGCATAGATATCTCATTTGAAAAGTATATCATTTATTATTGTTATAAATTATTTATTAATTGTTGGGCACCTCTTACTTTAGGAAGTAACAATATTTCTGTGCTTATCTTGCACATGGAAGTGCACGGTTGTGCTGAAAAATAAAAAGTCTATGGCCAAACATTCAAAAATAATGTAGGCTCCGAAGGGTGCAAGGTATATTACTAACTACATTTTGGTCACATTTTCATCATTTTTGGCGCTTTTCCAGAATTCCATTTATTTTTATATCTGGTCGTGGACATCTTTTGGGTACTTTCATTTACTTTACTTTTTATTACTCAAGTTTTGATTATATAATAAAAAGGCAAATCCATTTCTCTCAAAGGTCACTATGATAAACATGTCTGAAAGGTCAGTACCCCTGGTTAATCTGAATGTTTCTGGTGTGCTTTTCTTATGTATTTGTTTTGACAGTGATTACAGAAGAAATCCCAGCTCATGTATTTCCAACCAGAGTTTCCTGAAGCATGAGGCCACTCAAATTTAACCCCCATTAAAAGAGCCGACGTGCGATCGAAATGACCCGACTTGATGCAACATGTGTCTCCAAGGACAAGATTGGGGAGGCAGGTTTGGAACATGACAGCTGATGATGGATTACACGATAGCTGAAGTTGACGGGTGGCTGCTACAGTGAGCCAGCTTCTGACAAGGAGGGGTTTGACAAAACACAGCTCCGTGCGTCAGTGAGTGATGGGAAATGATTAGAAGCTCGGCTAACAATGATCTTCACACACTCTGAGTTCAGAGAGAGAGAGAGAGAGAGAGAGAGAGAGAAACTCAAGCTAGAGACAAAGAAGAGGACAAAAGTTAGTTTAGCTTGGATGACAGAAAGTCAGTGGTGGAATCTGTTCTCCAGAATGTGCTGTTTAGTTTTAGATGTTTGGTTTGAGCACTTCTTAGCTGTAGGCACACATTTCTGCTTCAATTTATACTTTATTTTAAATTGTCCTCTCCACAAAACACATGATGCAATTTTGCTGGAAAGTTTCTGAGCTCAGTTTTGACTAAACAGAAGTAGAACCTGATACTAAGCCAAGACTCTTGTGCCATGTGCTGTTCAAAACAACACTGAACAACTTTCAACAGAATGTATATGTGTTTAGACGATGTAATGAATCTCTAAACAATGTAAGAGTACCTCTTAACACCCCATTTTCTATGGCGCAATGTGCCTTTGTGGTTCAAACGTTGTGGTCACCGTGTACATTCTTGAGAAATTTATTTTACTTTAAACACTAACCCCGCGTTTGCAACAGTCTGAAAGCAATCTGCTGATATGGTGTTATGTATTTATATCCAGCTTTATTGTTTATGCATTCACTGCCAGAGATAACATCACATAAACTTTTGCCATTTGCATCACAGATTAAGCATCAGCACAAGTTTATCTAAGAAGATGACGACAGATACATTCTTGCTGAAAAGTTGTATATCCCAAACTCTAAATCAGTGGTTCCCAAAGTAGGGTCTAAGAACCCCAGGGGTCCAGTACAGTGGTGGACTTACAGAGTTATAACATTTAACTGCTTACTTGAACTGGATGGGTTTATTCCAAACTAGGGAATGCATCAATATCAATACTGGTGTCAGGAATAGGTCTGGTACTTTATTCATTTACTCATACTCATGAGAAAAAATGCCCTGATACCAAACATCTGATACCAAGTGACACTATAGGATGTAATCCTAGTGTCCACTGTCACGTTAATAAGCAAATGACACAAATAGACAGCAATCTGGACATATTTCAGTTTGCTCTGTGAAAATATCTATTCGGGATTCAGAGAAACTGTAGCAGCTGCGAGCGTTTCACGTCAGCGAGCACTGAGCACTAAGACATGCATGCTACCAGAGTATACACTTTGCTCACGAGTCAAAGTGCAATTCACTGCATCTTGCATTCATTTTTAAGGCCCATGCTCGCTGATACTGCTCTGCACACTCAGGTCAGCTGTCCTTGGGCTCTCTGTTAAAGATATTGATTAAAACCCTTAACATATAAAACATAAAACTCAGCGTGAGGAATTAATTGTTAGCAGTACATGACAGCAACCAACATAAACAGAGATAGATATCGTCCCTGATTGTTTAATACTAAGTAGGTTACTCATTTCAGTATAAGAACCAACTACCAAAAACTTTTGCTCATACTAGGTCTGAATAAAAATATTGTTGCATCCTTAGTTCAAACCTCAACAACTGAAAAGCAATGTCAGTGGAAAGCTCAGGAATAAAAAGCTTCATGGCTCCAAAAGAAAAAGCCAATATATTGTTGCACATATTTAAATAATTAGCCTATTTGAATAGTTGGATTATGTTCATACATAAATCTGTACTGAGGGGGTCTGCAGAGATTATTTTGCAGTTAAAAGGGCCCCTGCCTGCAAAAAGTTCTCAAAAAGAGAACCCCTGCTCTAAATAAATTACAATTGCTCAAGGTCTGAGAATGTTCTGGAATAAAGCGCTGTCTCTTTCCACGACGCTGTCATGGTGAGAGCATGTGGGCCTGCTGACAGGGAAGAAGCATCGCACAGCGAGCACACATCAGTGAGAATCACATGTGGAAAGTGATTAAAGTTTTAAAAGACGCAGCTTCGTTACATGACACGACTACACAACCGCGGGTTATTAAATCTGCAATTAAGCACCATTTACAAGCGCATTATTTAACAGTTTCTGGAGTAGGCACAATAGCAGTTGCCAAGGAGACAGAACTTTTCGAAGAGGGAGTCTGCTGCAACTTGCAGGCACTTGCGGCTTGCTATTATGCAGCTCGGTTTTATGTTTCCCTCGTTCTTCCAAACGCTAGCCTTAATGTGCCATTAGGTAGAGTCATTACTCTGCCACAAAACACACTTCCATCATTCCTGGCTTTACTCTTCACTCCCAGCTCTAGTCTAGATGAGAGGCTTTAAGAATAAGTGATTAAGGCTAGAGTTATTAAGGATGTCAGATGCATTACCCAAGGAACGTTCAAACCCAGTACATGGCGGGTACTTGGTTAAGTGAGATGGTTTGAGATGATTACAGGCATGCTCGATGGCGGTACGATACCATTCAGAAATACTGCACGTTTGAGAGAGGTCGTAAACAGAGCAGCCGCTTTTCTAAACAGTGATGTCTTCAACTGTACTCTGTTCATCTGTAAGATAACTTCTGGAAGGATTCCAGCCTATGAGAAGCACTTGGGTTTTTGTAGACATGTTTAAAAAAAAAAATTAAAAAATTTTAAAAAAAAAACACTCTGTTGTCTTGGCTCGTTGTCTTGGAGTTTTGAAAACAGAGCGAGATTGATGGGAGACAGGGTAAGGTGTTGAAACTGAATTATGGTGAAAAGAGAGACGCTGTCAGGGATGGACAGATGCTGATGAGGGATGCGATAAGAGGCATTCCACTGTAAATGAGACATGTCTATACAAACGTGCTTACACCGACCTTGATTAACCCTTGCTGTGAAGGCATGCGCTGTATTCTCACCCACATCTCTCCATTCTAGACAGCTTTCACATGTTTCATTACAAGCTTATTTAAACAACTAGGAACTGCATTTGTAAAAGGAACACCTTCTGTTACTCTATATTAAAGATATAACTCAATACAAATACACTGTTTGATTTGAACAGATAATTCTGTTCTAAATCGTTACAAATACAGATATGAACAGGAGGCACATATTCATTTATTTATTTATTTAAAGAAGGTTTGCCAGGAACAAAAAAAGTTGTGCAAGCATAAGTTTTGTACTTTCATGAGGGCACGAGCAAGTGCTCAGAGATGAGGCTCTAGTAAAGACCACGGTAACATAAACATGCAATGGTCCGTGGTAACTGCCTGGTCAGGGTTGCGCTGGTTTAAGTTAGGCCACTACTTTGTTTGGGAAATAGAATCAACTAAACTTGTTAGAATATATTGCAGGCAGGTACAAACAAAAATAATAACTGTGCAAGTGGGATTAAAAACAGTCCCATGGACATCTTGATTGGAGACCAATTATGAACTTGAGTGATGTAGCTGAGGTGGAGGAACTGTCAGGGCCAGAATTTATACAGCATTTCCACCTCTGGTTTAGGACACACGCACTTCATTTTTAAATCCAAATACAGATTCAGATACAAATATTTTGACCACTAAACAGATACAGATAGTGGTAACGTGTGACTCCAACTGCCTTCTACAAATGCGGAAATCTATTCTGAAATGACACCTAGTCAGTAAGGAACAACTACAGTGGTTTAGATATCCATTATCTCCCCAAATCTCAGCATGAAGCAACGTCAAAAAAATTGTGTACTTTCTGCAAAATACACAGAAGAGACTTCTATAATGATCTCATAGTGGTAATGTAGTTTCTGTACTTGCAAGCCTGAGGGAAAATACAGTGAGGCACATCAGCAATTCTGTAACTGACACACTGTTCACACTTTTCTCATCTTTTACTCTCTTTCATGAGGTCCACAGTACTGGACTGGATCCTCGAGCCCTCAGGAACTAGGAGCAACACACAAGGCCTACTTCTAAAATCATAAAGTCATAAAGATTCAGAGATCCAAATGGAGATATATTAAAAAAAAGTGAGAGGAAGCTTCATCACAGACAGCAGCACATTATTAATCATTGCAGCCCTTCTTCACACTAAAAGATGTGCAAAATAGCTTTTTTACAGCATTTGAAATGTCTCTTCACACTACGACTTTTCCGGCGACATGCCTGATGACAGGTTCGATTCACAGCTGACATACTGTACATGTCAAGAAGAATAAATAGAACATTGCTGTGAGGAATATGTGTTGCAATGATCTTCAACAACAAAGCGAAGTAGATTCTGTGAGGTGAAAAATAAACTCCAGGCCGTAGAACACAATCATGATCAACACATTAAAGAAAAGGTGCCTAGGATTGCTACTGCATTGTGCAGAATTGATCCTTATCATCGTTTTCATCTTCATTAGCTTTATCCTGGTCAGGGTTGCGAGGTGCAAGGTGGGAATACACCCTGGATGGGATGCCAGCCCAGTGCAGGGCAACATGCACACACATTCACATGTAACCAGTCCACCTACAGGCATGTTTCTTTTGAGGTGGAAGAAAACCAGAGAACCCAGAAAAAAACCCATGTGGACATGGGTTCCTACACAGGGTTCTCTGGATGGTTGACAGCCCTACATTTCTAAAGGGAAATCATCTGTCAAAGACTTGGTAGGAATGGATAAACCAAAATGGATTTTTCACTTGTCTCTCTAGAACAATCCTTAAAGGTTCTTGAAGAAGCCTACAACTGGCTCCCCATCAGAAAGGATTCCCAGTAGAACCCCTTTAGAAAGCTAGAGCTGTTGCTCATCCAAAGAATTTTGAGGAACCCACAAAGTGTAGCCTGCACCAACCACTGCTAGATGAAAATGCCACTATTCCTGAGTCCTACAGTGAGTTTCTATAGTGAGTCCTACAGTGAGTTTTGTTTGACCAAGTAGAAGGTAACTCAGATACATACAACAAGAACTGAACTACACTAAACAAGAAGTAAACTTGTCAGAACACAAAATCACATCCAACAACTCATATACACCCAAACACATAAAAAAAAAACTCATATCCAACTATATATGCCACATTCAAATTCAGTAAAGTCATGTTTACTGAATTTACAAGAATATTCCATATAAACAGCTTAATTTTGGGGTATTTACAACTTCAGAAGTTGAAATTTTCAGATACACTATTTGGCCAAACATCCAACATCCAATCCAACATCAGTGCCTGACCTCACTAATGCTCTTGTGGCAGAATGAGCACAAATCCCCACAGCCACGTTTCAAAATCAAGTGTTAAGCCTTCCCAGAAAGGTTATTATAACAGCAAAGGGGCGGCTAAATGTGGAATGGGATGTTCAAAAAGGACATATAAGTATAATGGTCAGGTGTCCACAAACCTTTGGCCATATAGTAAGGCCAAAAGTATTTGCAAGCCTGACCATCACAACCAGATGAGCTTGTTGAACATCCCTTTCCAAAACCATGGGCATTAATATGGAATTGGTCCCTCCTTTGCTGCTTTCAACTGAGGCAAGTGACTGCCTCTAGAATGTGTTTTTATTCATTCATTCATTTTCAGGAGCATATTCTGGGAACACTGGGTGCAATGTGCGAGAATTCACCCTGGAAGAGACACCAGGCCATCACAAGACCATTCATACACACATTCACCCACTGATTCACACCTATGGGCAAGTTAGCGTAGCCATTACCCCCATGTGCAGGTTTATGGATATTAGAAGCAAACCAGAGTACCCAAGAGTAATCAGACCAGAGTAATCCAAATACTACCTGCTGCACACTGTGCGCATCGGTTTTTTTTTTATAAAACTGAGCAAATTTTATCACTTAGAAAATGCACATAAATAAAGGATAAAAGCTCGAAAAAAAAATAACAAGGCCACGAGTAAAGAGGAGCAAAAACACAAATATTGCAGCAATGTATTAACTTTGCCAACAATAATATACACAACATTGCAGAGTTATGACAGCTAGAGCATAAACAGATTTAGGAATGCAGTCAAACACTGTCAAACAGGTCATGATATGAGAGCGTGGAGTCTAAGAGACCTTTGCAGTAAACAATACTTCAACCCAATCAAGCTCGAGCCAAAATGTTTGGAAAGCCGAATATGAGTAGCAGTGACAGGTCTCTACTTCAACAACAGCTTGTGTGGTGTGTGCTGCTTGCTGGTTTGTGAAAAATCCTGGCTTTAGTTTTGGGCCAGGCACCAAACGCCAACACACAAGGAAAGCACAATCCTCCATCAACTGAGCAGAACTGATTCGCTGATCTCTATGGGGGCTGCGCATTTCTAATCTCCAGATCTTCCTCTCTTCCCTCATATACTTTCCTGCAACCACACACTGTTTTTCCCAGCCACTGTTTTCTTATAGGAAATCTGGCCT
The DNA here is from genome assembly GCA_022985145.1 of Pangasius djambal. Classification (NCBI taxonomy): domain Eukaryota; kingdom Metazoa; phylum Chordata; class Actinopteri; order Siluriformes; family Pangasiidae; genus Pangasius; species Pangasius djambal. The sequence goes on from CM040991.1 coordinate 17,390,201, forward strand.
CACTGGGCGCACATGCAGTGAGTTGAAGAAGGCTGCGATGGAAACGCTGGAGAAATCCTTAAGAAACAGACGTTGGCTTTGATCACAAACAGTTCAAACAACCCAAGGCGATATGCTCAAGCAGACAGCTTGGGCTCGCAGGCATTTGCCTTTGGCTGCCGCTTCAATATCTGTCATTCATTTTCCCTTGGGGATAAATGCGTGTCTGGGCTTGGAATCTCTGTAAAAAGCACTGTTTATTTAGCATTTTATAAACAAAGCTGCATGGCCTTCTCCTACGGGTGCGAGGAGGATGTGGGAAGTGGAATGAGGCTTGATGAATTTGGCTAGGGATGCAAATTAGAGTCCTGGGGGGATTTTAAAATTAAACACTATGTTCAATTTGCATTGAAAGAAAATGGTATGACGGTGCGCACTGAGATGTTGCTGATTACTTTGGACTGGGTGTTAACATGATGATTATGGCTTCCTGTCATATCACGCTTTTGTTCCATGTAATTTCCATAACATGCACGGACGTTAATATTTTACTAAACTGCAGGCAATGACAAAAAGAAGTGGGAGAGTCTGACACCAGGGAGGAGAATTCTTCAGAGAGACGCCCTCAGAAAGCAGCAAATCAGTCGGAACAGTTATTTGCATAAAGAAGAAAAGGCAAAGAAAATGTGTCCTCCTTATTCATTTGACTGCACTGCAGTTAGCTGACAAAATTATTGTTCCAAAAACAGATGACCTATTGTTTGGGAACATGATATATCATTCCTTTATTAGATGATGTAACTGATGATATGGAAGCAGGTGAGATATAGTTTCTATACCACTGCACTGTTGAATTCTTTAAATTTGATTGATCAGAAGGCATCGATTCACTTTCTGTAACGGCAGGTCTGACAGTAGTGACGGCTGCAAGGTTTATGTTAATGTACTCCTTTTAACACATGATCATTTTCATAGTGCCAGCTAATTCACAGGGACTAATATGGCAAATGCTCCACATAAACAGATTTTTTTTTTTTTAAATGTGTGTAATTGTTCATATGTAGAAGCTTTCTGTGAAGAGATGTTTAGTTAGAATTTATGTAAGGAGTCTCCAGCGTCAACACTGGTAAAGCTGTAACTTTAAGTTTTCCATCACAGGAAAATCTTCAACACAGAGCCCTTTGCACTTATCATTTTCTTAGTGACATGACAAGCTATTTTTTTTTTTATCCGATTATCCTCAAAAGACAAAAATAGAGAGGTTCATGAGGGAACAACTATTTATAGCTGTTATAACGTAAGTGATAACAGGAACTTGTGTACATGTACAACATTAGCAACATAAAAATTGTTAGTGTTGGCAAATTACTGTGGAATAAGAGGAATAAAACACTTCAGACACTTCAGAAAATAACCAACTTCGGTTGGTGATAATAGTAACTCGGCCTCATGTCTGTTATTGATTATTTTCCTATAAAAACATGCCCCATCATGTTCTATTCCTTATATATAAACTCTCTGTTCTCTTAAAAAAAACATTACAGCTTAAGAAAGTATAACTATAAAACTATAGGATATACACTGTGCATGAGAGAAATAAATATAACATCACAGGGTGCTTTTCCCACAATGTTGTAAAATCAATAAATCAGTGTACATTATGAATGCTTCTGCACAGACATAGCATCAGCAGCATTTAAATGCAAACTGTTCCAATATTCACTTTAACAAGCCATAACATATTTGACCACATGTTCCATGCTCCTGATCTGGCCCCCAGGTCAACATGAACACTACCGTCTGAATTCTGAGTTCCCAGGGCTCAAACATCCATAGCTTGCTGGTTGAGTTACATAATACATGACACATAGCATACATCAAGGACCAGCTGTGATACGTGATGCCATGGGCATTTGTTTCACAGCAGCCCCCTTTCCATCATGATGTCTCTTTATTCGATCTCTCTGATTCCCACCATAAAATTCATCTTGCTGTGCTCAGAGTCCATGAAACATCCATGAAGCGTACTACAATTACAGTCCTGAAAACATCAAACTGTAAAAATAAGTATGCTGAGTGAATGAACAAAGAACGCTAAAATGCAAAATAGCATTTTATTCTCCTGCAGCTGTCAACAAAAAGACAAAGCACTTTTTACAATGTCATTATCTATCATGCATAATGCTTTGAAGAAACGTATAGCCTCTAAATGGTCACAAAAGAAGAAAGAACGGCAGCTTAAAACACTTTCTGTTCTCTCAGCGAGACCACTGGAGGTCAAGAAAGTAAAGGTCTTAATTCTACCTCATTGAGAGAGACAGTGAGCATTTTCTTTCTGTCTGACAAGAGTTGGCAGGAAAATGGTTGGTTAGCAGCTTCATCGATTGTCTAGCAAAATGAAGATATAAGACATTTTCCTCAATAGGTGGGAAAAGTACCAACGTTAAAAAGGTGTTCTGATTGGACTAGTGGTCTCAGAGGAGAGGCTGGTCTTGGGTATTAATAGAACACAATACAATTCCACTCAGTCAACAATATGCCTCGTAGCAAATGGAACTGAAATGAACAATATGACTAAAAGACCTGGTCAGTAGGAATGAAATGATGGTAAATGACGTGGCTGAAAACTTTCACAAAATACATTCACTCTAGAATACTACTGCTAAATATGTTACAGTCCCCATATAAGAAATTAAAAATCATTGACAGGCAGCATAATATGACTTGTGGAAAGCATGAAGTAGAGGTGTAAGCAAGGAAATCCAACTCAGAAAGTCAAGATGTGGTCTTCAACCCCAGGTTCAGCATATAACACCATATCAAGTGAGAGAAAGTAAATGCATCATGAACGTTAAATTTATCACTCATATCACTAACTGGCTAGCTTGTTACTAGGTCATGACAAGTTTTTATGTAGGCGTCCATATTTTTTTCCCCACTTTGTAGCCTGAACACATGAAAGCAAGGCAATTCCAAGCTCTGACTTTCCACTTGGGAGTTGAATACAGCATCTGACCAACCTCACAAAAAGTCTGACCAATCCAGCTAACTTCCACTGGAAGTCTGACCAATCCCACCCGCCACCACTGCAAGTCTGACCAATCTCACTCATTTCAACTGGAAGTCAAACTAATCCTGCTCGATCCCCCTTGAAGTCTGACCAATCAGACTCTCTCTAACTGAAGGTCTGAACAATCCTTCAACCCACTAGAAGATCAGTCCTGCTCACTTCCATTGAAAGTCTAAACAATCCCACCCTCTCCTACAGAAAGTCTGACCAATCCTATTATCTCCTACAGAAAGACTGACCAGTCCCAGCCTCGCCTACAGAAAGTCTGACCAATCCCCCCACACAGAAAGTCTGACCAATCCCACCCCTCCCACAGAAAGTCTGACCAATCCTGCCAACAGCCTCAGAAAGGCTGACCAATCCCACCTCTCCCATTGAAAGTCTAAACAATCTCACCCTCTCCCACAGAAAGTCTGACCAATTCTGGTCACTCCTACCAAAAGTCTGATCAATCCCACTCCTCTCACAGAAAGTCTGACCAATCTAGCCAACAGCCACAGAAAGTCTGACCAATCCCACCCCACCCCTCAATGGAAGTCTAACCAAGCTCACCCTCTCCCACAGAAAGTCTGACCAATCTAGCCAACAGCCACAGAAAGTCTGACCAGTGTAGCCAACAGCAACAGAAAGTCTGACCAATCCCACCCCACCCCTCACTGGAAGTCTAACCAAGCTCACCCTCTCCCACAGAAAGTCTGACCAATTCTGGTCGCTCCTACCAAAAGTCTGACCAATCCAACTCTTTCAAATAAAAAGTCTGATCAATCCCGCCCATCTTGCAAAAAGTATGACCAATCATACCTCTTCCGCAGAAAGTCTGACCAATCCCACCAATAGCCACAGAAATTCTGACCAATCTCACCCTCTCCCACAGAAAGTCTGACCAATTCTGTCCGGAAGTATGATTAGTGTGCCCAGAAATTATTTTAGTTTGTACCTAATTGTCTAACAATCTTAGTTGGTTCTATTCCACAAAATATAAACATATAAGTAATTTTCACCAGAGCAGCCACGACCAGGATAAAGCAGTTACTGAAGATAAAAAAAAAATTATCAAACCCAATGTACCTGGTTTGTGTCGACTTTAGTTTAATTTTTTTTTGCCAGATTTGCTGTACCTTAAATAGGTTATCTCCTTGCTATCTGCATCAACAATCACAGAAAAATGTATAGTTTATCATATTTGTTACAATAGAATACCAACCAGTGTTGACAGCTTTTTGCACATTTGTTGGACTCATGATTATCAATGCCTTGCTGTTGCCAGGAACTGGCATTACAATGGGCTATTTTGGGCTTTTTTTAAATGAACGAGTAGGTTTTTTTTTTTTTTTTTACTGTCATATAAATTAAGACTCCTGCATATCTGAACACCCACATGAGAATAAAAACGTCCCGGTCCGGTGACTTTTTGTTGGGTCTCGCAGGATCCTTGTTCTGATGCACGCTTCTATCCTGAAGCTTCCAGAGGTGCATTCAAGCCTGGTGTGTGAAATCCAGCAGGATCTGATTTGCATGTGAAAGAGAGAAACACCTGGTTAACATGAAAGGGGTATTTACCCAAACTTGGCAAATGTTCCCCATTAAACAGCCTCGTGGGTTTCAATTGCTTCTTGGTGTTGATGTTGAGGTTTGCCCCAAAACCAATGGCAATACTGCGATACACTCACACGCACACACACACACATCGACACACATTTCCCACTAACAAACACATGGGCTCTGCTGATTAAAACCAGAAGAAATAAACAAATATAGAGAGCAGCATGATTTTGTTTGCGTCTCTCAGTCAGAAACTGGCAGATGGCCATTCAATAACCATGGAACAATGAGAGAATGAATTTGCCAGCTTTTCACTCACATGGACAGTGTTGGGGGCAGTGTATGACTGTCTAAAAGCAGTCAAACTTTACAATCCTTAGCAACTATAACTTCAGAACACAATTTTTAATATGAACAGTCAGCTCTGCTCAGAAATGCAGGACGTCCCAGAGATAGCTGGACATCTCGGTTTCTCAAACCTTTCAATCTCCTGAGCAGCTTGATTAGGTTGAGGTCAGGGGACTGGGCAGGTTATTTCATTACAGACAGCACTGCCTTCTTCCTTTCCAAATGTCTCTGGCATAGCTTTGAGGTGCGTTTGGGTTTGTTGAAACTCATGGCATGGTGCTTCCAAAGTTTGGAGACTCAGCACAAATCGGTATTCAGACCTCAGACGTAACTACAGACTTAAGAGCTATTCAGAGACTTATGCAAAAATAACTATTTTCTTGGCTTAAAAGCAAGTGGTTGTGTTTTAAGGTGGTGGTCTGGATGGTGCTGATAAACAGGTGTGTAACCTGAAAACACACGCAGGTTCTCTGAATATTTACACAACGTAACTTTTGGACTTACTCTGTGTACAGCACATAATATCAAAATTGAGCACATCTCTATTCAAAACGCAGAACCAGCTATACTACTGCTTGGACGTTTGTGTGCTTTGTGTCATTTTTTTTTTCTGTGAACACGGTGTAACGTTCACAATTTATTCAGATTATTAGATTTACTTATAGTGTATTTGAATTCCCTCTTATTTATATATCATTGTATCAGTATAAAGTGTATTTTTTATTGTCTCTCGATTTTTTTTCCCACCTGACAGTAGAAGTAGTCATCATTTTATATTCTCCTTTTTTTGACTGTTTGTTGTTGGGGTTTTTTTCAGGCTTAAATGTAAGTACATATTTTAAAAAGCAGTGGTCTAGATGCTACTGAAAACTGCCAAGAAAGCACTACGGAAGAATAAACCTGGGGACCTTAAAGACATGAGCTGCACACAGGTAATATTAACATAACTTTTGAACTTCAAATTACATCACCAACTCGGAAAAACAGTCCACAAAGAGGACGAGATGACAAATACTGATGGCAGTGGAAGGTTAAAAAAATAATAATAATAATATATATATTTTTTTAAATGCATGCTTGGATGTAGCTCCAATGACAAAACTATCATAAGGGACAAAAACAAAAAAATAACTGTTTTTATAAGTGAAACAGGCCCATGCAGGAATTATATACACTGCCCTCCAAAAGTTTGGAAACGCCTGAACAAAATAGGGTTTTTGGGCAATATCAGCATAAATCCTCTTTAGTTAGTGACCATTTTGCATTGATAATAAGGGACAACACTAGGCATCCGAGCAGTCAGTTTATTCAAACATTGGCTTGATATATTACTCCAAGCCTCCTGGAGGATTGCCCAAAGATGAT
>CM040991.1:17402275-17462069 GCA_022985145.1 Pangasius djambal
TCATCTTTGGGCAATCCTCCAGGAGGCTTGGAGTAATATATCAAGTCAATGTTTGAATAAACTGACTGCTCGGATGCCTAGTGTTGTCCCTTATTATCAATGCAAAATGGTCACTAACTAAAGAGGATTTATGCTGATATTGCCCAAAAACCCTATTTTGTTCAGGCGTTTCCAAACTTTTGGAGGGCAGTGTAAGTTACACTGAAAATGCAAGGTTTTGCTATTTTGAAATGATTTTCTATTATTATTGTTGTTGTGTGTACAAACTTTGTGGAAATGTAAGGGAAAGTAAGAGAATAAACATATAAAGTAAAGCAAAGTGAAAAAAAAAACAACCCCCACCAACCCTCATACCAATCCCCCAACCCCCTACAACCCCTTTTAACCATTAAACATTTTCTGTGGTTATTTTTCCACACGGTTAACAAATAAGATGATTCTGTTATCGACTCATGCCTAATACAGGCTCACTAGTGAAGCACAAATTGCCAACAGTAATAGCACTCTGGAAAAAGCCTGTACATAAATAGTGCTTTTGACCTTGAACTCTGCTTTAGTATGCATCTCAGTCACTCAGTGAAAGAGCGTTTCTTCCTTCCTCGTCCCACTCAGCCTTTAACTCGCACAGATGGAGATACTTCACATTAATCTGTCACTTGCGGTCGTACTCCAAACACAATAAAGACAAGTGTGTGACAAAATATCCACAATAAAGAGCCTACAAGGATATTCCCTTAATTAATGGAATTGTTTCCATTACTTAGTTGAGCAATAAAAGACTTTTCTCAGTTTCGTCTTGAATCACAAGGACCAACATGTGGTACACTTCTACACAGAACACTGAAGGTGAAACTCTGCAGACTGCTTCAAAGCTTCCTTCGTAGAGGATAATGAGAGACAGAACTGCCTCATCTCCTCAGATTAAAGTAGAGGGTTACTGTCTTCTATCAGTGGTATTAAAATGCTCATTAACCTACAGGATCACCCCTGCAGCAGTCATTACAGCCATCCTTTCCGTGACTCACCTGCAACCAAGCAGCCACGACATTGCTCCACACAGATGCTGGGATATTCACAAGTGAATACTTACTCCCAACAGGCAAACCAAGAATCCAACCCTAGATACTTTTCCAAACTTTTCTTCATGCTCCTGTCTTTCAATAAGGTGCTTTTTATAGCCGCATGACAGCTTCTGCTGGGAATCATGTCGACATAGCACATTAAATTGGACCACGGTCACTCAACGAGTGGACTCTCAAGAGGTGAGAAGTTTAGTTTCCGCCTTTTTTTTTTTTTTTTTTTTTTTTTAAATAGAAACCTATATGTGAAACTGTGAAAACAGAAAATATAATAGAGACAGCTGGAAAGTCCACTTGAATATAGGTACCTTATACTGACTGCTTATATATGTGTGACAGCTTGGAAAAACCCTTCACCTGGTGGAAATTTGACATTTTCTACCATATACTGTTCTGAAAAAGTTGTTTACAAGACAATACTTAGAACACACAATAGTTAGAACACATGACAGTTAAAAGAGATATTTCCTTTTTTTTTTTTTTTATTTGATTGATAATAAGTTACATCACCTGCAGATGGTTTAAACTGATTTCATCATTTCCTCCAAAACACCAAAAAAAAAAAAAAAAATCCCATCCACAGTGTTTGATTGACAGACGTACCTCAGTGGCAGTGAAAATGCAGACAAGATTGCATGTGCGTTTTATTTTTGGCCGAGTTGGAGCGTGAGAATGAGAACGAGCAAATGCTAATGTAAGGACTGCCCTTTTTTTTCTTGCTTTTCTAATAGACAGAATCAGATCGGTTTAGACATTGAAAATGAAATGACAAATGGACTTTGCATTTGCATTTTAATTTAATCGCAGCCATTCTACGAAGTTCATGAAAATGCAACTGTGAATATATGTTTTGCTGTTGAATTTAAATTACGTACACACACACACACCCACACACACACCCAGGAAATGCAATTGCAGTGCACATTTGATTGGCATTTTGTAATTAGCATTTGAATTTGAATAAAGTCTGGAGGATGCTGCCATATGAGCTGTAACCAGTGCAAAGTTAGCTAATCCATTAACCCATTTTTTGTTTTGTGCTCTACAATCAACTTCAGGCTTGTACCTCCATGTTTGTTTTGAAACAGCCATTTTTTTATAAGCCAATCAAATCCCGATGTATAAAATCAAACTCTCACTCATCCGAATTTGCCGTTTTATTCAAACATTCATCATGCTGAGTACAATTAATTTCGAGTGAAGCATTTGTCTAAGTGTTTTAAAAATATGGTTCACATTAACATTTTTATTGGCGAAGTTGCCATTAGACAAGTTGCATTATAAGTGATTTTCAGGTAAACAGGGTTTCTTTTCTCAGTACAGGGAAATGTGTCAAAATTCTTGTCAGTGATAATGATACAAATGCCACGGGCACAGCAGAAAATGATTAGGCTGAATAATGCTGAAGTATTGCTTAAAATTGCATTCAAACACACACATACTCATTGAAGAAAATTGGCTTCAATCCTGAGGGCCACAGCTTCTAACCTCCCTATCTCCACACCCATTCTGCTGCTGTTCCCCTGAATAAGGCACTTAACCACAAGCTGCTCCACTGATACTGCAACAAGGAGGTCCTGTCACACATTACACATATCATCCAGACAGGCTCGTCCAACATGACCTGTTTGTTCTTAATACACTACACAAGACGACAGATGCAATAGATGTCTCATGATGTGTGGTAGATTAATGCACTGCCTTTTTAACGGTCTTGATGAAATCCATCTTCATGATGTAAATGATACAGTGCATGCTTAACTGACCTGATCCAGGATGATGGACAAGCATCACATGGAAAGAAAAAAGAGCTGAAGTTTTAATGGCATGGTGTGCATAAGTGGCTGGGAATCCGTCCGACAATCTCTATAAAAATGTTACGCATATCATGAAGGGTTGTTTTTTTCCCCCAATTGAGACATCTGGTAATTATTTGTCCATTCGAGGACATACAACCTGGAACAGTCTCAAAAGCCTGAGGCGCTGTTTCATTCAGTTTATTATCAGAAAAATGGAAAAATGCTAAGGGGGGAAAATGAGAGGGGGTGAAGACAGAGCGAAACTGGAGCCATCCTGTGTTTTTTGGCCACTTCTCTTTCAAGAGGAATGACAGATCGCTGTGTTTCCCGTGTGAAGGAGGCACAATGAGCTGCGCCGAGGCACAGCATGACCGTGCCTTTCAGCCTTCACCACTCCCCATGCCCTGTCAAAAACGGTTTGGGAGCTGACCGTCCATTCACAACAGAGACGTGGAAAAGAAAACAAACACAATCCAGGCTTGCCTGGGCGGGAAGGGGGGGGGCTGGGGGGGGGGGGGATTCTTCTTCTCATTTCAGGGTTGTCAGTTGGCCAAATAGTGCTAGCATTGCCCTGTTTCTCCTGTCAGAAAGTGAGATCAAGCAGAAGCAAGTTACAGCACGATTTCAAAGTTTATCCGAAATCCAACATGGACTTAATTAGTACCTAAATTTGAAAAATCTGATTCATAACTCTGACAAAATCAACCCCAGAGGAAAATTCTTCCAGAGGTCAGAGGTAGAGGAGATCCAAAATCTCTCTGCAGGTGCGCAGATGGTCAGTGATGACAGGCCAATCATCTCAGCGTGTAAAAGCGCACGCTCGGGCCAAAGCAGGCCAGATTGCGGCCGGGGAAAAAGGCCATCGCTAAGCGAGAGTGTGAAAGAGCCACTAGTGAGGAAGCGTGGAAATAAGCCACACTCACCACAAGAGAATGGACAGCATCCATCACATGGTGAGATTAGCAGAAGGGCCGCCATGAAACCCGTCCAAAATATTTTTAAGGAATGCACCATGTATTTGAGTGATCCTGGATAGTAAAATACGTTATTTTGACAATTCAGACTGCTAGCTTGTCAATTTACAGTTTAAACGTGTAAATAACACATCTGTTAACACATCATATGCTCTCTTTAATGAAATCTCTAATTAGAGCTCATGAATCATAAATATAAACATCGGCTCTGACAATATTTCCGCCTGCAAGGCAAATCACAGGTTTAAATTAATGCACACAGTCTAATCCCTTATCTTTCCTATAGTAACAACTTGCACAGATATTTTAAAAACGTGTAATTATTCATGTGGTGATGTTTATTTAACATTTATGGAAGGAGTCCCCAGTGTCAGTGTCTTGTAACAGTCAGAGGAAGGGTGTGATAACAGGAAGTTGTTTTGCAGACGTTCCACGACATTGAACATAACTATAAATTGATTTAAAAAAGTATGATGTGTCGTTGTTTAAAAAAATAAATAATTGTAATCCTTGACAAACTGCTGTAGTATAAGAGGAATAAAACACTTTGGGATTTCAGAGCATCAGGCCGCATCACACCACCCCTTCATTGATTATTCTCCTACAACAGCATGCTCCATTGTGTTTTATTTCCTTGCATAAATCAAGGTAAAAAAAAAATAAAAAAATTGTATGGCTTTCTAAAGCAAAGATAATCTAAAGGAGGCAATATCATCACTTCATTTTGCAGCGGCTAATAAAATAGCACTTGATCCAGCACATCCTATAATTTTGCATTTTTTTTATATCATGCTCTGCCAGTTACTCGTGCACACAACTACACAACTGTAGCCACTTTAAAAGGTTGAGTACTTACTTTAACGCTTTAACGCTTTATCTGTATTTACCCATAGTAAGATTTTCTTGTCACTGAGATCTGCTTAGATTTTACATTTTTCAGGTGACCAAAGATCCATTTATACACCATTAGCCAGAATCCATAATATGTTCTTATTTACTATAAAAGGTCACTACATATAGGATATAACAATTTTGTTGTAGCATCTACATAGTGCCCAGAAGAACAGCATTTGAGATTAAGCCACAGAAAAGAGAGCTATCAGTACGGGCTAGATCAACAACAAGCACATTTCATGGATTTACATTTTAACAAAAACTATAGGCATTTTTTGTCCTTTCCAGCAGGCCAAGTGAAAACATTTTTACATGTACTATTTTAATAATTAATTGAGTGATTACATAGCAAGTACTTGATTAGTCACTATGCATGACCATGTGTATATAGTATATAGTACCGTTTATCCTACACAGGGTTGCGGGGAGTCTGGAGCCTATCCCAGGGGACTCGAGGCACATTCACAAACACACACACACCCATTCACACACTACGGACAATTTGGAAATGCCAAATCAGCTTACAACACACGTCTTTGGACTGGAGGAGGAAACCGAAACCCCCGAAGCACGGTGGAGAACATGCAAACTCTGCGGACACAGGGCGGAGGCGGGAATCAACCCCCCAACCCCGGAGGTGCGAGGCTAACAAGCTAACCGCGGTGGCTTAGTGGCTAACCACTAAGTGTATAAAATCTTCCCCATTATTACAGACACAGATATAAAGGAGGAGTGTTTCTAGGTAAGGCATAGAAGAATCAACAGAGGGGCTGTGTGCCACTTCCAGCTGGTCAGCAGATTTTTCCTGACCCCCTGCTGCCCACACACGAGAGATAAAATGGAGCCCCAGTCAGCCATAACGGCTCAGTGATAATGGGAACTCCTGGGTCAGGGGAAGCCATTGAGGAGCGCACAAGATGAGTTACATCCATTTTTCTCAATCCCTCTGGTACCAAATCACAGCTCTCCTCCAAAAACAGAGCCAAACATAAAAGTAAAATTAAACACATCCGTCCTGTTCTAGACAGCATATTATTAAGATATACAGTACTTCTCAGAGCTCAGTCAATATTTAATGATAATAGTAGAACAGAATGAGACCAGTAATTTTACTTTATACTACACACAGTCATTCAAAGTATAGAACTAAATTATCAGATCGCAGATTGCTTAGTACATTTCTTAGTACTTTTACTACAATTGGACGTTCGAGATGTTGACCAAGAAATGGCCTCCTTTAGAAAAAAAAAATCTGAAACACTTTATGAACACTCCACAGCCTTCTTAATGAACATGCAGAGCACTTTCATATGCATCACCGTTGCAGCATAACCTATAATCCAGGAATCAGAAGTGATGGAAATGGCCTAAGGAGAAGGCATGATGCTTGATTGACGGTGTAAACAGCGCAATTGATCAATGAAGCATAAAAGTGGCAATGAAAGCTCAATACTCATGTGAGGAAAGCTATAATTACAGACTAGAGTGATTTAGAGCAACATAAATTAGATTAAACAAGCAGACATGTTGTTGGTTAATTATTTGTGCGGTATTGGCCTCATCACGGCGATATTACAGAACAGCGTGACATAATGCGCTCGGTCCTCTAATACATGACGGAAAGTTCCATTACGTTTTATGTGAGAAATCTCAGACGTACTTAACGAGTATGCCATTTGACTTGGAATTACAGACTGCTTATATATTTATTTTTCTGCATCGCACAGTCTGTGTAAGTATTTCATTTATATCATTTGTATGTCATTAGTGCTACTGAATTCTCAAATCTGATTGGTCAGAAGGTGTTGTTTAATTTCCCTCATTTTAATACATCATGTTTTCATGTCATGTGCACATGACAATAAACGCTTTGAACTTTGAACTTTGAACTTCAGTAGTAACAACTAACAACAGGGACTTGTACGGAGGACGCACCGCATAAACGGATTACAAAACGTGTGCAATCGTTGATATGATGAAGTTTCTTTAAGATTTCTGGAAGGAGTCTCCAGTGCTAGCGCTTTGTAACAGTCAGAAGTAAAGCTAAACGTTAAGATTTCTGATTTGTAGAAGACTAAAAGGGCCAAAAAGTTGAGGACATGTAACACGTTGGAGGAAGTTATAAAGGCAAAGCAGCAAAGGGTAAGTAAATTAATTAGACTAATTACATCATGTTCATAAAATTGCAAAAATAATGCAAAACTTTATACTAATATAATTTTGTTTTTGTTTTTTTTACTGCTAATATCGTAATCTACACTATTTAACCATTTTTGGTAACCATTTTGCTAACACAATAAATGTGTTATATGTGGTATAATCTAATTTGCCAAGCCTTTATTGAGTTGTAAGGGTACACAAAGTTTTGCATTCAATCATTATAGACGCATTGGACTTTGCATGGTATACGTCTTCTCAAAGCCAAAAGACCAGCTTTTAAAATTTTGTAAAATCTTTCACAGCTGTTACGTTTACTTTGTCCACAAATAACTATGTTATTTCTAAAGCCAGTGGAAACAAAGGCTAGTTTTTCACAAGTTTCATAACCATCAGTGGAACTAGGAAGTAATATAACTGCTTAATCCACAGCACGGTTCAATTCTCAAACCAGAAGGTTTGACGATTCATTTTCTATAACTGCAGCTCTGCTAATAGCTCCGTCTGTAACATAAATGACAGGTTTATATTAATGTACTAGTTCTAGTATTGATATTGTTTCTATGGCAACAAACAAACTTGAATAGTGGATGCTCTACATAATCTAAGGATACGTTATAAACAAACTAAATAATGTGTTTTTGTTGAACAAAGAAAAACGCATAATTGTTGACATAGTGTCATTTCTGTTAGTAGACATTTATGTATCATTTACGGAAGGAGTCTCCAGTGTCAGTGCTTAGTTACAGTCAGTAAGTTTCCCACCGACATGGGAGAGTCAGGGGGATTTGTGCTTTCCAGATTCTCAGTCACATGACTTTTTTTTTTTTTGGTCTTATTAACTTCAGGAGAGAGAAAAAAAAAAAGTTAGGCTGATGAATGAATAACTGGTTATAAATGCTATAATGTAAGTGATAACAGGAACTCCCCTGTCTCCATAACATATATAAAATCTGTTCAAAAGTGTCATGTGTCATTCATTAATAAATTAAAAATTAACGTCGTTGGCAAACTGTTGTGCTATAAGCGGAATAACACACTTCAGACCATACTGTTATATGTAAATACCTGTAAATACCTTGGTCCGTTGTGTGTTATTCCTTACATGGCACTGATAATAACACACCTGGAATTTCAGCCATGTGAAAAACGGCACTCTGGGGAAAACTATTACCCACATGGACCCATCCCTACCCACAACATGTCCTGCTGTTGTGCTGAGGCTGTAATAGTCCCATTTCACAAACACCATGCAAGCCTCTAATTTGTATGTCTTTCTACAGACATTATGTAGCGACACACTTCATAATCCGACCTGCCTTTTTGCATCCTGATGAAGTATGTCTGCACACACACACACACACACACACACACACACCCCCATCCAACTTTTCAGAGCGATTTAACTGAGCTGTGAGTAATTTCTCCACCATTATGCTAATCACAGTTTTTTTTCCCCATGCTTGAGCAACATATTGCGCAAAGCAGCAAGAGAGGCAGAATCGGGCTCCTCTCTGCTGCTCCTGCAGCAATTCAGCACAAACACAAGTGCATTATTATGATCGAGTGCCAGGTGAGAGTATCAGGGACTTTACCAGCACATCACCTATACAGCTCAGCTATACATGCTAATGCCTCCCGATCCCCTGTAGACTGCCGTGGAGAGCGTGAGTTAAGAGGGGGAGTAAAGAAAAATGACAGATGATGGCTAAAGGTATAAATCTGGGTCTGTAATAACAAGTCACCTCGGATAAACTCCGCAACTCATATAAGGATATGCTTGAGTGATCAGAATATATCAGACACTACAGTTACAAGATATGTTGCTTATTCAGTAATTATATCACAGTGCTGCTGAATTCTCAAATCTGATTGGTCGACTAAATTTCTACAAGGGCAGCTCGGACAGTAGTTTCAGCTACAAGGCACATCACAGATTGATATTAACATGGTCCTTCTAACACGTTATCGTTTCTATAGTAACAGCTAATTCACAGGGACTTGCACGGAGGACGCTTCACATAAGCCTAATAATAAAAAGATTGAAAAGGTGCTGAAAAGAAAAAAACGAAGAGAAGCATCAGCAATCATTAATACGGTGACGTTTTCTGTAAGTAGTTGTGTATTTAATAATTAGGTAAGGAGTCTCCAGTGCCAGCAGGTTTTCCACCACGGGAGAGGCGGCTTCTCCGTAACAAGCTGCATATTTTTGTCTTAATAGCTTCAGGAGAACTTGAGGGAATGCTGCTCTAACATAAGTGATAACAGGAAGCAACTTCAGGGATGGTCCACAACATTAAAAGTAAATATAGATGTATTATGTCATTCTTTTAGGGATGTTTTAGGGATGTTTTAGGGAAATAATCAGCTTCGGGGTGGCAACAGCTCTCACACCACACTGTCATTGATTATTTTCCTATAACAGTGCGTCCTAAAGTGTTATTTGCCTTCCTCGTTGTAGTATTGGCCTCCTTATCGTGATACTGAAGATCAAAGTGGTCTATGATCATTATCTGAAGAGCCGATGCACAAACAAAAACTCTAAAATAAGATGATTTCTGCTAACACCAGCCTTTGTTTTTCAATACGTGCTGAAAGAAATCACTGAGTAATACTAAAAGGGAACACATGCAATGCATTATTCAGATTTCATTACTTCGTCCAGTTAGAAATGGCTGAACACTCTTATCCAATATGCCAGTATGGCAATGTAGTGAGTTTTTTTCAACAAATTTTACATTTGCATTATACCCAAAAGATGATGAATCAAGACATATGATTGAAGCCATAGAAACCAATTAATACAAGCTAAAGATAGCTTGAGTATGATGAGTATACTATATCACAATAATATCATAATACTCAAGCTAAAAATAACATTAACATTTAAAAAAATAACATTTCAAATTTCACTGTTCCTGGATCAGCATACTGTTTAAAGCAGCCTGGTCCTGAATTTATTATATTGCACTCGTACACAATAAACACTGCTATAATAATGAACAAACAACATATCTGTGTTATAGTATACTCATTATACTCAAGCTAAAAGTAGAATACTCAGTATATATATAATATACAAAAGCAGTGTTTATTGTATATGAGTGCAATATAATAAATTCAGACTGCTGATCCAGGTACAGTGAAATTAAAATGTTCTGCTAATACAAGCCACGTTGCTGAATTATGTCTATTACAAACAATAAAGTGCATTACGCAGATTTCGTTATAACAGCAAGCAACACTATTATCCAACATGTCATCATTTTACCACATATTTTTGCAGCCCTGTACATTGCATCCTCATCATATCCCTCTAGGATTTGTCTAGAATCGAGTGACCCAGAGCAAATATGTGATTAGATTACTGTATTAATCTCCATGTCTGTCTGTTCTGTTACCTGTGCCTGGGCCTCCATGCGAGCGTACTGCAGCAACATGGGCTCTCCGTGCTTCTGTTTATATTCCCTCTGACAGCGTTCGGCCAGCGCGGGTTCATTAGGCAGGAAGCTGCTGGCCCAAACCTGCACACGGACAGCAGGAATATCACATCAAGCCACTGCGGCTAGCTTCACAAATCTATAGCATTTAGCAAACACACAAGAAGTGAAATGTATCCGCAATAACAAATAATGATATGAATGCTCTCCATCTTTGTCATAAAAATAACAGCATATAAAAGACTCACTGAAGAGGAAAAAAAAAACTGTTCTGAAACAGCTTTGACGGACTGCGTCTCGTCCTTCAGCGGAGCTTTAAATAAAAACTGGATTTAGACTCAAGGCCAATTCAGACTAAAAGCCGTTTCAAGAAGTTTTCAGTCATCCTTCTTATGCGATGCATTTTTTTTTACTTGTTTGTGTGAAGTGTAAACTCAATAGCCTGCCATTTAAATCTCACACTCGCACAAGCCATTGCATAGATTTTTGTCATATTATGTCTTAAATTAGTTAGGTTTTATGTCATCTGCCTACATGCGTCAGCCAAAAAAACAGCACATTTGAGATTTCTTAAAAAAATAAAATATTAACAGTTACAGAGAAAAAAAAATTCTGTCATTAATTAAAGTAACAGCAGTGACCTCCTAAATTATTGTTATTCAAAAAAAAATGAGCAAAATAGTTGTACAAAATAAATAATAGTTCAAATATGTCACTCAAATAGGAAAAACTATTTATCTTTAAACATTCTTCTTATTTTTTTTTTAATAATATATCAAAACAAGAAGAACTCTGTGCCAGTGGTGTCAAATGTTTATGCCTCCTCCTCCACCAATAAGTCTAAGCCTGGTCTTTTTGTTACCGATTTTTATACATGATATATTCTTTAAATATACTTCAAACAGGAAGGAAGCTATTGAAGAAAAACTATTTCAGACATTTGACCTTGCTGTGACCTTGGCCCGTTTTGGATCAATTCCATATAAATCCAGCGAAGATTGGTTAGATAAACCAAATATAAGACTATTAAATCTGTTAAGCATTTTTTTTCTTACTAATTTCGTGCTTAAAATTTTCTTATTCAATTTGCAGATCACTTTGCTTCTTTCTAGAAAGAAATCCCACATCTAGGTCTTTAGGCTATCCGAGCACAAGGCGAAATACAAAAAGTGTGAGGCCATGGCCTGTTAGAAGCATACATATTATTAGAAAGAATACATCTGCTTTGGGAATGAGATAATCTCCCAAAACTGTCTCCAGAGCTTTCCATTAGATGATCACCACTTCAAACTCCAATGCTAAGGACTTTGAACGCGGCGAAGCTTTCCTCAGCAACAGTGGGTGTCTGCTTTTTTTTTTTTGCAATCCAAATCAGTTCCACACATCACTAATCAGTACCGTTTTTATAGACTTATAGCATGCACTTCCTCGAGTGGAGCTAAAACAATTTCCTGGCTTACGATTAGGCACTTTCGTGAGCCTTTAAGTGGTTTCAGAGTGAGGTAGATTAAAGCTGCAATGAGGTGACAAGGACATCAAGATGTCAACAGAACTGAGCACAAAAAACTGCGCCGAGAGATTACAACAAGCAAGAGGTTCAAATGAAGGAAGAATGCACTTCTGCTGCTGTATTGCAAATGCAAAAAAATTCTATTAAAGCAGAGATATTATGTCTTCATGTCCTATAGCAGCAAAGAGCAAAAAATGAGAGGAAGGAATAAAATGGTGCAGAGCGTCACAGGCTCAGTAGATTTTAAATGAGGGAAAGCACATTATAGCAAAGCAAAATGACTCGAGCTGAAGCAACGGCAATTCCAGGATTCATTTGTAGTGACAAGGAGTCATTTAAGTCAATGGTCATTACCTTCTGCGTTATAAATCAACCCAGTGAAATACTGTTTCTCACTCAGTAGTCTAAGACTTCACTTTATTTTTGAGAGATTGTGAGTTTTAATCCTGATGATAGATGACCAGGAATCTAACCGGGAGTCTAATCCACAGGGTGGGAAGGATGGCTTCCACCCAAGCATTCAGTGCTGGAGAATCAATGTCACGAAGGGTTGAATTGTGGGATTGATCCGCCATATTGTCTGCACAAAACTGGTTCACATTATATTTAACGATCTGATGTAAAAAGTGCAATTTGGCTTTACTTTTTGCTGAGACAGCGCTACAGACAAAGATGTTTTCATGGATAATCGACTGAAAAGAAACAGATTTTTTATTTTTTTTTAAGAGAGTGTGTATTCTCCTCATTAAGAGAAGATCGCACCTCAGCTGATGTGTGTAGCGCAGCAGGAGGTGGGGTTCGGAACGAGTAATGCGTCCTGCAGTTACAGCGCCGAGGTCCGTTACACAGTTGTGAAGTGCGTTACGTTTTAAATATACCTACCAAATGAAAAAATTTGTTTTGCTAAAGATACTAATGAGTATTTATTTATTTTTTTCCCTTTTCTGGTCGTTAAACCTAATTACTCAGACACGAAATGTCCTTGTCTTATGCACCCAAGCTACTGATTTTTCCACCGTCAGCGGAAGCTCATGCGTAATTCACAAATGGACAATGTAATGTAGATTTATTACATTACATTTCCTCAGGCCTTCTATTCAACCCATAGCCACAACACTAACAGGAGAACGGATATTAAACTCAGTAAATACGTAAGAAAGCTCAGGAGCTGAATGAGCACTTATTCAGACCTGCACTCGATTCTGCCTGCAACACAATTAACGCCATAACACCTGAAGAACAGAGAATATGATCTTACCTTATCTGTTAAAGTTTGCAGTACGTCCACAGGGTGTGGAAATGCAAATAACTGTATAATTATGTTACTACCGACAGCGAAAAAGAAAGAGGGAGAGCACAAAAGAGAGAGACAGACAGAGAGAGAGTGAGAGAGAAGCATGCTTACAAACATCATTCGCTCATTTAAAATAAATAACGGAGGCTCATTAAGTAACCCAAATCACAGGAACAAGAATAGCGGGAGCTATTCAGATATTTCCAAATATGAAGCAGAAAGTAATATTTTTGTGTCTTATTGCTGAAACCGTAGCCTTTCAGTGACTCTGTGACACATCAAAGACCTTATTGCTTCCCTCTTTTATTTCTCTATGCGGAAAAACTGTAGCGGGGGGTTATAGGGGGGTATAATCAGATACGGAAATTATATGTAAACTGTCTTTTTATACATCTTTTTATACAAAACATCATATACACACTCATATATATATAAGTGGCATATATCTCCTTTTTCTTCTGCATTCATTTTTTTTTTTAATTCTCTACCCGTAATGCAGACGTATTCAAACACTTTAACCAAAGCCTTTTTGGAAGGAGTCTCCAGGCTCAGTGCTTTGTAACAGTCAGAGGTGAAGCTGTTCCTTTAAAGTCTCCAACACAGGGAAGTCTTCAGGACTGAGAATTCTGCGATTTTTGGTTTTTCCGGTAAAATGACTAGCTGTGTCTTCTGTCTTACTAACTTCAAGAGACAGGCGAACAGACAGGCTGGTGAGCGAACGACTGTTTATAGTTGTCACAACATAAGCAAGAACAAGAAAGAACTTGCTTTGTGGACGTTCCTCAACATGACATGTGACTTGACAGGAAAAGCATTATGTGTAATGCTTTAATTAATAAATTATGTAATCGTTGGCAAATTGCTGTAGTATGAGTGGAATAGATCACTTCCGAGACGTGATTCTTTTCTTATAACAGCACTCTTTGTGATGTTTGATTACTTAATGCCTCCCACACAGCAAGTAGTGCAGGTCAGTGCGGATCACAGCGGTGTTACGTCACATTCACAAGCCCTATCTGTTAGCTAATGTATAAGGAAGTAGGTGGTTAGGGTCTCCTCCGAGCCTGTTCGGTCGGCCCGTGTCATATGAGCTGCAAAGTGAAAAGATAGTGGTGGCTTCACAGGACTCAGAAGAAGCACATCAGGCCTTGTCATCCCACACTGGCTGTGTGATCGAGAAGAACTAGCTAGTAAAACGAAATTAGAGAGAAAATGGGCATTTTCTTTTTCAAGATGATGTGACTGAAATGGGCTACAGAGTACCATGTGACTAATATGCAACACTTGCACATCTTTTCCAAAGCATGCTTCCAATGCACCTGCCATGTTCTGCCATTTTGAGATATCTCATAGGATATTAAGTTTAAATCCTAATAAAAATGTAATTGCACTTGATTGTATTGGACTAACTTTACAGACTTTCAGAAAGGCTGCCCAGTTTCGGCAACCACTACATTTGGTATGGAGAACGCTTGTAAACATTGCTGTTTAATCTCTCCTTTTCTTTTCAGCTAAAATGAACCAACACTTCCAAGCTGTCTATTACAGCTAAAATGAGGCTGTCTGCTGTGGGGATTTATTCATTAGAATTTAAGCACCACAATAAACTTGCCATCTGTTTTCCAGAAACTCAGAATGATTACAACATATAAAGGACAAATAAAACACAGAGAACAACTGCTATTTATGAAAGAATGTCACTCTTTTACAATGATGGTCATGCTTTATGAATTATATTGGTTTATAGACCAACACTACGGGTGACACTTTCTATAAAGGCTATAGCAATAATGAACTATGAACGCCTACATAATAAACACTCATGAGGCTTTATACACATTATAATTTTGTATGAACATGCACTACGCCTTCTATCCATTATGCATTATGAATTGTCACTGTGTTCATGTTAATACCAAATAAACTCAACCATATACACTCACCATCCACTTTATTAGGAACACCTGCACATTCATGCAGTTATCTATATCAGCCAACCATGTGGAAAAAGACCATGAGGTTTTTTTTTTCTAATCTTTAACTGTCCAGTTTCTGTGAGTCTGTGCCCATGATAGCCCCAGGTTGCTCTTCTTGGCAGACAGGAGTGGAAACAGGAGTGGTCTTCTGCTGTTGTAGTCCATCCACCTAAAGGTCAATGTTTCGTGCATGCCGAGATGCTTTTCTGCTCACCTCAGTTGTAAAGAGTGGTGATATGAGTTACTATATCCTTTCTGGCAGCTCAAAGCAATCTGGCCATTTTCCTCCTTAACAAGGCATTTCCACCCACAGAACTCTCGCTCACTCAGTGTTTTTTTGTTTTCCCCACTTTCTGTATACACTCTAGAAACAGTTGTGTGTGAAAATCTCAGGAGGTCAGCAGTTTCTGAAATACTCAAACCAGCCCATCCGGCACCAACAACATGCCACAGTTAAAGGCACACAGATCACCCTTTTCTCCATTCTGATGTTTGATGTGAACATTAACCGGAGCTCTGGACCTGTATCTGCATGATTTCATGCACTGCACTGCTGCCACATGATTGGCTGATTAGATAACTGCATAAATGTGCAGGTGAGCAGGTGTTCCTAATAAAGTGAACGGTGAGGCATTTATTATAAGGGTGGGTGTTATGACATTTCTACAATACATGATATTTATCATGATATACAGGTTATATAAACAAGTGTGCTGCATTTAAAAAAAACAGATTTACATTCTATTTTATTTAATTATTGTCATTATATGACAAACATTAGTATACATTATCTTGTACCAAAGTGCAGCTGAATTCTCAGATCGGATTGGTCAGAAGGTGTGCAGAAGGTGTTTTTGTTATTTATTTTAGTTTATTTTTGCATAACCACGCAACTTGGACAGTAGTTCCAGCTGTAACATGGAAGACAGGTTTATATTAATGCATTCGCTATGATAAGTTATTGTTTCTATAGTAACAGCTCATACACAAGGACTTGTATGGATCAGGACAAAGCGCTAACACTGGGCAAAAGCAAGAGCACCATACCAGGAACTGGATAAAAATAGTTAATGTCATTACAAGACCATGCCCAAATAAAGGTAATGAGCAGCTTTAAAGCAAAACGAACCGATGCAAGTAAAAAACACTCCTAACTAATGAACTCTTAATGAGAGCAGGCAGGTCACTTCCCTAAAGCGTCTGATTCATAGCAACAGCCTTTCTGTGGCTTTTTTTTTTTCTTTCTCAAATTCTGTAGACTTTAATCACCATCACTGAGTGATTTGTAGGTTCCAATTACAGTGAAAACCACTCATCTCTGAGCTTCTATACATACACGCCATTGAAGCCTCCATGTCAAATTGTGTTTGACTGCACCAGCCGTCTCAACATCACGGCAAAGCCATGCATGTTGCTGCACGATTCTGACATTTCCAAATGGAACGTTCTCTTTGATAGCATGAGACGTGACATCGAAATTACAAATGATAGTCAACCCAAAGGAGACGAAAATCCCCTTAACGCTTCACCCGCAACTACTTTCTCATATCAAGTATCGCACGGCCGAGCCACAGAGTAAAACCAAACGGAAAAGAAGAGGCAATTTTCGGCTGCTGTTATTCATGCTATGTCACCCATCAAAACACCAACAGCAAAACGAGCCGGAGATCCTGTCATCAAAGGGCCAACAGTGATGAAAACACAGTGATGTCAATTTTTTTTTGTTTGTTTTTTTTTTCTAGAAAAACATCAAGCAGTGCTGATTAATTTAGTGTGATTAATTTACCCTTCAAACATTCATGCACCAATAACAATTAAATAACACTCAAGAAAAATCATCTTTTTCTTTCCCTGAGCAATGTGTCTTGTTCTCTTAAAAAAAAAAAAAAAAAAACATCTGGAACTGAGAAGCTCTTTGTTTGTCCGTGTTTGTTCTGCTATTTGAGGCTGCGCGCCAAAACGTCTGAGCTCTCAAGGATTCCTTAAAATGACGGATTACGAGAAAAGAAAACGACTCATTACTAGTAGGTCACGTCTCAAATCGCCTCATTTTTTTTGCGCTTGATTTTTTTCGGGCCGGCTCAGCAGTGGCCAATGAATACATTAAAAGCAGATGAACTTCAGAAGCATAACCCCGGTTGGAGACCGAGCTGTTCCAGAACATGAATCACGGTTGGACAGATTGAAAAAAATATATATATGTTTTTAGGCCTATTGCTTTGAGAGTCTTTGAAAGAGCACCTATAGCGAGCCAACAGTGGAAATGAAATCCTGGCGTTATGTATAGCAGTGTGTCTGAGATGAGAGGAGGTGAAGGGTCATCCTGGACACGTATGAGGTGATGGCATGTTAAAAGAGGCGCCACGATGCTGTTGCTCTCTTTCAAAAGCGCACACGTAAAGTGCTTTAATTATGTGCAGCCGTTGATGGCGCGACTTCCTGTGAGGTGAGCAAAGTGCACAGAGGTAAGTGGTTCAAAGGGATGTGCAGCGCATTAATGCATTAAACATTATGCCTCTATACAAAAGGAAATAACAAAAAAAAAAAAAAAAATATGTAGAGATGCCCTCCCTATTTGCCTGAGGATTCAATCAATGTGAGAATGAATTAAAAGACAGTCCTTTTGTGGCAACAACTTTGCAGCTACAATCTCTGCTATCTGAGTCTATTTTTTAAAGCTAATCTCGGCCGGGCAGAGGAAGGCTGGCTGTGTGAGATTGAGAGGTAGGATGAGGCGGGGGTGCCATGGCTGGCTTCTCAGTATTCCAGCCACTTATTTGAATGTCAGCAGTGATAAAGGAGGCTTCTGAGCTGAGGATGAGGAAAAAGGAGGGGGAACTAATCGCAGACTCTTCCCTCGCTCGCCTCAAAGCCCTGGAGACCATGTCAGATTTTAAACCTGCATTGTGGCCTGCCAGACATCAGTCCATCATACTACTTCTTTTTCATAAAAATAAAAAAAGTACAGGAAAATGAATGAAAGGACCTCTATCTCACAGCCATTAAAAAGAACCTAGCAATAATGTCAGACCGTGACGGTTTGACTTAGTATCATTATTTTTATTAGTAGTAGTAGTAGTAGTTATTTTTATTTATTCTTTTATTTTTTCCTGAATTTCTTTTTGCCCTCAGGCAAAGTTTGGAACACAGGCTGGTTCAAGTATTAATACAGGTTTTTTTTTTTTTTTTCTGCTGATGGAGAGCTCAGATGATTGACATTTTTCTTTGCTGCTCATGCCGTTCTATTTACCTCCTGCCTGCTTCAGAGCTCGCTATGTGCTGCAGATTGACTTTCCATCTAGAAAGCTATCAGCTGAAGTTTGCCCGGCGAATGTCAATCACACGTTGCTGCTTTCAAATGCTCTCCATTTTTAAGTGGACGTATTACATGTTGATACACAAGCTCGTATATTTACACACAGCCAAAACGGCGATGCAAGAGAAATATATCTTCACTACCTGTGATAAATCGGTGTTACATCATCAGACAGGAAGAGACGGAGCCTTTCGGAATACACAGGCAGTCTGAGAGTAGACACAGTGTATCTATTCTAACAATGCGATAGACAAAACATGAACTCAAATCCAATCTTATATTTTATCCTCATATGTGATACAGATCTGTCTCTTTGATGACTGTGAACAGCAGGAGTCACACTGAATTTCAGGTTTTCATACGTGGTACTGAAATCAAATTCTCATATGACATAGACATAGATAAGCGAATTACAACTACAGTGCTGCTAAGGACAATATCAGAGTTCTTCAAGAGCCCATTCGAACCAAAATTACCCAAGACATAGCACATAACTTCGCGTATATGCTGCTTAAAATCCCCCCACAATGTAAAACACCTTCCCGTGTCCCTGGCTGAGTTACAGGCTGCAAGTTTAAACGTATTAAAAACGAAGTATTAACACAGCTTTAACACAACTTGGACCAAACATTAATCAAAGTGAGTGCAATAAAAGCAACTTTATTCCTTACTTCTCGAGACTCGCATCATGGAAAGAAGAAAAAGAAGTGGTGAGAATGTCCAAAAGGTGAGATTAACAGCACGAAATCGAAATAAGAAGCAATCTAAGACGCGGGTTGCGATTCATGCCGTTTCTATTAACACTGCCGAGTCACACAATAGATTTGCATTGAACTTCCTGATTCATCCTGATGCTCTACTTCTGCGTTCGGATTTCTGTAGAGCTGCTTTGAGACAATGTTCAAAGCAGTATAGAAATGAAATTGAACTGAATGATCAGTCCTTCTCCTAAATGTGTGCTTTCTATTTTCACATGACCTCACCTTCAGTTTCTTTGCTCACTCTTTTGCACACGCAGGTCAGTTCAGGAGCGCAACCTGATCAGACTGCTGTTGGATATTGAGCACATTACAAAGTCAATGCGAACTGCCTAACCAAAAAAAAAATAAAAATCAGATCCGGGGAGAAAACGGGAGTAAACGGCTCGCAGGCTGAATGTAGCCTGTGGCTAGACTGTGAGCCTCAGATGTAAAATCAATCATGTCTTTACTTTACATGAGACTGCCATGATACTACTATCAGAATAAGGACTGTGTCATTGCTACACGACGTCATTTTCAGGAAGTTCATTTTGCCCACGCTGACTTAAAACAGACATCCACTGCCGTCACACTTCCATGCCAAATGCTCAACAGGTCACACACAGGAAAAACATACAAAGCGTGAAACTGAAACTGTGTGTGACAGGAAGGTTATGGACTTTCCACCCGGGCTGAAGTAGGCGATATCCATGTTTCAACAGTTGAACGCTTTTTCACTGGCTTTTTGACTCGGGACTTGGTGTGCAAACCCCTCTCTCTGAACTCAGAGGAAATTAGGCTCTTCTCTCAGTCCTCCATGGAGGCTATATTGCCTGGATAGCACTTCAAAAGCATAGTGCTTCTCCACAGCAAAGGTCTGCACATGGACATTTTGGAATTAGGCCTAATGCATTTTTAAGTGATTTCAGCAGGTTTTTTTTCTCCCCAGCTCTTCTTTTATCTGTCAACAGAGTTCATTTCATAGTGAGCAAAAAGTCATTCCCATCCTGTAGTCTTACAACAATGAAACATCGACATTATGAATGAATCCAGAGACAAAGCTGTAGAAACTAGCACACAGAATAGACCTTCATTCATTTATTCTCATAACCAATCCTGTCTTTCTGATTCACATCTGGATCCTTCGTGACAAACTGTCACCTCCAGCATCCTGTTTCTGTTCTGCTTTTTTCCTATGAAAGTAGATTTGCATTTACTGAAAGAAAGAAAGAAAGAAAGAAAGAAAGAAAGAAAGGACAAAGGAAAGAAAGAAAGAAAACAAAAGGAAAGGACAAAGGAAAGAAAGAAAGAAAACAAAAGGAAAGGACAAAGTAAAGAAAGAAAGAAAGAATTAAGGATTAAAAATTGAGAACTGCAAGAAAGAGAATACAAACAAATTGTGGAAAAAAAGAACAAGGGAGAAAAAGTAAAAAAGAAAGAAAAAAGAGGAAGGTAAGAAGAGGAGTCGATGAGTAAGAGAATGGGGACCCTACACTGTGTACCTGCACTGCCTGTGTGTGTGTGTGTGTGTGTGTGTGTGTGTGTGTGTGTGTGTGTGTGTGTGTGTGTGTGTGTGTGTGTTAATGAAAGCGGCTGATTGGTCAGCTATAAAGCCTTTATTCCCAACTGACAGATGTTCTGTGACTGTATTTCAACTAAAATATTTTTTTAATTATACATTTGGTCAAAATTTCTTAATTGCTGCTGAAAAGATCTAAAAACCCACAGTTTGATTGGAGTCTGTACACTCATGCTGAACGAATTCATCTTAAAAAAAAAAAGTGTTAGAAGAAGAGGGTGTGGAATCAGTGCTGAACTTGCACTTTTGTTTAAATATATAAAAAGGTATAATACCAGGCCAGAGTCATAAACTGCACACTGACGCATCTACAGTCAGACTGCAGCCTTGGAGCACAAAGACCAAATCCAAATAAAGCAGGGACAACTGTTTACATCCCTTTAAAATAATGCAATGTACCAATGCAAAGCAGGGGAACAGCATCATCTTTCTCCTTCCTGCTCACATTTTTATAGAGAACGAAGTCACTTAGTTGGTTCTATTTATTACCTCAGCCTTGAGAGACAGTTTTATATCATGCGTCTGACAACCATTCTAATAAACACACGTCGCTTGCTGCTGCTAGATTGAGTGCCGTATACCAGCAAAGGAGAAAAGAAACAAGAAAGCAAGAAAAGGTGGATGATGATAGAGGTATTGGAGATGGGGAAAAATATCAAAATATGATATTTTCACAAAGGTATGCATAATGATATTTAGACAACAATTATCTCTGTTACTATGAGCACCAATAGACATAGTCAATATAAAAGTATGGAAGATACTATTTTTTTTCCAGCACCATGGATATTTTGACAATTAATCATGAATACAATATAAATAAATGAATAAAATATAATGTAATTTAACCAAGTTAGCACCCCAGCTTTCATTGTTGTGTTTCATTACCATATATGGAAAAAAACTTCATTTGATAATTATATAGGTATCCTTTATGTTGTGTTTGTGATTTGCCTGCATTAGTTTCAAATTCAAATTTGATTTGTCACATGCATAACCACACACAGTACGACTTGCAGTGAAATGCTTTATATCGCTAACAAATAATACATCATACAGCCCAAACACTGAACAATGTTCACTCTGGGGAGCTGATTATTATGTACTGACATTCATTCATCTTGATTGAACACTTTATCCTGGTCAGGTTCGTGGTGCATCTGGAGTCTATCCCGGGAACGCTGCGCACGAGGCAGGAATACCCCCCCACCCCACCCCACCCCCCGGATGGGACACCATTCCATCACAGGAAACATACTCATTCACTCTTGGGGCAATTTAGCATAGCCAATCCACCTACTGGAATTTTTTTTTTTTTTTGAAAGGTGAGAGGAAACTCCCTGGAGAACCCGTTGAAACCCAACATGTGGACATGTGGAAAACAGGCAAAATGTACTAATGCTGAACTTAACTGCCAGGCTCCACCTAATAACTAAACATTAGTATTAGACACTGCTATTATCTGCAATTATTTGCAAGTACTTGCACTTTACTGCATTATCTGTCATTATTACTGTTATTTATATCAGACTGTTATTTGCACGTTTGCTATTTGCACATCTGTATTTTTATCCACTGTATGTATCCACCGCATCATATTGCATGCATCATGCTGCTTACCACTACCTCTACACTGTTTATCTCAATTAACTGCACCACAATTCTTATTTATTCCATTTAACTTAATTGCCATTTGCATTACTGGAATGCATCATATTGTTTACCTTTACCTGTACACTGTTAACTTATTGCATCATAACCTTGTTACCTCATTTTAACTTACTTGCTGTTTGCACTACTGGTTGGTAGTACTGGTTAGTTACCGGAGCTCAGGATCGAATCAGAGCATGGTGGACCGTTAGCCGCTGTACCGCCACGCCACCTACGTAATGAAATGTTTGGCTGGAGAAAACAGGCTGTCAAAAAGCTCCCAAAATTCTGATTCAGAATTACAGCTCAGAGGTTGACATGAACTTCATAAGGTGGTACTGTATTAATGATTCGTTCCATACGGCACGAATGCAGCAATAGGCAAAATGAGAGCAGGGAAAAGGTAAAGTCACACACTTAGTTCTGTAAAGCAGCTTAAAAGTTGTGCACCGTGCATCCTAATACATCCATTCCAACTCTTATGAGAAGATAGATGTGCCTCAGGATGACACACACACACACACACACACACACACACAGGTGAAAGCATGCTTATAGAAGATAAGGGGAGTGTAGAAAAGCAGGGAGGCACTGTATCAGCACAGACATCCTGATGTAAGCCTGTTCTATCCATTTCTCTCCCTTTCCCCGCCTGTCTGGTTCCTTCTTGCCTTATTTCTCACTCGCCTCCACAGCCTCTGTCTCTTCGTTGCACTCTCTTTCTGTCAGACTCTCTTTCTCCTTCTCCTTCTAAGAACCATCACAGTTGCCTTATCAAACTGAAGTCTCTGTCACTGAAGCCCTGGCAGGGCACACAGCGACGAAGTCAGCAACCTCCACTGATGCACAGAAAGCCTACATACACCGAGCTTCTATCTATGCGTACAGGGAGCACACACACGCCAGAAGATTTGTCAACTATATTTAGCTCAGGGCGACGATAAGAGCTGCAGGAGCCAGCCGTTGAAGGCTGTCAGGCTTAGGTTGAGTTCGATGCAATCTGGACTCTGATGCCTAGACTCGATGCCAGGCAGTCTGGGAGGCAGCTATGTGTAGGATGGCTGGGTCGAGTCATTGAGAGATCATGATGTAAAGATAAGCTGTTGCCAGGGAAACTGCATCACAAAATACGATACGGTATGGAGACTATTGGGGCTCAGGAGGAAGGAATACTGGATGAAATAAACAGCGGTCATAAAATATCCAGCCACATATCCATTTCCGCCAGCCTAGAGTCTTTATTCTAAGCGAACCCGTCTACTGAGCAGGTATCTGTGCATACCTTCTCTGCTGGCTTGATATAAAGTAACGAGCTCTCAAGGCTTTCACGTGTACAGCAAATAAAAGGAAAGCAAAGTGAATCAGTGTCTAGAGTCTAAAGGCATCGTCGATTGGCGGACTGCAATCTGGATGCAAAGTACTTCAGTAGCTCGAACCAAACACTCAAAAAATACTGTAGAAAAACAAACTCAGGATTTCAGCTACACCTGTTTTCTAAACAGTAAAACTCATGGTCAACAACATCATCATCAACAACAACAACAACACATTCCAGTCGATCGCATACATTTATAGAAATTATTTTATAAGAAAGGAAAGACTTTTCAGACTTTCATACGTTTGTCATTTCAGTCACCCTCTCTGGTCAGATTAGCAAACTGTCAACATGGCGTGTTTTTTTTTTTTTTAAAAAGGGCAAAGACAAAACACATTGTTTATACATGACTGGATAGAGAAGTATGTGTTTATTCTCCACTTCACGTGTCTGATCTGTTCAGAGTCCGTGGTTCTAGTTAAAAGTGTTAACGTGAAGCAACACTATGAAACAAAACATAAACAATTCAAACTGTCTTATTTATAGCCATAAACCATCACCAGCAGTGAAGCATTAACAGGTAACTGCTGTCACCAATCAGCCATGTTTGTTGTTTATCTGGACATAAAAAAAACTAACCTGAAATGCTAGATTTGACATATTTCCCAAGCCTTGGTCATGTTTTATACCCTAAGTGTGACGTTACCTATCATGACAAAGATTTCCTAAAGCCTGCTGCCATCATGTCACATGACTTAGCAACTGAAGCTTGTTGAGCACATTCTCAGTTACTAAAAGATTATTATTATCAGATCAGTATAGATAGTATTGCTATAGTAACGCTAAATACGCAAAGCAAGTTAACGCAAAGCGAAAGTAACCGCAAATGCATGCTTCACATGCCTCACCCTTTCCCTTTCAGCAAAATGACTTTTCTGCCCGATTTTCGTCACGTAACAAATGGTCCAAAAATCATAAAGGCCACAGCAAAAAAACGTAAATACTGCCAATTCTGTAGTGATGTTGAAACAAAAGTTGGTGTTGTAGTATAGTCGACTGTGTATTAGGAGGGGCTGGGGTGTGTGGTTTTTAGATATATTTATATATAAAAATAAAAAATAAAATAAAGCCTGGTTTACATGGTACAATTTTCATCCTGATTGAAGGGTCTTAGAACACATAATGTGACACGCTCACCAGCAGCGGATTTAGTGCCATTATGACCAAAAACTGCTGAAGAGAAAGTTCTAGCACAAACAGAAATCTTATTAAGCTCTCAGAGCGGGACCACTGCTGTGATGCTCATCTAAAAGTCACTAATAGGAGGATGATATAGGATGATACAGGATGATACAAAACTCACAGGACAGCTACAAATATGGCAGAGGCAATGCTGAAATGTAAATGAAACAAGATGACGGAGAGAAAAAAATATCAGTACTATGTCAGTCTCGTCTGAGAATGTTTTCGTCTGATGATGTTAGCACGATGTAGTATTCGTCGTATAATCTGACATGAAGAACGCATTACCGCGCCATCTTTTAGAGATTTCAGACAAGGCTTTATCTGGTTCATCTTGTACAGTGTGACGAGTAATAATCTTAAAAGGCTGCGGAAGGCATACAGTCTAAAACCAGCTTTA
The DNA here is from genome assembly GCA_022985145.1 of Pangasius djambal. NCBI lineage: Eukaryota > Metazoa > Chordata > Actinopteri > Siluriformes > Pangasiidae > Pangasius > Pangasius djambal. The sequence goes on from CM040991.1 coordinate 17,427,641, forward strand.
CACTACAATAAATCAGATGGGGCTCTCCGCAGACATGAACGAATGTTAGCTCTGTCACAGGTGTAACGAAAAAGACCTTCCAAAATCAATAGATGTCTATGGGAGACACTTACGGGAGAGTGCCACTGGAGTGGTTATTGTTGCAATGCATATTATTTGCTTGTCTGGATAAATAATGTGTGTTGTACATATGGACACATTTCTGGCATATACAAGCCTCAAAGCCATTTTACACAGAGAATCTCAATAAGCAGGATAATCGGGGTCAAGAGTAGGCTCATTTCTTGGTCTGAATGGACGTAAGGCTCTGACCGTCAAAGGCAGGCCATGAGAGGATTAACGTACATGTCACTTTGACACTTTCCCATGGAGAAAAAAAAGAACAGGTGGCTGCTGAGGACAATTTCACTGGTAAATCATCACAAACAAGATCCTCTAGTGCCCCCTAGTGGGCTTGGATTTCCCCCCCCCACACACACCATTTTAGCATGTTGTGCTGTAGAGCGGAGGAAGTATGCTTGGTTCGCACATCCAAGAAATGTAGAAGAGGAAAAAAGATACTACTTACTAGTACTGGTTTTACAGGAGAAATGAAGAGGTATAATATGATTTTTAATTGGTGCTCACACAGCTGTTAAGCTGCTTCCTGCTTTAGTCCCATTTACTCGGCACACTGCACTGAGGTGACAGTAAAAGCCTATTAAAGGAGGCTGACGCCTGCACTGGCCACGTCTTAATCCATTGGATAAAACAGACGTTGCATATCTTTCTATCTGAGAGACGGCAAGCGTTTGGACTAATTGGTACAGAGCTGAAGAGTTGCATCATACCTGACAGTGAGGATGAGGGTTGGAGCAGCCCATCATGGCTCCTTTATTCTCGAAGATCTAAAAGGCAAGAGAGAGAGGAGAGGAAGTAAAAAAGAAGCTGACATTTAATTAAAGAGTAAAGCTGTGTGTGTGTGTGTGTGTGTGTGTGTGTGTGCGTGCTGACATACAAAACAACACTGACATTCTGGATCACACTGTGCACACATCTAAACACAAACACACAAACATGTTAGGTCAGACCCCGGACGCACAGAGCGAAACCTCAGGTCTCCTGTCGTAGAGAGAGTTTTAAGACTTCCCCAGGCTTCCCTCAGGGGTGATATTAAAGGACTTGTGTAGGATCTGCCCCTTGTCTAGTCCACTTGATAAATATTGACTTGTCTCAAGTTGAGGCCTGTAAATCTAGGAAGCAAGAGGGAACACATGCTCTGATGCCTTTAGCAGAGAGGAGATAACCAGCGGGCTTATCTGAAGGGACGCAGGAGCAGAGCACAAACAACAAGAGAGGTGCTCTCGAGAAAGAGAAAAAAAATGGAACACAAAGGTTTCTTGGCTCTCAGACCTCACGTGGACTTTTCGCAAGATTTCCGACGTCATGTGTGCCTTAATGACTGGTTTTGATGTATAAACAGGTTGACCCTTAACAACGCTGCTAACTGCTCGTGAAGGTTTTAATAATGAGCTGATTTGGAATACATGCCCTTGTTGCTGCGCTGGATTTTTTTGCTATATATCCAAGTGCCTTTAGGAAGAGCGCCGTAGCTCAGTTTTAAAGCGCACAAAAGCTGCAGCCAGAGCAGAGATTGATGGTTTTGTGATCTCTGCACCACTTACAAGGTGCTGCACTTTTAATTTACCGTTTTATGCCTCTAAAAACGGCTAAATAACCAAACAAGGTGTTATCAAGCGACACTAATTAATCAGTCACAGTTCTACCTTATCCAGCCTGCGATTATATGTTTAGTTCCGAGTTTATCCTCGCACACTAAATCAGCTTATCCATGGACATTTTATGAGCTTTGGCAGGCTTCAATGTGCTTGGCCATTCTGCCTTAGAGGCTGTAATATCCTGAGGGAGCCCTGAGGAACACGTTGCACCGCTGTGCGTCGATCAGGCCTGAAAAGTCCTCGCTGAGAAGCCAGTTCCCAATTGATCCAATTAGTAAAGATGAGGAAGGCTGCGGGAGGGAGCCGGGGCTAATGGCGTCCTCCGCTCAGCCTGGCTGCTTTAAACACAGATCGTTATGGAGGAAGAAAAGCTGCAGAAATGACAAAGCTGCACCCTGGAGGGTGACTGACTTTTAGTACAAATGTTAACAGGGTTTTTTAGGGTAAAATGCTAAAACTCCCAGAGTGTTTAATAATGAAGAAGAAGAAGAAGAAGATGAAGAAGAAGAAGGTGAATGCTCCAGCAATGCAAGTTAAAGCTACACTTTATAGTGTTTGAATTATTTTTTGTTTGCTGTAGTCGAGTTTAAGAGACTCCCAAATTAGCTGTACTCCCAAAGCCTTTACTCACAAAGTAGCCTGTTAGGATAAAGTTGTCTAAATGAGTTGTCTACAGTTGTCAGGAATGAATGAATGAATGAATGAACAACTGTCATAAAGCTGTTTCTAAGCATGACTGTTAGTCCCCTTCTACGCCATCCACCAGTAAAATGTAAAAACATTTTGTTTCAGAAATGAATGTATACACGTTCATTAACACTATTTACTATTTTGTTATTAATATTAGAAACAAATTTCAACAATTAAAACGCAACAAAAAATATATATTCAATGTAATATGCCCAAACTAGGTAGTTTATATAGAAATAGCAAAAAAAACGTACTAATCCAGGTTTTTCCTGAACATACCAAACGAAAGATGTCACAAAGCAATGCAAAAAAGATGTAATTGTTCATACTGTAACATTTACGCAGCATTTTTGGGAGGTCAGCCGTGTCAGTGCTTGGAAACTTTCAGAGATAAAATTGTAATTTTAACATTTTCTGACATGGGAAAGTCTTCAGAATGGAGGGTTTTATAGTTTCTTGGTAACATGACAAGCTGCATTGCTTCAGGCTTATTAACTTTCACGGACATTCCGAAACATTAAATGTAACTATAAACAGATAAAAAAAGTGTTTATTAAAGTATTCATTATTTATGTTTTTAATTTTTTTTTTTTAAATAAAAAAGATCAGTGCCACCAATTTGCTGCGGTATAACAGAACTAAAACACTTTGGGACGTGCTGTTATTGGAAAGTAATTAACTTTAAGGTGGTAACGGTAACGCCGCTTCATGTAGGACAGCATCACACCATCCTGTCCTTGATTATTCTCCAATAACTGCGCACTCCAATATGCTTTATTCCTTACATAAAGTTCTAACCTTTACAACATTATCGATCAGTTTCAGACTAGTTTCTTACCTGCACCCATGGATAGGTGGGGCCTAGCTCCTCAGTCAGCTCCGCCCACTTGTCAATCACCTTGCGGATCTCTCCAGGCTGCATCAAGGGGAGGCTGATGTCAGACCACGGATGGAAGCACATGACCTTACTGAGAGGGCAAAAAAACAAAGCAGATAAATAGCAGGTCTTAAAACGTACTTTGCGTTTTTATCTATAACACAAACACATTCTGAAACCTCTTCTTCTTTGGAAGATTAGTTGTTTCGTATTAATGACTTGGAAGAAATCAAACTAAAGCAAGTCCATAAATTAAGACAATTAAACCTAGTCATTCCATTAGGACGAAAAGTAATGGCACACTATTAAAGGAGGATGAGTTAGTGTGTGTCTGTGGTAGTGGGCACGCTGCAGTGGCTGAGCTGCATTACTACAAATATTAGCACATTCCACATTTAGGAGGCGCTCTTTCTGCCTTTATTCGTCATTTTGTCATTTTCAGCTCTGAAAGCTTTGCCTTAAGTTTTGCGGCTATCACTAAATGTAAATCAGCTGTGCCGCTGATTGGCATTTATTAACTTATGCATGTAAATACTAAGAAAATCAGCATTACAAAACTTTTGCAAATCTGGCGGAAATGTTTCGTTCTTAAAGATTGATAAATGAGGCCCATTGTAGCATAGTTCTTACTATTTTGCATGACATGCATGTATGGAGACCGACTGTCTAGAACTGCACAAAATGTACACGATTCTTCTGTACCCTAAACTCTGTATTAGGAACCAAAAGTTGGCAAAACAACATGAGCTTTGTGTGGAAGATACAGGGCAGGTCACAGGAGGCTTTGCTGCACTAGCACACTTCGGCTGGAGCACTAATTGGCTTCCAACACACGTCTCTAATTCGGCGGAGCCTCTGGAGACTCAACAGTTCAAACCGATGTAAAGAGACACACAGCGTGTAATTTTAGCTGACAATATTAGTCAAAACATTGGACCCCGGAACTTTACAGACTTGCAGCACCACCTAGTGGCAATACAAAGCGACAGCTTAGACTTCACAAAAGCTTGGTCTGTAGGTCTGCGAGTAAATAACGTATATTAGGCTTATGATGTTCAGTTGGTCTCAGTTATCCAAAAGCTAAGGCTACGTGTCACTCCACTGCTCAACTGTTACAATACAGACTTCAATTTATTTACTTCAACTCTGTTCTTGATTGTTACTGTATATAGTATTGCATGATGTTCAATAAAAAGAACTTTTGTCCAAATTGTCACATTACACTCATATTACTAGCAAAAAAGCACACTAGATTAAATATATATTCTGATGAAGGCTTGTGGCTGAAATTTTTGCTTCTATGACAAATTTAAGTGGTTTTTACGCAAAACAAGTAGTGTCACTTATCCACTTTATCCACTGCAAAACTTACAGCTTACGTGAAAATATCTTGAATATAGTCAAATTTATCTAGTATTTCCTAATATAAGATTACAATAAACCCAATACAGGATTATTAAATATGTTTCTAGATATTTTCTTTTAATATTTTCAAGCTTGAAATAGTTTTCTTCTATTTGCAGATCATTTTTCTCATTTTAAGCATTTATTTCCAGAAAGACGCACAGCTATTCGCCAATAGAATAAGAAACTTTAAAGCTTGAAATAAGAACAAGCATCTAAGAACAGACTCAATAACTGTGATAAATTATATCACAATATGCCTTTCTGACATATCAAGAATATTGTGATATTGTTTGATTACTTTTTTTTTAATATATTTAACTACAAATTGACAGGAAGCAGCTAATTGGATGTTAGAATTTTACAGATTTTTTTCTTCTTTTCAGTGTTAAATATGGGTTTTCTTTAACTAATAAATGATATATAAAATAAGACATTTATCTTTGTAGACATTACACAAATCATCAAACCTTTTCATTTTCAACCCTGTATTGCAGGTAATTTGTTTGCAAACCTGCACATCATGATACATATTGCGTAGAAACACCTTTGGGAATCACGATATGATGTTTTTGATATGATGATTGCCCACACCTAATATATATTATATTACATTTTACGTTCATAGTTTTGCAAAAAATGGTGCAGTGTTTCAGGAAAAAACATCAAAATTAAAAGGAATTTTAATTTGGAAGGATTTTGGGAAAGGCTTTTGTGTTTTCTAGCAAACATAGGACAGAAGACATAATACAATACATACTATTGTACAGTATAATCTTTTATAAATCAATACTGAGAGCTACTTTGCTTTACTCATTACTCCATTAATAAAAGTCAGAATAACACAGAAAATAAATCTAAAGAAGTCACTCTTCTTCATAAAAGGCGACAAGGGGACCAGCAGAATGCCTCCCATAGCACAACAGAGCCAGTGTTTTTTTCCTTTAATATGTCACCCATCTGTACATGTAGTATATACTATATATGGACACTGCAGGGCATGCTATGCACCAGCCTACAGTGCATATGTAAGTAAACCATAACCATAACTTTTGTTAATGTGCTAGCAAACAACACCAGGCGTGTTCCACCTCATTAAGGAAGTATACCGCTGCTGTTATAAGTCATGACTCTATAACCTCTCAATATTGATTTTTTGCTCCATTGCTGCAAATTAGAAAACACAAAATCATTTAGCCTGGCCCCTTCCCTTTTGCTAGCATCCTCTCTGGAGAGCAAGTGAGGCTTTTGTGCTTCACGACAGTTAGCAGGCTGTTAGCTTTTTAGCTGAGCATTAACGAGCCAAAACGAGAAAGTTTATTCACACCTCCATCACTAATGAACCTCGCTCTGCACGCAGTGAAGAAGAGCACTATTTCTTCATCTACAGCCATCCTGCTCACTGTAGGCAATAAAATACAGCTGATGGAGCAGGAATATCTAGCAGTCAATATAACTCAAGACATATTTCCAAATGGTCCAGGAATGCTGGTTATAGATTAAGCATGTGCTGTACAATTAAATAACAACACATTTTTAATCTGTTTATTGGCAGGCGTCCACCCTTCAAGTCTTTACTATAGAAACTATAACCTATTACGACACATAATACAAGCATATAATATATACCTGTGATTTTCCTTGCAACTGGAACTACTGTCAGAGCTGCTGCTATAGCAAATGAATCAACACCTTCTGACCAATCAGAATCAAGAATTCAACACCACTGGTGTATAAATCATAATACTGCTCGTACAGTATATTGTAATCATGGACACTTCAAAATAACTCTGTGTTCCGACCTAGATGACAGCTTTCTTATTTTATATTAGACAAATTCAGTGGTAGCATTAAACGTATCCTAAGTACTTTAAGAAATCTCTTTTCACCCTGTGAAGCTTTCATGCTCAAGTAATGTTGCTCCAACCACTCCAACAATTCAAAACCAAATTTTCCCAATTATCCTAAATGTAGTCAGTCAGTCAAAATATGTTTTTTCTGCCATTTTCTCTTCAATTTGCCATGGAAATTGAAATTGTCAGGTTCACCTGCCAATTTCCACCCACCAGCCAGCTCTCCCTTAAACACACGCTTCTTCTGGGATATGTGAAACCAGTCAACTGCATCACTTCAAACTGCTGCTCATGCTACAACACAGGGCAGAGTAACACACTCAGAGGAAAGTGCTATTTGCCCTCTTCCACATACATGAGCTCACAGATGCCCAGGATTGGTGCTACTGATGCTGTGATTGACAGGAGAAAGAGTATAACATCCCTCCCACTCAGAGAGCACAGCCAATTGTGCTCTCTTGGCTCCTGGCCACAGATGGAGAGCTCGAGAGCAGATCTGTTTTTTGGCCAAAATGTAAAGATAGTCTTCTCACCCAAAATCCATTCTATAAATAAATGCCTACATAATAATTCATTAAATCAAGACAGGATATATCTTAGTTGCATGTTTTACATCACAAAAACCTGCAGTTTTAGCAGAGGTGTGTAGACTTTTTATATCCACCATAGCATGGATCTTACCAATATTAAAGTCACTGTTATGTAAAAGAGGATGAAGCTTTCTCACCAAGCACCTCTTGCAGGTTTGGACTGGAACAAAGGATGATGATCTGAACCTGTATAACACACACAGATGACGTTCACTTAGAAATTCTGTTTCTATACAGAAGTGAAGTATACACAACATGAACAAGTCAGAGTAAAGCCATTAAAAGCCAGTCAAAGTGGCCATATAATGCGATGCTACTAAAATGATAGAGTGATTCTACTGCTGAACATACAGTACATGCTACACTGCCTGTCATAATATATAAAAGCCATCATTTGGACTTCACCTGATACCGTGGTAACGTGCTGCATGTTAACAATTACTATTGTTTCTATCGTACCAATTAGCCCAGGGACTTATTGCGGACGTTCCACATAAACTGATTTATAAAACGTTTCATTGTTTAATAAATAGAAATTGTTAGTGTTAGCAAATCGCTGTGGTATAAGTGGAATAAAACACTTCAAGACATGCTGAGGATGTCCGTGAGCTCATGTATGCGGAAGAGGGCAGACAGGGCTTTCCTCCGAGTGTGTTACGCTGCCCCATGATGCAGCACGAGCAGCAGTTTGAAAAGATGCTGTTGGATGGCTTCACATGTCTTAGAGGAAGCACATGTTACTTTTAACCATCCCCAGCTGTCATATAATAGGGGAGAACCTGTGGGTGGGTGGGAATTGGCACGTGATAATTAATCGCAATATCAATATAATATCATCATTATCGCCCAGCCCTAATTACGTGCTGATTGTCTGTCATGTCCTATAGCTCACCTGTAATAACCTTGATCGTGTATCTAAAACAGCAAATACTTTACCGGGATCTGGAGCATCCTGCTGCAGTGCAGGGAAATCATTATCAAACAGGAAAGTGCTGTCATAATCAGGATTCACCTAAATGGAATGGTTTAAAAAAATAAATAAATAAATAAATAAATTTTTAAAAAGATCAGTAAACATTATGTAGATTGTGTCTGTATTTTAAGTTTAACGTCAAGTTTAATGAATTGCAAATGATCACCAAAAATATTTCACCCATACGTTACTATTAAATAATTAAATAACGTGCATGTGAGATGTGAGAAAAGTCAGCCAAGAACATCTAAATATTAAAACCATTTTTAAAAAAAAAAATGTCGAAATGATTCATAACTGTACAAGGACAAGTGAAGAGAGTAAAGAAAGGAAAAGAGAAATCATTATTTCCTTGCTTAGAGGACATTTTGTAATGAATGCAAAGACATCGGTTTCCTCAGCAAGCTGGATTTTTTTTTTTTAACGCTTCAATAAAAGTACCCACAATGCTCACGGCTAAACCTTCATAAGAAGACACTGAAAACCGCTCAAGCAGCAAACGTTTTCACAAAGCGACACAGATACAGAAGACAATGAAGAGAAAAAGCTGAATCTGGATATAATGATCTGCATTTCTTGCACTTTGATATGAAATATCGAATATGAAGCACTTTGTAAATGTGTGTGCTGCATGTAAAGCAACAGCAACTGAAGCACAGTCTTTAGTGCCTTAACCAAAAATGTATGCAGGGCACCATAACCTTCCAAACACGTATTTCCTTATGCATCTGATCCGAGGGGTATTCCCGCCTCACACCCAGCGTTCCCAGGTTTCCCACTTACTACAAATGTTAGACCCCATAAATAATTAGAGTCTATAGAGTCCATAAATGTGCCTTTATAACCATGGTGGGACGTAACCATGACAACCAGTGTAATTAGCAGTTTAGGTCAAGTCTGTATTTACATTTCACAAGCACTGTTGCCGTTATCTAATCAATTTCATCATGCACAATGTAATTATTTATAAGCTACAGTGCATGAGAATGTGACAAGAACAGAACAACATAACACCCTCCGAGACGTAACCTTGATATGTGTGTGTGTGTGTGTGTGTGTTTTCAGCTCTTGTAAGTAGACAAGCAAGATAACAAGAATATCGCCTGTAATAACATGTCAAAATATAATACACAAGGCAGCGTAAATCAGTTTCTCAACTAGAGCTCTGCTGACCCCTTGTGGTCCATGGCATAATTACAGGGGGTAAGTGGGTTTGTCTCTAAAAACATTTAAATTTTGTGTAAGTGAATATGTTGTTAAATATTTCAAAATATATGACGTCCACTGGTTGCACCAGAACTAGTTTAGGGGTTTCACAGCAACTGGGGTGAATATAAGCTCATAGAAGTCTTATATCTTGCACTTATATCCTTTACGGGGTTTTTTTTTATCTGTAAATAATTTTGCAAATTATACTCACTGGCCACTTTAATATGAACACCTGTTGATCTGCTCATGCAATTATTCAATCAGCCAATTATGTGGCAGCAGTGCAATGCATAAAAATCATACAGATACAAGTCCAGAGCTTCAGTTAAAGCTCACACCAAATATCAGAATGGGGGAAAATATGATCTCAGTGACATTGACTGTGATATGGTTGTTGGTGCCAGACGTCCTGATCTCCTTTAATTTTCAAACACAGTAGTCTCTAGAGAATGCATAGAATAGTGTGAAAAACAAAAAAGCATCTACTGAGTGGCAGTTCTGGAGAAGATGAGAAGAAAGTTACAGTAACTCAAATAACCACTCTTTACAACTGTGGTGAGCAGAAAAGCAGTTCTTCTGTCAGCCAAAAACAGGAATGTGAGGATACTGCGGGCACAAGCTCTGTTCAGAACACAAACTGTTCGGTTTCAATGGTCTATTTTGTGTAGATTCATGATATATAATCCTATTTAAGTCAGTTCCAGGTTGTAACACTATTATTTCAGTTCCAGGTTGTAACACTACAAAATGTGGCAAAGCTCAGGGGAGAAATTGTATACCGATGTTGACTGTATCAGGTATAAAGTAAATGCTTCAGTCACCTCTTGTAGCATTTTTATGCCACACTGAAGTGTATCTGTGTAGATGAATAATGTCTCACCTCCCCGATGGGTCTGGTGCTCCCAGGACAAAGGGGGTTGTTGGGGTCATGACGAGGAACGCTGTCCTCCGGCACGTTCTCCACCTGCCCTTTCCATGGCCGTTTCATCCGATGGGGCGAGACCAGAACCCAGGAATCACGCAACGGGTTGTACCTCAGATGCTGGTGCTCTGAGACAACAAGTCATAAAAGCTTGTGAAACTGGAAACAGAGTAACAACCAGTGACAGCTGATAGGTTATCTATGAAACTATTAGGGCTGAGCAACGCATTACATCACAAGGTCTCATCAAGGGCACGATAAGAATGATGATGGGCAAAATGATTATACACACACATTTAAAGGAAAATAGGCAGATGTATTCATGTTGTCTAATATTTTAAGCATTACAAGACCATAATGCTCTATTGGGTTCATGACACGTTTAATCCGAATACCAAACACGGTAATCAGAAATTTGGAACCCTTTTGCTCAAACACTAAACTTACGATTCAGTCATACGTCATTCTGTGTAATTTGTACTTTCATTGGACAATGTGTGCTTACTATATCTACTTTCTGGGGCATTTTGGAGGAAAAACAGGATGATAGAGTAAATAATGCACCTCATTCAACTTCATTACACACACGACTGCATTTCACATGCGCCTTCTCAATCACTGCTCATGACGTACTAAATATAAGCTCAAATACAGATCAAATCTAGGGGGGGTTCACTCTGTGTAATAACCTGACAGGACTGTCATTGACTGGCTGAGTGAATCTACAGTCTGGGCTAGAAAGGAATCAGCCCCAGCCTCGCTTCTCACTTCTTCATACCATTCGGAGTGTTTTTATTGTGACTACTGGTGGTGCTGTTGTCCCTGGTAACACAAAAATTCAAAATAATCCACCTTAAACATTTGTTAATATTCGAGGTCCCTGGAGGACTAGTGGTTAGGACACAGTGCTCTCAAAGCTTCGGCCCGGGTTCGATTCCTAGCCAGGGAACTGATCCCAGCCACTGAGGTTGCGTGCACAGTGCAATCCCAGTGCTGGTCCCAAGCCTGGATAAAATTGGGGAGGGTTGAGTCAGGAAGGGCATCCAGCGTAAAAACTGTGCTAAATCAAATAGGTGGACCAATGATCTGCTGTAGTGACCCCTAACGGGAGCAGCCGAAACAGGAACAACAACAAACATCTGTCAATATTCAAGTGTCTCCTGTTCTGCACATAGTGGGGAGAAAACAGGGGAACCTACAGGGCATTAACTCATGCCTATTACACAGGCACCCTAGAGGACACATTTTCTTGAACACAGCAGCACCTAGAGTCATGTCTAGTACAAAGGCACCTAGAGGGGGCACTTCTCATTTCCTTGCATGGAGAGGAACCTATATTGGTTGCATTGCATCTTGTATTTTTCCACTGGACTGTCATTAAGGCAATTCATCATGTTTCTTCAAACATGTGCAAACCCTGTAGGGCACTCCATCATGTTTTGTCGCATGTGGGGGCATGAGAGCATTTCATCCCAAGTCCACAATGCCAGCCACTCCTAACAATAAGAGTCTTCAGTATAAACACTATATAATTATACAGTATAAACACTGTATAATTGCATATCAAGGTAGTTTGATTGTATACGCGTATTGTAATGTCAGCTGAGCGCTCTCGATTGGCCAAGGCAAAGTTCTCTTAAGAGAGACAATAAAGGCTAATCTGATCTGATCTGATCTGGTTCTGGGCTGGTGTAAAATGTCAAAGAAGGAAAGTTGTCAGGAAAGATTGAATATTTCTATTCTACATGGTCTAAAAGTTGCCAAGACATAAACCTATTTGAATGGTAGACCTGGTGAATTCTAGGCAATGTAATGTACTGGCATCATAAAAGTTTTTGGTGAGAAAAGGTTTTTGGTGCAAAAGGGTCATTTAGACTGTTGGGGAAAATAGGCAATTTGGATTATTGATAGTATAATAGTGAGAATATTATCAGTTAAAATCCAGATTTAGTCCGAATGCAGAAGTTTATTCACGTGACTTGTCACGAGATGACATGTCAACAGTGTGTGTGTGTGTGTGTGTGTGTGTGTGTGTGTGTGTATTTCCATATTAAGAATGTTTGTGTGCTGCTAAAAAGAATGACAGTTAAAAGGAGAATAATGACTATCCATGCAAACTGCACAAGTGTGAAGAGAATAAGGGGGAAAAAAACATGGGTCGTGCATGTGAACATAATAATTACCTCTGGGATCAAACTGGATTTTGCTTGCAGTCTTCGTGGCGTCCATGGCAACCTATAGACTAAAAACGAGCTAAAAATACAGAGTTATTACCCCACTGTCCATACACATTAATACCAATACTTTGAATGTCCGTCATCATTCAAAACATCAGGAAGTAGGAGGCAAGTTTCTTTTCTTTACACATGAGTGAGCGCATATGGGTTTGCGCAATACTAAGAATAATTTTCACTGGATTTTACTTCAATAATACTATATTAAATAATTTCAAATAAGCATTTCGCCTAAAATTAATTTAAAGTATGTTGCTTCTCGTTTTTATCATTTAACTCCTTGCTTAAGCTACACAGAATAAATATAAATATCTATTTAAATGCGCATTCAAGCGCCGTGTTGATGTTCAGAATTGCACTGTTGCATCGCTCGTCCTAGTACAGATCTTTCATTTCATTGGTTGAGAGCTCCTTAAGGTGACTTTTGATTGGTCGAAATTGATAAGCTCATGCACGTCATGGTCACCGAGTTCACTGGTTTGCCATGCTAGCCTGTTAGCTAGCAGAGGTGTCTGAAGGAGTTTGAATGAAAGTGTGTCAGGTGTTTTTTTAGTTGTTAGGTTTTGATATTTTGTGTAGGTTTTTTTTTTTTTTAATGTTGCATTGCAGGTAATTGGTTTCGACGTAATGTTTGTAACTAGAAAATTGCTGAAACTCGTGGTGTTTGTCGGAGTGGTGGTGTTAGTCATACAGTACTTACATTACTGGTTAGCCAGTAAACAGTATGTGTTTACAAAAGAAGACGTCGCCAAACTGGCCAAACAGTACGCAGGTGAGTTCAGATAGAAATGACTGAATAACAAGTGAAATGCTGTAGTGATCCTGAAATGCATGCAGATGCAGCCAGCTGATTAACTCTGAAGCATGTCAGATGCATCTAGCTATGTGCCATGTGTTTCTATACTCAGCTTGGTATTCAGTGTCTTAGCTAAAATTATATTTCTGGTTATCAGAGATGGCCATTTGATCTCTAGCCTGATATTAAAGGTCTGAGATTAAAGGTCACTTGACAGACTGGCTGCTCTGATCACCACTTACATGACAGATCAATATGAGATCAGATTGAATGCAGAGGCGTGGCTACTCCAGTTCTGACCTCAAGTCAGATCTCTGAGAGGTCTGTTAATTATTCCTATGCGAATAATTCATTCATTCACTCATTCGTCTCTAGTAACCGCTTTATCCCGGTAAAGGGAAGAAGTGGGTCCGGAGCCTATCCCGGGAACACTGGACATGAAGCGGGAACACACCTTGAACGGGATGCCAGTCCATGAAAGCGCACCACGCGCACACACACACACATTCAGACATATGGACAATTCGTCATAGCCAATCCACCCAATGTTTTTCAGAGGCGGGAGGAAACCAGAGAACCCAGAGGAATGCTACCCACTGTGTCATTGTGCTTCCCCCTATGAAAATGATGCATATTTAATTAACAAAGTGTTAATTGAGCAACTGAAAGTCAGTCATAGTGAGCTATATAAATTTCGACCAGAAAGGGTTATTGACTACTTTTTTAAGCATATATGCTGAAAACTGATACTATATTAATACATTACTTTCTGTGTTGCCAGGTTTGACTTCTATGAAAACATTCCCAGAATGTAAATCCCAGATCTGTCTAACCTCTATTTCTCTTGCTCTTCCTGTGTGTGTGTGTGTGTGTGTGTGTGTGTGTGTGTGTGTGTGTGTGATCCTGTAGGTCAGGATCATGAGCAGGCATTCTCTAAAGTAGTGGTGGAGTTGCGGAAACGCTACCCGGGCCACATCCTGCCTGACGAGGACCTGCAGTGGGTGTTCGTAAATGCCGGGGGTTGGATGGGCTCCATGTGTTTGCTCCACGCCTCCCTCACCGAGTACGTGCTGCTCTTCGGGACCGCCGTTGACACAAGTGGACACTCAGGTGAGTACGCTTAGTTACGTAGATTGACATAAGATGAATTCAATCATTTGTGCCCATGACCTAGAGCAGGCAGTCATCCTTAACTTCAGTCTCTCTCCTCCATTCCACTGGTACAAAGCAAGTTGCTTCTTGTTGTGTCATATACAGCGGGTTATCTCATTGGTTGCCCTTTGAAAGGTCAGGGTGGGGTTTGATTAACCTTTTTGAGCACATTGGCATAAAATCCACATTGTACAACACCTTCTCCATAGTAACGCAAAACCTTTACTGAAGCAAAACAGTTTTGCTGCTCATCATCTGTATACAGTCTTAGCTTATAGGATGTGCTGATCTACTCTAAAAGATCATCCCTTATCCCCCTCAGGTCGATACTGGGCTGAGATATCAGACACCGTAATTTCTGGGACTTTCAGGCAATGGAAAGAAGGATCAACTAAAAGTGAGACTTACTACCCAGGTATGAAAATCATTAGAAATATTCATAGTGTCCATTTGTCAACATCTTTTAAAGGAATAATCCAGCATATTCAGCCTAATCTTTATTTACCGCAACTGTAGTGTACAAGACGTTCAACATGTTTCCCTACACAGAGAAAAGAACAGAAAAGCACTTTACTCAAAACTTACTTATAAGAAGTTGTTGGGACTGTCAGTAAACATGTATGGTAAACAGGTAGTGTTTCACACGTTAGTGAATTCTTTAGTCAGAGGTGTTTGTTAATTAAGTATGAAATCTGTATGATTCATACTTTCAAAGATTTTTCAGAGCAGAGAATCTGTGGTTTTGCTTTACCAAGATCGCTGAAAATAAGCATGCACGTGCCTCACGTTTTTGACCTGCCGAAACAACAATGCCACTAAACATTCAGCAAAACGCAAACAATTGATAGTGTTACCAATTTGGTAAATTTGGTTTGGTCAAACATTCTGTCATGTATTATAAACATGTATTGACAGAATTCAACAACTGCCCTTAGAATTCAATTATAAGTAAGTTTCAAGTAAACAGGTTTCTCAGTACAGTAGAATGAAATCTGCCAAAATTCATGTTTGTGGTAATCTCACCTAATTTCACAGAGCAGTAAATAGAAATTAGGTGAAAAAAAAAAAAAAACACTGCAGTATCCCTTTAACTCGTGGTAAGTATTCTCATAATGCAAATTTTGAGGAAGCAATCTTAAACAGTTCTGTGTGTCACCGTGTTGTGTGATTGGATTCGGCTTTGACAGGTGACACAATCGTGCATTCAGTGGGCGAGGCGACCTCGGTGCAATGGACTGCAGGGACCTGGATGGTGGAATACGGCAGAGGATTCATTCCATCCACACTGAGTTTTGCGCTAGCAGACACGGTGTTCAGCACACAGGACTTTGTAACACTCTTCTACACCTGTCGTGTATACATGAAGTGTCTGCTACTGGAGGCCAACACTTTCCTGACTGACGCTGGTGTCTTCTAAAGACCACAGTGATCTCCAGTGCCATTGTACCACTTCAGTGCCATCCTGTAACAGACTGACATGCAAGAGAACAGACAATCTAAGCTTCTGGACTGGACTTTCTCAGGCAAACAATGACAGCCTGCAGAAAAAAGTGAGATGGTTCTCATAACATAAATGCCATCTAGAGTATTTGATTATCCTATGTCGGGGAAGAGTCTTAATTGTTAGCCATTGTACATCCATCAGATGTAAAAATCCAAATCCATCAGATGTAGGAACACAGAATTGTTCATTACTTACAATACCTCACTGAACACCTTAGACTGTGAAGAAACACTGTCACCAGAATGTTGCGTGAATTGTTTATGGCGATCATTTCTGTCAAGCTTTTCTCCACAATAAAACTTTGTACTGTTCTGTGCTGTTACTTACATGTGTTTGAAACTATCTCACAAGTAATTGCTTGACTGTCTGAACTGTCTTTCATTTATTTCCTAGAACTGCTATTCTCTCAGGTATCCAGTGGATCCAATTAAAGTTATGCAATATAACTTCTGTCCTCTAATAGCACTGTAGAGCGCCATAGGGTTAAATGGATCCTTGAAAACTGTATCGTTTCTTAAAGACAGGTAGCACACTGATGGCTGGTCATGATGATATTAGATGGGAGGGCTAAAATCTAACATCGAGGTTCAAGGTTCTTTATTTGTCACATACATTACGTATATGTGATGTATTAATGTAGTGAAATGTTTTTCTTTAGTGCCTCGTCCCACAGTACAACAGTGATACATAAGAATACAACGGAATATAATAAAATCCGAATATGAAAAAGCAGATTATAATGAATAGAATAGAAGAATAGAATCTATTAGACGAAATATAGATGTTATACATAAAAATATGTTTAACATCTATCAATAGCTTGATAATAAATGTATTAGGATGCAGCAATGCATTATATCACAAGGTCCCATCAATGGTCTAAGAATGAGAAGGAAAAAAATGGGTAAAAGTCTGTGTGGAGTTTTGCATGTTCTCCCTGTGTCCATCTGGGTTTCTTCTGGCTAGTGGCCAGTGTCCTCCCACATGCCAGTAGATGGATATATGCTAGATATATGGATTTTTTTTTTTTTTTAATTCTCTAGTTATTTCTCTTCCACACTTTGCTGTTCTGGTTCTTCCATTTCTGATGCTTTTCACCGTTCATGAAAACCTCTTCTCCAACTCTGAAACGAGAGCTGTTTCCCATGTACTCTTCACATGACACATGACTTCTCACAACAAACTGCTTGAGAGTTTGAACTCTAAATAAAGTAAATTCTAAGTAAAACAACAAGCTGTGTTTTTTTTTTTTTTTTTTTTTTGAGAGAGAGAGAGAAGATCGAGGCTGGTGAGGGAATGGCTGTTCATCGCAGTTAAAACATAAGGAAGAACAGGAACTACCATGTCTCTTGGACATTCCACAACATTAAATGTAATCACTATAAACCGATAAACTGCTCTATGTGTTGTTCATTAATAAACTAAACATGTTAATCACTGGTTAGTAGCTGTGATAATTTGGGGGAGGGGTGGGGGTCAGGGGGCATTGAATGGGCAGCACTCGTAAATGTGTAAAGCTGTCCGGTCTGCATATATGCTTGTTGAACATCCCATTTCAGATTTGCTGTTAGAACCTCCACTCTTCTGGGAAGGCTTTCCACTAGATTCTGGAGTGGGGCTGTGGGATTTTCTGCCCACTGAGCCACACAAGCAGTAGTGAGATCAGGCACTGATGTCAGACGAGGAGACCCGGGGCACAGTCAGCGTTCCAGTTCATCCCAAAGGTGTTCAGTGGGGTTGAGCTCAAAGCTCTGTGCAGGTGATTTGAATTCTTCCACTCCAACCTCAGCAAACCACGTCTCCATAGAGCTCATGTTGTGCACAGGGGCATTGTCATGCTGGAACAGGCTTGAGCCTCTTAGTTCCAGTGAAGGGAAATTATAATGCTACAGCATACAAAGACATACTATACAATTATAGTGTGCTTCAAATTTTGCGGTAAAGGTTTGGCGAAGGAACACATATGCGTGTTGTGGTCAGTTTGTGTCCACAAACTTTTGGCCTTATAGTGAACATAAAGCACATGCAAATAAATAGGAAACATTTGACAGTAATACAGATAAAGACTTCATGTGCTATATTATTATTAAGAAAAAGCAATCAGTAAACATGTTTTCTAGAGGGGATGCAAACTTATGCACAACGTAGAGACGTGACGTCACGGAGGCTGCGCGTGCAACTGGCTGCTGAGTGCATGTCGTGCAGCCAGACTCCACATTTATCTGGAAACACAATGGAGTTGTCATATCAAGCCATCAAAACTGCAAACCAGGCAAGAGAAGCAGTAAGTGAGCAGTATTTACTCATTTATAGCATTGTTTTTGTTATTAGCTCTAACAAAACTCTAACATGGTTATTAGCTCTTAGCTAGCTACCTAATTAGCATAACTTTAACAGTGAGACGCTTTGCTGCTTTCCTGCTGGTCCTTTAGTTATTAAAAGAAAACATGAAAATATTTTTTTCTAATTGTTTATTGGTTAATTAATAATTGATATTGTGTGGCGAAATTTGTGTCTTATTTTTTTTTTTTTTAAATGTTAATTTGTGACCAACAAACGGTCTGCTGAGTCCTGTGTTGCCAAGGCAACGTGTCACGTGACGGCGTCTAATTCATAATGGTGGACGTTTGGCGCCATCTTGTGATTCTGTGTGGTTTCTGTTATTAAGAAAAAGTATAAAAGTACTAAAAAAAGTGTTGTCATTTTAACAAAATGCTTTTTTTTCAGGACGAATTAAGAACAGAGACCAGAAGAAGGAATTTGCTTATATTAATTTATCATCATTTAATGGAGGAAGGGTGAGAGTTTGAGTTTCTGTAGTAAACTGGGATTGTTCACATGCCACTGGCATTCAGATAAAAAGTCTCTTTTTACTTCTCTTCACCTGCACAGGTATGTGGATGCTGCTAGTGCACTGGAACAAGAGACCCATTTTGGGTTGCGTAGGTTTGAAGTGTGCGACAATGTTGACTTGGATACAGTTCTCATGGAGTATGAAAGCTTTTATTTCATTAAGTTTCAGAAATATCCCAAGCTAACAAAGAAACTGCCAGAACAAGGTAGGTGGGAGTATAACATAGTACTCAGAGCTTTGTCTGAATGGCCGGTGAAACAAAGACAAAAACTGAAAGTACTAATCTGTCCTTATAAATTTAATCCAGAAATATTGGCACCCTTCATGAAAATGATGACAAAAAAGTACGTAATATGAATAACACGTACAGCAGGTGATATTTTGAGCTTATATAGAGGGTGAGGCTGTACAGTTTTATTTTAACACATTTCTTTTAACATTAAAAAGTGTCAGGGGGTATGGTGGCTTACCACTGTTGCCTCGCACCTCTGGGGATGGGGGTTCGAATCCCGCCTCTGCCCTGTGTGCATGTTCTTGCCGTGCGTCGGGGGTTTCCTCTGGGTACACTGGTTTCCTCCCCCAGTCCAAAGACATGCATTGTAAGCTGATTGTCCATAGTGTGCGAGTGTGTGTGTGTGTGGGATTGTGCCCTGCGATGGGTTGGCACCCTGTCCATGGTGTCCCATGCCTTGTGCCCCGAGTCCCCTGGGATAGGCTCCAGGTTACCCCACGACCCTGTACAGGATAAGCGGTACAGAAAAATGGATGGATAGAAAGTGTCTTGTATGCACTCCAACAATTAATATTTGGTGAAGCCATCCTTGGAAAGAAAAACAGCACTGAGACTCTTCTAACAAAATTGTTGTAGAAGAACTTTGCAACACTTCTCTATGCAGAATATTTCAAACGTAGTGAAATATTCTTAAGTATTAAGAATAATAATTATTATATAATATTAGTAAGCTATTATAATTAATTACTTAATTATATTTTAATGGGTTTTTTTTTATATCCATTACTGGACATGTATTAATGTCAGGTTAAGAGCCAACTGTTTCGTTTCTGCTGAAAGCTCTTCAGGTTTCCAGTGTTGATGGACAACAAACAGATTTTACATGTGTGCAACCTCATAATTATACTGCAGAGTACCATGGTCAAATGGGGTTTCTGGAGAATGAAAGCAATTTTAAAAATTATTTATGTGTTGGCTAAGGGTGCCAATAATTTTCCACATTTTTGAGAGACAATCCTATTGAAGAAGAAGAAATTTAAAACATTTCTTATAAGAATGATTCTGTTAGTGTAATTGTAAGCAGGAAAATTTTAATCAAAGTGTAATGTTTATTTTTTATAGTCATTTTTGCCATTGTCTTGAAGAATCCAATAATTCTTGTGTTAACATTTTTGTATATTAAAATATGCACAAATACTAGTAATGCTTGCTTCTCTGTAGTGTACCTTAATGCTACCACTTTTCCACCTAGGTGAGAATAGATGTGTTAGAAGCTCCAGTAAGAAGAGGTCAGTATACTTGATATTTTTCCAGAATTTATAGTGCATTCACCATCAATTTCATTCTCCCTTTTTTTGTTAAAAAATTTGTCTGAAAGGACCCCAAGTGTAACAAAAACACTGCCCAGAATCACAAGTGTTCAGCGTCCGCAGTCCAGGAATGGGATTAAAAAGCAAGAGTCTAAGGCAGCAGGGAAGGATTGTATGAAGTCTGGAACTGTGAGTTTATCCCACGAATGTTTAAAGATGGATGTGCAAAGTGCTTTGATGCCAAATCTCCCCCAGATTGCTTTTCTCAGTCGGTGGTCACAGACATCGCAGCTGTCTGATTTTGTTTCAGGAGAACGGAGGATCATATCTCCCAGAGAGCAATGAGTTTGGCCTCAATGTGTCATCCATCATTAGGAATGGAGTTGGCGAGGGGATGCAGATGAAGAAGGTAGCCCCTATCTTGCTTTTCAGTTTTGCATTTAACAAATAAAATTACAGTAGTTTAGCTTGTGGGATTGAGCATAGTCATAGCTATTTTTAACCCTTTTATAGAAAGGCTTCTCAGATTGTATAAACAGGATTCAGGAAATAGACCTGCCTCTACCCACTCATTAATTATGTAAATCCTGTAAATTCAGAAACTTCTTGCACTATTCTCACAAACCTGACCTCTAGCTTTAGACATCATTTCATCTCATAACATGGCCAAAACCCACCTACTTACCCACTTACTTACTTAAAGTGTGCAAAACATATGAGCTTGAGTGTGCCAAACTCACATGGGGCGCTGTGCTCATTTGAAATGACGAGTTTCAGCTAATCACCAAAACAGCTCACTATACCTTTACTTAGTTAGTTAGTCTGTTTCAGATTACAATTACATGTACAGTGGTGCTTCGTTAACGGAAGTAATTCCATTTTAACTCTCTGTAGGGTCAACTGGTGGACTACAGGGGTCTCATTCAGGAGGCTATTAAAGGAACCTTTAATGAAACAGCAGCAAACAGCTTGACCTGTAATCCTGATCCTTCAGTAAGTTCAGTGTCTTCTAACCATCATACTTAAGCAGAAGCCTTTTTAGCAGGTAACCGTTTTGGCTGTAATCCACAAATTACTGGTTCTAATCACTATGGCATTCGGCTACACGCAGGAGCGGCTGCTCAAACCCATCAGTGCCTTCTGTGGGATGAACAGCGAGACAAGAGAGCTAGCAGCAGTTATTAGTCGAGTAAGTGCGGTTTACACAAACCATACAGTTCTTCTGATTGTTCTGTATTGAAGAAATAAATGAACGATGATCCGGCACATGATATTTAACACAGATGTGACTCCAATTCTAATTCACAATACAATTCTCTCTGTGTACAAGTTCGTATTTGAAAATGAGTCTATGCTACACAATCTCTTACAAACCCTGAGTGTGTTTACATGTACTTTAAAAATCTGATCATTATCTGATTTTGATAGTTAACGGATTGTTAGTGGTCATTAGTGGTACGCAGCATTTTATATTGGATTAAAGCCGTTATTGAATTTAGAGAAGCACAAATCAAGTATACACCTGGTTTTACCCCAGTAATCAGCTTATTAAACCATATACCGGTATCTTAATTCTTTACTACTTTTGAGCAGCAGAGTGAAAAGCCACTCAGAAATAGTAAATACCATAGACTTACACTGTGTCCAAAATGGCACCCTGCTCCCTACTCCCTACAATCTCCAAAGTGCATAATGGGGTTCTGGAGCTAAGATGCATCATTTCAGTGTTTTGTAGGATTTCAGGAGCAATATTTCTATCTTTCAATATTCTACGCTGTGCCTTTAGACATGATTATAAAACTTAAATAGAAATTCCCTAACTTGGTGTGGCTTGAGACATGAAACGGTGACAAAGCAAAATTTTATTTTCCTTCCAAAATAAAATCCTAAATGAATAGTTATAAGTAACATGAAGTATGTTTAAAACAGGAAGTTAGAATTTTACATCATATTATTCTTTTTTTTTTTTACCGGGTTTATTGGTGGTTGTTTGTCATGTATTTAGAAATAAATTTGAAGTTAATTCTGTTTGTTATCAGCTTAAATCCATGTAATTATTGCAGAAGCCAAGAATTATTGCAGTTATCAGATTGTTTTACACATGTAACAATGTCACTGTGTATGCAAGTGAGAGGATATTCACACACACACACACACACACACACACACACACACACACAAAACCCCTAAGGAACAGATATTAATGAATTGCTGGTGTTTCATCTTTCTCCTGTCTTTCCATAAAGGATATCTATTTACACAACCCCAACGTGCACTGGGACGACATTATAGGCCTGGAGGCTGCCAAGCGATTAGTCAAAGAGGCTGTCGTCTACCCCATTAAGGTGCACGGCTGCTAAACACTGGTATTTCTCAAACTGCCACCATGCTTCGATTCTAAATATCTCACTAAAGGCTAAGAGGATAGCAAAGCGGGGTGGTTATAGCTTTCGATGGCATTAAATCCATACTTGAATACCACCCAACCTTTCCCCACGTCGTTTCGTAGTCATTTTCTTTTTATATACGCCAATGAAAAATCGGTCATGACACAAAGCGAGCATAAAGAATATCTGTGTCTGTTTTATTAATAAAAAAAATCGTGTAGCGTATTTGTGAAAGAATGTCATAAGTAGCTGTTAAGCTTACATATAATGTAAATTATAATATATATATATATATATATATATATATATATATATATATATATATATATTTATATTTATATTTATATTTAAATATATATATAAATATATATAACATATACATCTTTTTATATAATGTTAGATAGATTTTTTTTTTTTACTATTATGATTATACTAATAGTTTGCTGTCAGGACGTCGTTTTTAAAGCAGCACAGTGAGCGTCAATACTAAAAACCTCCCCTGAGTCTCAGTTAAGCCTGTTAGTGGAACAGTAAATAATACTAATAAGGCATGACCCAGTGGGTAGCTGTTAAGACAATCAATAACATGCAAGATTTTTTATGTCGCCATGTAATGATGAGGGAAATCAGTGGGTAATGTCATTTATACCATGGCGCTGTGGAATTCTCTAATCTGATTGGTCAGAAGGTGTTGATTCATTTTCTTTAACAGCAACTCTGACACCACTTCATCATGTTTTATGCCTTACTTACATCCTCAATATATTTTCTCAATCTCTGCAGTACCCTCAACTGTTTACAGGAATTCTCTCGCCATGGAAAGGTTTGCTGCTTTACGGGCCTCCAGGTTGGTGTTTGTGTTAAAGGAGAAAGCGACTGTGCTTGATCCCTGTATTTTATTCTTATATTAGTATTTCTCTTAAAACACACAGGCACAGGAAAGACCATGCTGGCAAAAGCGGTAGCTACAGAATGCAACACAACGTTCTTTAACATCTCTGCATCTAGCATCGTAAGCAAATGGAGAGGAGATTCTGAGAAGCTGGTTCGGGTCAGTATCATCAGTATCTCTGTCTGGAAATGGCACATGGTTTGTTCTACACAGGACCTTAATTCTATAAAAAGACAGGAAAGGAAAGTTTTTTTAGGCAAGGCATTTTTTTCACACCAGTATAACACATCATGACATTCTGTTACTCGGTAGGATCTCAGCTGTATTTCTAAAATACGGTACAGGTGTATAAATATTATGTTTTTTCTGTTGCAGGTTTTGTTTGAGTTGGCGAGATACCATGCCCCATCCACCATCTTCCTGGATGAGCTGGAGTCAGTGATGGGTCAGAGAGGTGTTGGTCCAGGGTAGGGTTATTTCCCCCCGCGTTAGTCTATAGTGCTGTAGTGTCGTCATGCACTATATGACCAAAAGTATGTGGACACCCCTCCTAATTATTGAGTTCAGGTGTTTCAGCCACACCCATTGCTAACAGGTGCATAAAATCAGGCACACAGCCATGCAACCTCCATAGACAAACACTGGCAGTAGATTGGGTCATACTGAAGAGCGCAGTGACTTTAAACATGCCAGTGTCATAGGATGCCACCTTTGAAACAAGTTGGTTCAGTAATATTCTGCCCTGCTAGATCTGCCCCAGTCAACTGTAAGTGCTATTGGGATCAAATGGAAGTATTTAAGAGGAACAATTGCTCAGCCACGAAGCGGTAGACCACGCCAACTCACAGAGCAGGGCCGCTGAGTACTGAAGCATGGAGCATGTAAAAAGTGCCTATCCTCTGAGACAGCGTTCCACGGAACTGCCCTCAGAAGGAACAACAGCACAAGAACTGTGTGTCGGGAGCTTCATTGAATGGGTTTTCATGGCAGAGCAGCTGCAAACATGCCTAAGATCACTATGCGCAATGCCAAGCATTATCTGGAGCGGGGTTAAACACGCCACCACTGGACTCTGGAGCAGTGGAAATGTTCCCTGGAATGATGAATCACGCTGCATTATCAGGTAGTCTGATGGACGAGTGTGTCCTAGCAAATGCTAGGTCAACGCTACCTACTGGAATGCATAGTGCCAACAGTAAAGTTTGGTGCAGGAGGGATAATGGTCTAGGGCTGTTTTTCAGGGTTTGGGCTTGACCCCTTAGTTCCAGAGAAGGGTAATGTTAATGCTACAGCATACAAAGACATTTTAGAAAACTGTATGCTTCCAACTTTGTGGCAACAATTTGGGGAAGGCCCTTTCCCGTTCCAGCATGACTGTGCCTCTGTGCACAAAGCGAGGTCCATAAAGACATGGTTTGACGAGTTTGGTGTGGAAGTCCAGTGGCGTGCACAGAACCTCAACCCCACTGAACACCTTTGGGATGAACGGGAAAGCTGACTGCGAGCCAGTTCGTCTCATCCAACATCAGTGCCTGACCTCACTAATGCTGTTGTGGCTGAATGAGCACAAATTCCCACAAACACACTCCAGAATGTAGAAAGTCTTCCCAGAAGAGTGGAGGCTGTTCTAGATGCAAAATGGGGACCAGCTCCATATTAATGCGCATGGTTTTGGAATAGGATGTCCAACAAGCTCATATAGCTTTGATGGTCAGGTGGCCACATACTTTTGGCCACATAGCGTATGTTACGCAATGTGGATGAAACAATCTAAAGCTACACTCAGTTTGTGCTGTCACATTTTATTACTTCATCCATATATATTATTAGTTTATTATTTTATGCCACCACAGACAAAAAAAGCATTTACAGTAGCACTGCACTATGCTTTTCAAGCAAATTAAATTATAGGAATTAGGAGGAATGACCATGCTTTATAAAGAAGTTATAGAAATGTTTATGAAAAATTATTTATATTTAACCACAAGAGTGGTTAAATATAAATATGAGATCCACATAAAAAAGCTTCATACAGAAAAAAAAATGTTTCAAGAACTTGCTGAAACAATAAATTGCTTTTCATGTTAGTTCCACAAACGGAAAACAGAAAAAAAATAATAAATCACAGTACCACCTAGAGTTTTCCCTATCAAGAAACCAAGATTCTGTGAATATGCACATTGGAAACGCCCCCAAATCTTACATGCCCTGCCCCCATATTGCCATATTGGATCATGGTGATCAAATGTTCAGTACCAACTCTGAGATTTTTATATATTTCTGAATAACTGTTACTACTGTTACTACTGTTTATACTGTACATTCCCTTTACTGTTTATACACACTGTTTATATTGTACATACTGCACTTGCTGCTTTTTGCACTTCTGATTAGATGCTAAACTGCATTTCGTTACTCTGTATTCATACTGTGTAATGACAATAAAGTTGAATCTAATCTAATCTAATCTAAAATGAGAAGTGTTGTTAATGATGAGGTTATTTAGTTTGCCAAGTTTAACTGAATTGACATACTTAAGTACATATTCATACAAACCACTTCTTTGCTGTTTTTCCGCTAAGAGGTGAGCATGAAGGCAGCAGGAGGATGAAGACAGAGCTCCTGGTTCAGATGGATGGACTGGCACGCTCTAACGACCTGGTGTTTGTTCTGGCTGCCTCAAATCTACCCTGGTGCGCAGGAGAAGATACACTGCTGCTGTCACACACTGTAGGTTAATACACTGTAGGTCCATTTTCAGACCTCTCTTACTCTGTTTTGTTCTCAGGGAGCTGGACCATGCAATGCTGAGAAGACTGGAGAAGCGGATACTCGTGGGTCTGCCTTCTGGTCCAGCCAGAAAGGCAATGATCAATCACTGGCTTCCTCCAATCAGCAATACAGGAGGGGTGGAGCTTCGAACTGAGCTAGACTATGGTGTGCTTGCAGAGGTGCGTCACATGAACCACTGCCTGTCAACATTGTAAAACAAATGAGATTATAAAGCAAATAGATAGGCTTATATACAGCATGTTTCCAGAAGGTTCTGAGGAACTAAAGAGCTTGAAACTATCCTGAACGAGAACTACACAATACCAAAACAAGTGCAAGAGGAGACACATCTGTATTATTTCAGCTCATGACCAGATTATAGCCTCAGTAAACATAGAGGAGGCTGAGATTAAAGATGTGTGATTTGAACCTATTTTTACAGTTGCCATGAGCATGTACAAACACTTGCAACATTTTTGGCTCATCACCTTGCACCACATTGCAGAAACGCTTGCGCTTTACCAGTTGTGCTGTGTGCCACCTCTGATATCAAACAAGCTATAGTAATCTTTGTTAGATAAGGTTTCTGAAAATGTCTGTTCAGTTTTAATTCGACCAATTATCAACACACATCACAACAAAGTTCTTGGTCTGTCGCTTTAGATTTTAATGGTTTCCTACATTACCCACAATGCTGTTTGACTACCAGCTGATAGTGATAGCCGCCAGTGTTAATTAGCCCTTGCTTAATCTCTACCTAAAGAGAGCAGTGCAGCAGTGCTTTAGTCCTTTCACTATTTCTGTGTTGGATTTCTCATTATTATGACACTGGAAAATAGTGAGTGAGAAAAGAAGCACTTGCTCTTTTGTTTTTAGGAGCTAACAGCGAAACCTGACCGTTATCACTTATGTTTGACATTGTTTACATTTTTTTCTGAAGCAACCATTGTAACTGTGCTAGCACTGTCCCCCTGTGATATCGACGCAACACACAACCACCAGCTTCTCACAGCAATAATGAAAAAACTGCACCGACCAAAAAATTAGCACTATAATCACTAAATAGATCACAAATAGTTCAATATAAACATAATTTTATATATATATATATATATATATATATATATATATATATATATATATATATGTATGTGTGTGTGTGTGTGTGTGTTCCTTTAAGGATGCTTGTGTTAATAACAGACATTTTGATATTTAAGGAAACAGACGGTTACTCCGGCTCAGATATCAGGCTGGTCTGTAAGGAAGCGGCGATGAGGCCTGTCAGGAAGATTTTCGACACCCTGGAAAATCACATTGAGGGTACGGCTGTAGTTTAGTTGTTTTTTTTTTTTTTTCCCTCTCTCATGTCTAAACTATATGAACATGTGTTAAAATGCACTGCTCCAGCTCAGTCCCATGTCTCCACAGGTCACAGCCACATGCCGCTTGTTAAACTAGAAACAGTGACCACAGCAGATTTCCTGCAGGTGATCGCTCACACCAAACCATCGGCCAGGAACCTGACAGACAAATTCTCTGCCTGGGAGAGAGAGTACGAGTCTGTCTGAGCTTACACTCTGGACTGCGAGAGCAACGCTAGTGTAAATACTGCATCCAAATCAAATCTTCTCAAACTGAACACAGGTTGCATACCATAAAGCAGGACAACAATGTAATATAATACAGAGTCAGATTACATTCTGATAAATGTACAGAAATTGGAAATAAAAACTTTAATGTTTTGTATGTATTTAAATTTTCTTTTTTTTTTTTTTAATCAACAACAACTGATCTCAAATATTCATTCAGCATTCATTCATTCATCTTCAGTAACCACTTTATCCTGGTCAGGCTGGGTGGGACACCAGTCCATCTCAAGGAACAATGCACACACACATACATTTACACACTCATTCACATCTAGGGGCAATTTAGAGTCACCGATCCACCAACAAGCACATTATGGGAGGTGGGAGGAAATGTGACAACCTGGAGGAAGCCCATATGGACAGAGAGAGAACATGAAACTCCACACAGATAGTAACCTGAGCTCAGGATGGAACTGGGGACCCTGGATTTATTTTGCCATCATGGACTACTCTGTATTTGTTGGAGAATAACAAAATACATCACTCAAAAAGTCTTATATGTCTTAGCTATATCTTATAAAGCTCCATAATCACTTTAATGCATTTATGTGATGCAGTTTAAATATCCACAGAAGTTTAAAATTAATTAACACAGCATGCATGCAAACCATAAAAATCCACACAATGCTGTCCTATGTACACAACATTTAAACCACTCAGTCCTGTGCCATGTGCAAATATTAATAATGCAAACCCATCCCACAGAAATGTAAGGGCAAAACACAAAGAAACTCAGTGTTAACTGCACAGTTTCTCAATTTTCAGTGCCAAATTGTTACTACCACGTTAATGCTAGAGCCTTGGTTAGCTCAGGTGGCTTAGTCAGCATTGCACACTATATGGCCAAAAGTTTGTGGACACATGACCATCATATCCATAAGTGGTTCTTCCACAACTTTGGAAGGATACAATTGTATAGGGTGTCTTTGTATGCTGTAACTTTACAGTTTCCCTTCACTGGAACTACAGGGCCCAAACATGTTCCAGGATGACAATACTCTGTGCACAAAGCAAGCTCCGTGCAAAGTTGGAGTAGAAGAACTTGAGTGTAATGCACAGAGCCCTGACCTCAACCCCACTGAACACCTTTGGGATGAACTGGAACACCGACTGCACCCCAGATCTCCTCACCCAAAATCAGTGCCTGACCTCACTAATGCTCTTGTGGCTTAATAGGCACATCCCCACAGCCACACTCCAAAATCTAGTGGAAAGCCTTCCTAGAAGAGTGGAGGTTATTATAACAGCAAAGGATGACTAAATCTGGAATGGGATGTTCAACAAGCACATATGGCTGTGATGGTCACGTGTCCACATACTTTTGGCCATATCGTGTAGTTAACTAGCTTATAGTGTATACCTTTATCTGAAGTTATCCTACATTACATACAACATGTACTTTATCTAAAATTATTCTTTTCCTGGCTAGCTGAATAAATAATTAATGGTAGCAACTGAACAAAACAGTTTACTATAAAAAATAATCACAATGCAGTCGAGAACTGTTGCAAAATTTACTAAGCAAGATTATGTTTTTTTTGTACTGTTTTGTTTTTAAACAGCATTTAACACCAGATTCCATCAGATTTGCTTTTCTGATCAAATCTAAAGATACACATGGACTACCAATCTACCAGAATTAATTCTATTTGGACACCAATCATCACTTACGTACACGAGGGAATGACTTCGCAATAGCTTACAATACAGTCCCTACAGACAAACCATATAACCAAAGCCATATCACACAGCTCGAACATAACACTGACAAACACATGCAACTAAATTAAACACACACGTAACATTCACAGCAACCAAAGTTGGAGTTATACATGTTAATTAACTCAACCGACATTCCAACTACTCTTTGCACATCCTCCTCATTTGAGAAAATGTCTATAATACGGCTTGGAGGAGGGACAGAGATGTTTTTTTCTCGTTTCCACTTCTTTAAAGCTTCAGACTTTTTAATCCAATGTTCTGCACAGACCAATGTCTCATTCCACAATAATTACTGTCTCTGTGGGCAAAAGTCTGTCTCCATTTTTTAAGTGGAAGAGCTAAATGCACCTCTATTTGACAATTGGGTGGCGGCCATGAGGCATGAGGCAAGGTCAGAAAAAAAAAAAAAAAAGGTTTTGCCATGACCCTCTCAGTCTCCAGACCTGACGTGAAAAAGTCAGTGTCTGATATTCAGCAGAGTTAGAATAGATATGTAGGGAAGGATGTAAAGTTATAACAGATAATGTTTGTCAGGAATAATGTGTTGTTATGTGGGTACAAGGATGAGATTTGATTTAATTGTTTGATTGGTTGTTTTCATCATACCTAAAGTAATTATTTCTTTATATTTTGTTACTAGAGTTGTTACAAAAGAAGCCGCTGGTTGAAAACCAGATTAAAGACACCTAAATGTGGGTCTTTCAGAAACTCCTGAAGGAAATTAAGTTTACGTGCATTGAGATCTTACTCTGGTGCAAAGAACTCATCTAAGGCTGCAGAACAGAGAAAGAAAAGAAGAGGATGAAGGAGAAGAACAACTGGATGAAGGATGTATTGGCAGTTGAAAAGACGGGCCCGAGTGAATGGCCCAGGGAGGACAGGCTGAGGATCAGTCAGGAAATTAAAAAGTGGAGAATGGAAGAAGAGAAACAAAAGGAGGATAAGAGGAGATGGTGGGATGGAGAAATGGCCCTGGAAGAGAAGCTGAAGGAGATGGAAAAAGGGTTTCTGAGATGGAGAAAGCCAGGGAGAGAATGGAGAGAGAGAGAGAGAGAGAGAGAGAGAGAGAGGAGATGAAAGAATACAAGCAGAGGATACAGGTGGATAGAGAGAAAGAGTGGAGGGAGATCAGACAGTACAAGGAAATGATGCAGAGGGAGAGAAAGAGAAAGAGGAAATGAAAGAATACAAGGTGATGATTCAGAGGAAGAGAGAGAGAGAGAAAAAAAAAAGAGATGAATCAATACATGGAGAAGTTAGAAGAAAGACCGAGAAGAAACGAGGGCTCATGCTATAGGCGAAGAAGATGGAGGAAGAATGGACGGAAGAGAAAAAATGGATGGCGCAATGTGTTGCGGAGGAGGAGGAGGCTGAAAAGCTTGAGCTTAAAGGAACGATGTGGTGGATGAGAACAGAAAGAAATCAGGAAAAGCAGCGGTTAAAGGTTCACCAGCAGAGAGATGAAGTGAGGAGGGAGGTGGAGAAGCTGAAGAGGGAGGTGGATGAAAATCTGGATGTGCAGAGAGAAAAGACAGAGAAGGAGTTCAAAGAGAGAGAGATGAGAATGTAGAAAAGGGAACGAAAGCAAGAAATGATCAGCGAGAACCATGAGAGAGTGAGGGAGGCCATGGGGATGGGACTGCAGAAAGAAAGAAGGAATGTGGGAGTAAGGTGAGTGGAAGAGAGAGAAGCAGGCCTGAGATACAGTTGGACAGTTTTTAACCATTGTGCAGGAGTTTGCTGAGGGAGATTTGGAGAGGTGCCCCAGAAGAAGATGGAAGGAGATGGAGCTGATGCTGGAGCAGGACAGGACAGTCCTGAAGACAAGACAGTCAACAAGAAGTTGGTTGGATCTACTGGAAAAGAAAGAAGTGAGAGGACATTTTTTGTATTCTATGTAGATTAATGTTACGTGTTTGTCTCGTGAACAAAGTGTAGACTCTGCGAGTAACCGGAAAGGAGGCGAGAAAGTTACTGTGCTCAGTGCTCGCGGAACTGAAGTGTTGTCCTGCATAAAGATCATGGTCTTCTTGAAGGCTGCTGACTTCTTCTTGTACGACTGTTTGAAGAAAGTGTCTTCCAGAAACTGGCAGTAGTTTTGAGAGTTCATTTTCAGTCCATCTGCAACCTGAAAAGGTCCCACTAGCTCATCATTAGTGACAGCAGCCCACACCATTACTCCGCCCCCGCCTTGCTGTCTCCTGACCCGACCTGGTGCTCTGTGTCCATTAGTGATTCAACCACGGTCTTCAGTCTTCATGTATTTCATGGCCCAATCTTGACACTTCAGCTTGTGATTTTTGTTAAGTGGGGTCGTGTTTCAGCCTTCCTTACCTCTGCAAAGTCTCTGAGAACCTGACACCTTGTACTTCTCGAGACTCCAGGTAGGTTGCAGTTCTGGAAAATGGTGATGCTGGAGGCTGAAGGGTTCCTGGTGGTTTCACATTTAATTCTTCGCAGATCACCATTAATCTGTGCCTTTTCTTCTCATTGTGTTTTTTGCGACCCTGCTGACTATTATTAACAAACCGTTTGATTGTCCGATGGTCACGCTTTAATAGTTTGGAAATGTTTTGGAGAACTGCATCCTTCTGATAAGCATTTTCAGTGTCAGTTAAGTCTCTTTTTTGGCACATTTTTACCTGCAGTAAAAATCTTCCTAATAATTATGCACGTCTGAATTTAAAGTGTATGTCTCTTTAAGCCACACCTTCCCTCATCAACAATTACACATCACCTGAAAATGATAATGCTCAGAAATGATTAAAATTGAAAGTCTGGGTGTTCAACAAAACTGCACCAACAAGAAATAGTCATTCATTTGCCTTCCTGATCAGGATCTTGGTGGATTCAGAACCTCTCCCACACATACATAGAGTCACACAAACTTAGCTTATCCACCTGCCAGCAGGTTTGTGGGAAGAACCCAGAGAACCTGGAGGAAACCCGCAGACATATGGAGAACATGCACAACTGCACACACAATAATCTGAGCTCAGGATTGAGCCAGCAGATGGCGTGGGTATGTAGAAATCAGGGTTGCCAAATAGAATTTATTAGCATCCATTTAAAGCCTTACAAGTTAATTACAAAAAAAAACCCTGAAAAAAATATAACCCCCAATTTATCAGCACGAAGATATGTTCTCCAGAGCACTTTGTAAAATATGATCTGGAAACCCTAGAAGAACACTTCTTAGCAGAGCAAAGCAGCAGTTTCAACCAATAGAGGGGGGAAAAGCTAAGAAGAAACTAATTAACTGCAAGATTTTTTTTGGGTTTTTTTGGTTTGTTTATCGTCGTCCCCCCACTCCTCCCGCACTCCATGGAAATTCATTTGCAACCGTTTTCTCGCGTTGCTGTTGTTCTCCTCCAGTCCAGCGGGTGGCGCTAACGCAGCAAGCGCTAATATTGCCAAAAACAAGTCAGCACAAAAAGCGAAGAAGAAGAAGAAGAACCAAATAAACCGGTTGTGTTAAGTAAGTATCTTTCGAACTTTTTGTTTTTGACACTATTTTATGTTTAGAGTTTAGAGATAGTTTCTCATCATTGTCAGATTTATTGCACCGTGTTTTCAGCATTGATAAAAGCAGGTTTAATGATTTAGCAAACCGATTAGACTGAATGATCAGGGTCCAGTTTCAGCGAAATAATAAAGTTCACATGATCTTAAATGAGAGTGAGTGTGTGAGTGAGTGTGTGTGTGTGAGTGTGTGTGTGTGTGTGTGTGTGTGTGTGTGTGTGTGTGTGTGTGTGTGTGTGTGTGTGTGTGTGAGAGTGACAGTGTGAGTGAGAGTGCGTGTGTGTGAGTGACAGTGCGTGTGTGTGAGTGACAGTGTATGTGTGAGTGTCACTCACACTCACTCATACACACACACACAGTCACTCACACACACACACCCACTCATTCACTCACACTGTCACTCACACACACACACTCACTCACTCACACTGTCACTCACTCACTCAGTGTGAGTGTGTGTGTGTGTGTGTGTGTGTGTGAGTGACAGTGTGAGTGAATGAGTGAGTGGGTGTGAGTGACTGTGTGTGTGTATGAGTGAGTGAGTGTGTGAGAGAGTGTGTGTGTAAAATGTGATGCTTGCTTTACCATTTCAGAATGTTTATCATTGATGAAAGTATTTTAAACCGAAGAAGCCAACTCCTAAAGAATTACATGAATCATAAATCTTAGACAATATAATTATATAATTATAAAGATTAATAAGCATGTCATTCAGGGTGGATTTTTCCTTTAGGGTTTTAGACCATCCTCTGATCTTTTGATTTGATTGACAGGTGATGGCGTCTCGCCGGGCACTTAAAGCCGTGCTCATTGACCTCAGTGGGACTCTTCACATTGAGGATGCGGCTGTACCCGGAGCTCAGGAAGCACTCGCAAGGTTACATAACATCAAGGACACAGTCAGTGATGAGCTTAGCTAGTAATGTAGCCTACGCCTACCGTTATAGACCTAGACATGCCTTCTGGAAAGAAATACTGAGGGTAAAACAAGCTGGGAGTGAAACGTCACTTCTCAAGAGTGAATCAGCACACAAGTCATGTTTCTTAAAAAAAAAAAAAATCCTCTGTGTACTGTGCAACAAAAGCAGTGACACTGCATCAAATTGATGGATTTGTGCTAATCACAGCAGCCCTTTTTCCCTTTATAGCACCCACATTTCTATAACT
>CM040991.1:17463918-17579113 GCA_022985145.1 Pangasius djambal
CGAGGACTTTGCAGGTGATATCATAGCACTGACGCGCCTCATTTAATTCACAAAGGTCTTAATAATTAGCTGATTATGATCAATAGTCTGTAA
The DNA here is from genome assembly GCA_022985145.1 of Pangasius djambal. Taxonomy (NCBI): domain Eukaryota; kingdom Metazoa; phylum Chordata; class Actinopteri; order Siluriformes; family Pangasiidae; genus Pangasius; species Pangasius djambal. The sequence goes on from CM040991.1 coordinate 17,464,012, forward strand.
GGAAGTGGGATAAAACTTAGAATTCACATTTTGCTCTTTTCCCAGGTATCGAAACCTCAGATCCTAACGCTGTTGTGATAGGGTTAGCACCAGACCACTTCAACTATGAAATGCTTAATAAAGCTTTCAGGTGAGGACTCGGTCTACGTTACTTCATTATTTTGGTGCAGAAACAGTATATTTAATTCTATTCAAAATTTTAAATATCTTTTAGTATTACTGTTACTGATGATGAAGAGTTTGCAGCAGGAATACAGAAACTATAAAAGGGCATTCCCTTATATGGATGGCAATGCCTCTTGGAATATGACACTTTCAGGTCCTTGTCTGATTATAATCACACCCCCTGAATACAGCTTAAGTCAGTGAAGTGGACAGTGGTTGCATTTCAGTGTGGCACTGTTGCGACACAGTGACGAAAGTTAAATTCGTGGTGCAGCATGGCAGTGATTTGCTTCCTACCTGGAAGGTCGGTCATATCTGGTGACATGGAGGGGATCCACATCTGCTCCTCGCAGACTCTCCACTGGTGTTCCACAAGGCTCAGTACTTGGTCCTCTCCTGTTCTCCCTTTATACCCGATCTCTTGGTGCGGTCATATCCTCACATGGGTTTTCATACCACTGCTATGCAGATGACACTCAACTTATCTTCTCCTTCCCTCCCTCAGACACTAATGTTTCAGCTCGGATATCAGCATGTCTGGCAGACATCTCATCATGGATGACTGCTCATCAGCTGAAACTTAATCCCACCAAAACTGAACTGCTGTTCATCCCAGGTGATTCATCCCCATCTCAGGATCTTGCAATCTCCCTGGACAATTCTCTGATCTCGCCTTCAGTTACTGCTCGCAACCTTGGGGTAACCATGGACAATCAACTGTCCTTCTCCTCTCACATTGCTAATCTGACACGCTAATGTGGATTTCTCCTTTATAACATCAGAAGAATTCGTCCATTTCTTTCCACACAGGCTACACAGATGCTTGTCCAGTCCCTTGTCATTTCAAGACTGGACTACTGCAACTCACTCCTGGCAGGTCTGCCTCTGAGCGCCATTCATCCTCTGCAAGTGATCCAAAATGCAGCTGCACGATTGGTTTTCAATCTTCCTAAATTTTCCCACATCACCCCATTGCTGCACTCCCTCCACTGGCTTCCTGTAGCTGCCCGCATCAGATTTAAAACACTGATGCTCGCCTACAAAGCCAAAAACGGACCAGCACCCACTTATCTCAAAGCTCTTATCACACTTCGCGTGGCACCACGCTCCCTCTGGTCCTCTAGCACTGCTCGACTGGTCCCACCATCTCTCAGGGCACAAGGAAGGCGTGCATCGAGACTCTTCTCTGTTCTGGCACCAAGGTGGTGGAATGAACTTCCCCTAGATGTCCGAACAGCTGAGTCACTGGCAGTCTTCAAACGACGTTTAAAGGCCTACCTCTTCCTGAAGTACTTAAGTTAGCACTTACATACACACAAAAAAAAAACACCCAACAGAGTTTTGGGCTGATGGTATTCCTAGTTTGTGACCTAGTGAGCCAATATCAGAATGTATTTTTGATAGACTTCAAAGCATTATTGTAAGTCGCTCTAGATAAGGGCGTCTGCCAAATGCTGTAAATGTAAATGTAAATGTTAAATGCAATGAAGTAGTCCTTAAATAAGCAAAACCTCCTGATTGTTTTTCACTGAAGAATTAAAGTGACATAAGAGCAATGCAGTGAAGGTTTTCCTTTTCAGTGTGGCACGTGTGAGAGATTCTTCTCCGACGACGATTGATAAATGCGTCTTCTCAATGTGTGCATTCTACACTGCGTTTGTTTGACAAGGGAAAACTGACACATTAATTCAGTGTCATTACCTCTTATTTCTGGACTTTTTGTTTCTGCATTAGACTAATTCTGGATGGCGCACCTCTCATTGCCATCCATAAAGCCCGTTACTACAAGAGGAAAGACGGCTTGGCGTTGGGGCCTGGACCGTTTGTGACAGGACTGGAATATTCCACTGACACGCAGGCCACTGTGGTGGGCAAACCAGAGAAAACCTTTTTCCTGGAAGCGCTGCAGGATCTGAACTGCAGCCCTGAGGAGGCCGTAATGATCGGAGACGTGAGTGTGATGCATTAATGTAATTAATACGAATATTGTACATTTTAAAAAGAATATAAACCAATGTTCTGGCATTTGCTGCTACAGGATGCTAGAGATGATGTTGGCGGAGCTCAGAACACAGGGATGCTGGGAATATTAGTCAAAACTGGTACTTTTTTAAAATCTTATTTTGCATTCATTGCTTTAATACACGCTTTCAGATATTAACCCATATTATTACATTTTTATATTATATATCATTGTGAGACGTACTGTATGAACTATGTATTTTTTCATCCTCAGGTAAATACAGAGCAGGTGATGAAGGCAAAATAAATCCTCCTCCTCACCTGACCTGTGAGAGCTTCCCCGAAGCTGTTAATCACATCCTTCAACATCTGCTAGACACTAAATAACTTGCGATGCTGTTTAAGGGTACATTTAATATGTATATATAGAATGTGTGCCAAAAACACAATATAGTAATTATGTAGCATTATGTTAAAATGTCTGGGGATGCGGTTGTAGTTTTTGTGTTGGTTTCACTTGTCCTCCTGCATTTGTACGTTTAACTAACTATTAGTCGTCTGACAAATGAACATGTAATTCTTAAACACAACTACTGTTTAAAAAAAATGCCTTGAACCTTTCCTGTTACGGCGTTACACGCCACACTCCAGGCTTGTACGAGGAAGCTGAGCCACTGTTATAAATAAAAACTACATGGATTTAAAATGTCCAATCTGTCTACATTTTCCACTTTGTTGGTCAGCCTTTATGTGTAGTATGCGGTGTTGTCCTGGTTTATGTTCAATCTGAGAAGGTGGACAGATAATATTTGCATTTCTGCCTTTTTTGGAGTTTTAAGAAATGGCTTATAATAGGAAATATTGTAATATTCATGCCCTGTCTCTGTTTTATTATAAACAGACATAACGAAATCCCACGGTACGTTTTTATGCAGCTGCGTAATTAAATCATCCCTGTTGCTGATAAACCTGTACTGTGTTACAGTTGATCACACAGAAATCAGACACATGAAAAGACGATCTTTTTTTATTAAAAAAAAAAAAAAACCTGACAAACATTGACTGGCTCATAAAAGCTGTTGGTTACTGGTGCATCAAACATCATCAACAGTCTTTAATACAGAATGTTGTATAAAACTGACCGGAGCAGTTTACCACAGTCACCTTTTACAAGACCAGACTGTCCAATTAGTTACAGGACACAAAACACAACTTGCTCCCTTAACCATTTATTTCACTCTCAATGGCAAGAGTGTCTGATTCTACAGTCTGAAATGTAGACATGGCATAAATAAGATCTATGCAGAGGGGCCCCAAAAGATTTGAGTTAATGATATGGCTGCATCACCAGTTAACGAGAGCTTAGATATTAAGAACAAATCATGTAAACAAGACTAAGAGTGGTGTGAGCTCTCTTGAAAGCTCGTTATACAAACAAAACAGCGGGAGTTACCGATATCCTGACATATAAAACTTTGGAATAGCCACTCGAATCCCAGTATGATCAGCATACAGTGAGATAATTACATTGCATGTACAAAAAAAACAGTCCGTTTTCTTCCGCCAGTTAGTCCACAATCCACAGAGTCAGTGTTCATCCAAACAGCAATAATAACACAATGCACACTGCATTTACTATGATCAAAGGCACTGTGGACAGAAATAGAGGCAGGGATTAAAACTCAACACAAACAGAACAATTCAGTCTCATTTAAGTTTTGAGTTTTTTGGCATACAATGTTAGAACGCTTACCTCTCATGACCGTCCTGACAGATCGGATAAGGTTTAAAAGTTGAGCTTTGATTCCTGGTTCGTCTCCGAAGCCGCCGATGCCTTGATCTGCCCCCCATCCAACTGCAAATAAACACACTCATCTGTAAGATTTCTTTAAAATAAAATAAAATAAAGAAAAAGACAGGATGTGGACACTACGAGCAATCGGGATCCAAGTGTCTAGAAACATGGCTTAACATTTTGCTTACACCAGACTTAAAACCCCTAAAACAGGGGTTCCCAAAAGTTTGTAACCCAGGCAGGGTTGCCAGGTCTCAGCTAAATTTTCAACTACATCTCAAAAACCATGCAAAACCACCTGAAACCTGCCTACAAATTGGGGTATCAGAAAAGGAAGACAAATTTTTCTTCATTTTCTCAGTCTTTGTATGGGAACAAGTTCACCGTGGTGCACACACATTTTTAATTTGGCCATTAGCCACTGCATAACCTTCCCTTTCCCACTCCCAATCTTTACAATACATCTTACAACAAAAATAGTTCTGTAAAGATTCATTGTCTGCACTTGTATGTTCCTTTTTTTTTTTGCCATAACATATGTTTGTTCAATTTGTTTAGATTTAATTCCAATTATTTGAGATCATGGAGTATTTTTAACTAGCCCAAAATACCACCACCTGTAGACTTGTTTTTTCCACCAGCTACCTTGTTCCAAACTGTGACACTGTGAACCGTTATCCTTTAAATGTGTACAATAATATTTTGTCTATTTATCAGAGCCATAGAGCAGTCTATTCCACTGACAGAACGCATTAAGTTCAAGTTGACCGTTTTTCTGAGTCAGTGAGGTTTTTTTTTTAATTTATTAAATCTATTCAATTCTAGGGACCAATCAATAATAATATAAAAACATTGATAATAATGGGTTATGATGTCCACTGCTGTAATTAAAATAAAAACAAATGAGGACCCTTTGGTTATACTTCACAGACCCCTGCCCTGTCCTGTCCTAAACAATATACCTCTTTTGTTCTTCCTGGAACAAACAGCAATATAACCGGAAGACTTCAGTGAAAAAAAAAATCCACCATATCTTACTTCCATTGCAATAGCAATATAAAAATATTTATTAAAACAGACACACTAAAAGCCTTTCCTTGCTCAGGGATCCTCCTGGTGGTAGATGTGTGAAGAGAACAGTTAAAATGAAAGAAGAAGGGAACTAAATGGTGACTAAGATTTTTTTTTTTTTTTTCACTAAATGCACAAAGTCAAGTCATTTTAGTACTTTTATATCAACTTGAGACTCTGTGCAGTAGTAATATGGTTTACAAAAAAAATAAATAAATAAGGTGGGTCACCTAAACACAAAGATAAAATATTTCCAGCAGAAAATAATGGCTGTGATTTAGAAAGTTCTTTCCTGAATATGAAACACCTCTGAACTTGTTCTGGGAATTATCATCATCATCATCATCATCATGTATTGCCACTTAAATTAACTCCAGTTACATTACAGAGGCCATCTGTATACACACAGCATACAGCTAACTACTACAGATCACTACACAGCCACTAAGCAACAGCAAGAGACACAATCTGATCAGATGATATATTTTTATATATATATAAAAAGTTGCACATATTTTAAAGTCAGTCTTACAACTGATATAAAATGCAGATTGTCGATGGGACATTGCTCACTAACCAGCTGATAACTGGTACTGGTCTCAGCAGCCCTTTTCAACAGAAAGAACCTAAACACCTGATTAAATACCACGCATACAAATAATAACTTACTTTTACTGAGAAATCTTTCTTCGTGCAACACAGCAATGGCATTCGTAAATAAAACCGCCGCCTGAATCAGGGCGTACAAGGTAAACGCCATGTTGGCACTTCTCTTCTGACGTTATGACGTTGCACGCACACGGTACGCTTCGTTACGTCGTTACGTAAGAATTCTGCGTGCGTGTCTGAATACCAAATCACAATAAGTGGAGTCTACTACGGGCCGGCTAGGGCACTATATACACAACTGGAAATCATTTGAGATACAGCCACTTTTTTAAGGATATCTTTTTCTGTTATACATCGTCAATATTTTGTTTTCGGCTACACAAGACGCTGCCAGATCAATTGGTTATTAAAACAATAATAATACATATCACAAATCAGTCTTTGCCTGTTGATTGCTGATACTGTTACAAGTATTTTACTTGTATTGGCGGTTTTTAAACATTTATTCATGAGAATTTGTCTAATTAAATATGCATACATAACATAATAATATCAAAATATTATATCACGGTTATAAATATTTTATGCCATATTTAGTATTAAATCTAGCGTAAATCTAAGGAAACAGGTTTTTCGAGTCATGGCGTCATTGGGATAAGTGGGCGTGGCTTAAAACCGCATATATATATATATATATATATATATATATATATATATATATATATATATATATAGCTTCATTTATTGTGACGGTCGCGAGTGGACAAAAAACAGTGAAATACACATACACACACATATATATACATACATACATACATACATACATACATACATATATATATATATATATATATATGGGGGCACGGTGGCTTCAATTCCCACCTCCACCCTGTTTTTCTCCGGGTTCTCTGGTTTCCTCCCCCAAGTCCAAAGACATGCATTGTAGGTTGATTGGCATCTCTAAATTGTCTGGAGTGTGTGTGCGATTGTGCCCTGCGATGAATTGGCACCCCGTCCAGGGTGTCCCCTGCTTCGTGCCCCGAGTCCCCAGGGATAGGCTCCAGGCTCCTTGCGACCCTGTATAGGATAAGCTGTACAGAAAATAAATGGATATATATATATATATATATATATATATATATATATATATATATATATATATATATGTATATCCACTGAGTTGGAGATAAATATGCAGTGTCGCTGTAAACAATGAAGAAATAAACAATAGTGCTACTTTGCCTCCATTATTGCCTTCTTTGTGCAATTGAATTTCTTCTTTATGCTTGAATAGTGCTGTATAAATAACAGTTTTACAGATTTTACTCACTGGCTATATTCATTCATTACACCAACGAATACCAGGCAAATGAAACACACACAACACCATTAAATAATGCATCAAAGGTTAGTGATGTGTCGTTCACCAAACAAGTCGATTCTGTGAGTCGGCTCTTTCAGGTCAAGGTTGGGAGCCGACTTGAATATAGCCTATAAAAAGCTGTAATATATCATTTTTAATCAGTATTCTCTATTCATGATTCACTAATATCATTACATAGAACAATATACAGTATAGCCTAATTGTGACAGAAGTGGATCACTTGAATCTCGCGAACGTCTCGGCTGGTTAACACAACATGGAGATGTAGAATGATAGCTAGAACAAGGGACTGCATTTCTCAGAAGAACACCAGAGGTGGCCATGATCCATTTTTTGATACAGTGATACAGTAATATATACAGATCATCTGTTGTTGTAATTGTATTTAAACTTTTGAAGTCTGTTGAATATGATCTCCTATGGGCCAAACTGAGCCACACAGGTGACATGATATCGTGTTGTTGTTTTTCTTTTTCTTTAGCAATAACCAAGTATTAAAATCTACATTTTTATGTTATATACTTTTATTATCCACATAAATAGTAGAGAAACTACAAGAACATATTTAAATACATTTGCATTAGCAATAATAACATTCTTCATTTTTAGGTTTGTCAGTGTTGTATTTAAACATGTAAAGAAGTTTGCCCGCTCGCACAATTGCTCTGAGATATAATCTTCAATATAGAGCAACTAGGCTGTGTGTTTAACCCCCAGGCATTATTCTTCTGGACATATGGTTTTTCTATAGCCAGTATATTTATACACAGTTCAGTTTATACAAATAAATTAATGAATAAATACATAAATAAATAAATACATAAATGAATGCACAAAATGAGATCACTGTACAGAAAGTGACTGGGGAATGATGTAGCACTGGTGCTGAGGTTTGAGATACTCGCGTTGTAAATTTTGTTCAGATAGTCACTGGTTTGTTCAAGGAAATGTTGGTGAGCAGATGATGAGTGCAGTTGTCCTTAACGAGGATTCGCTTTTGCTCTATTAGATTTGTCATGAACAAATCCAGATAATGTGTTTCAAAGGATTTTTGAGAGCAGCCTGTAATGTCCATATGTAATACAGCAGTGGCCAAACCTGAAAGAAAAGAGAGGACAATCTGTCAGTGACTGTATAACTATCGGATATAGCCAAAATATGGTATACATGGAATAATGTTAGAAATTTACAGTATTAACTGTATGAACCAAAATTATAGTTTTCAGTATAATACAGTACCGTCTTACAAATTTAGCAGGTAATAAAACATGATGAGGTATGCTTTTACCGCCATGAACATGATTATTTTCCAAAAACAGCACAGGTTTTATTCCTCTTATACCACAGCAATTTCCCAATGATTGCTTTTTTTTGTTTGTTTGTTTAACAATTTTAAACAATGACATGTCATACATGTTATTTTATATAGTCACAATTAATGTTGTGAAACATCCCTGAAACAAGCTCTTCTTCTCATTTTATTTATTACTTTACATATAGCAGCTATAAAAAGTCATTCCCTCACCAGCCATTCTTTTTCTATCTGCTGAAATTACAGTGAAACCAGAAAGCACAATGTCCTGTCACCTAAAGACTTTGCTGTTTTGGAAAAAAGTAAATGTACAGCTTGATATCTGACAATCGGTTTGACACTGGAGACTGCTTCCATAAATGTTCAATAGAGAAAAACAGAAAACGTACATATTATGATTATAAAATGTAATGGTTATGATTATACATTTTGTAAATAACACTTAGTTTATATGAGTGTGTTATTACATTTATTTATGTGGCATGTCCACCAATCAAGTTCCTGTGATTTGCCTTATAGTCAGAATTATTGTCAGAGCTGACCAGTCTGATCTTCTGACCAATCAAAATCAGGAATCTGACAGCGCCATGGTTAAAAAGTCAAATAAACATCGCAGTGGTAGTACAAATATTAAAATACTTGGTTTTCGAACCTGCTAGAATAACAGACTTTCTCTTTATCACCATTTTCCCTTAGCTTCATTTGGCATGTTTGTTTTATACAACACACACAGTTCTGTCTATAATACGTTATAAGCAAACACCACCTAGAAATAATGCTTTTTACTCATACTAGTATAGAATAACATTTATTCAGCTTTATTTATCGAGCTATATAATCACAAAAGGGGATCATCTCTTCCCTAGTACTTATACAACCCAATATATAATTAAACATGCGTGATTATATATATATATATATATATATATATATATATATATATATATATATATATAGACAGATGTCTCTGTTAGCACATGCATTGTGCACTGCATATAAATACCACAATGGCATGAGTATGAAAGCAACCATAATGTTCAGTTACAGCCACTTATAAACCCCCACATCATCACTTTTTTGTGGTATAATACTGATTCCTAATAGGCTACTTACCATTTTAGCTTTTGTTCAGGTGTGTGCCAACTTTGTCTTTTCTGATAATGTTTGCATAGGGAATCTGAAAAAAAAGCATATCCATATATATAAATATAAGAATAATTCAATTTTTAAACATTGTACATTTTATTTTATCATCAGAAAATCATAACAGGTGAAATCATAGCTTTGGTGTTGAAATCCACACTAGCAGAAATGAGAGCAATTCAGTTTACTATGTTCTCCAAAATTTGTTTTAGATGTGTCACATTTCATAAAAGCTCACTAAATCCAGTTACGATAGCCGCTTGACTGGAAATCCACATATCATCGAGCAAACGAAGATGCTCTACAGCTATTAGCTTGTCTTTTTCAAAACTGAGCTTTTTTATTGCAATGGCTGAGAGGTATAGGTTGTGAAGATGGATCTGAATTTGATGACAGCTCATTATCTTATATTAAGGCACCACTGATATTGAGTGACGTTTTTATAAGCAATAAAAGCTTAGCTGTGAAATGCTATGTTCTGTTATTGTAAGTGGTGTCATTAAGAAAAGATTCCTCACCATCTGTAGCTGCTGTACCATCTCCTCTCTGTACGCCAGTTCCCTTTTCATTTGGTCTTGAAAGTTGTCTGAAGGAGAAAAGGATGATATGAGAATGAGGCATTATCCATAAAATCTAAATCTCACTTTCCTGATAATACACCATCACTGTGCAGGTTGTTAGTGCTCCCATTTATTCAAAGCAGATCATTTTGCAGAGATGCACAGATGTACTCTGATGTTTGAACGATGGGAGGTTGTGTAAAGAAACTTACGGAAAACAGGAAACGGTGAGCTGCCTTTGAGGGCGTGAAACTCCTGCTCGAGTCTTCTCCGTAAGTCGATCTGCTCGAGCAGAACTTTTTGGAGTTCCTCTGGAAGAAGAGCAAACCCAAATCTAAAACGCTATAATTAGACCTGCATACTACTGTGATTTAATACTTCTGGCCTAAAACAACTATCAGTGTACAGCGCGGGCCAAGAATCTGAAACCATCTGGGAATTTGGGAATTGTATTTCATTCAAAATAGGAAATAAACAGAACATTTTTAGAATTTTGAAAAATTCAAAACAAAGAAGGGAAACGTTCAATATTTGCACTATTTCTAGGTCACTATTTAAATGTAAGCAAATTTGCGATATTGTTAACTCCTTTGTTCAAAATGTCAGATTTTTCTTGACTCTTATCCCTCCCACTGAAGCACATGTTCAAAATACTCTCGGGCGGATTTGGCCTAACACGGATCATCAGGCTCAAGTGCACGCTGTCATTAAAGCAAAAGGTGGATGTGCCAAATAAAAAGAAATTCTGAAATTCATGTAAATATTTCTAAGATTTGACTTTTCACTCAAGTTACTGCTGATCAAATGTTGTGTTAAATTAGAAAAGAATGCACTAGTGGTCTCAGACTTTTGGACCTCACTATATATCTGAAACTGCATGCTCTAAAATAAAATTGTAGGGTTTTTTTTAAGCTTAAATTTATGTTTCTAAAGCTCACCTTTCTCCATGTTTTCAACGTCCTTCTTGAGTGATGCAGGCGTGAGTGATTCTTGACTTTGTTCCGCTGCAATTCAAAATCATTAAAAATGATCAGTGTTTTTTATACAGCTAACCAATGTTAAAGTTACAGAGTGAATTCATCTGGGAAGTTTAATTTAAAAAACAATTCCATATTTTAAAAACAATTCCAACAGAAGTAGTAAGTAAGTAAGTAAGTAAGCAAGTATAAAAAGAAAAATTGTACATTCAAGTTATGAATGTAGTTCCACAAATGACCGGTAGGTGTCAGTCTAACAGTAATTTAACTGTTATGGATGAATTGTGATCAGAACATTGCATATCAACTGTAGATCTAAGCAACAACCACAAAAGTTGTAGTGTAAGTATAATTACTGAACAATGCTATTAATTCATTCTCTAATGCTATTAAGCTTTTTTTAAAATTATTATCATCATAATCAGTATTATTATATCTGAAGATGTTACTGTGATCATGATCACAGCTTGCCTTTTCAGATTTATTGAAAAAAAAAAAAAAACATGCTTTGCTTTGATTGTTCAAAATCCCAGTTAATATATTATCATATAACTCCTATCAAATACTGATACTCATCAGTTTATATAAAATGCATTAGTATTTATCTGCCTATAGACAATATAAAAAAGAGCAATCTGATTTAAGGGGAGAAGTTCTTCTGAAAATAAGACAGCTCACGTTATTGATTTTGTTATTGTTATTGCACTGAAATATCAAATTAGTCTAACCTGTATGTCCTCGGGAGTTGCCATATTAAGAATATTGCACCTACGCTGTATATTGGAAATATATTGAGGACGTCTGCTTTCTGTGTGATATGTTGCAAATCAAATGCCTTAAATGAAGCAATCGAGCACATTTGTGTATATAATCCCCCCCTCGTCTTTCCAGTCTCTCTCTCTCTCTCTGTCTCCCTGTTTCTCTCTCCGTTTCGCGTCTTGCCTCCTTAAGCCTTACAACGCTTTCCTCATTTGGAAAGCAGCCTTGTTCTCCTTCTCCTCCACTCTCTGTCTCATTTGACAAGCAAATTTGCAGACACTGCCTGAGGATAACAACCTCGTTTGACAGTCAATTAACCGTGAATAGTCAAAGCCAAGGCAGTTTGCATTACATAAATGGAAAATTAGATTATTTTTTTTCTCTCCCTCTCTCTCTCTCTCTCTCTCTCTCTCTCCTAAGAAACATAGCTCTCTTTAAGACACTGCCTTTAGACCCGGAAATCAGAACTTCTAATCACGTCCCCCGCTAGCCCCTTGGAGACATTTAGCAATCAGGCAAAGGTGGTTTCATTTAATTTGTTTCATGTAATTTTTTTCAAACATATTATACATTATGTGAGGAGATCATTATCAGCTCCATAATATAAATGTTGGCACAGATGTCATAAAACACTTTTTAATGTCTCCCTGACAGATAAAAGGCAATGCGCTATGATCTTTGTAATGGAGGATTTTGCCAAGCAAAAGGCAATTATATCCATTTGATATTGTTCAAATGGTGATTGTCACCTTCCCCGTGCCGAGCTGATTGTCTTCTTGAACTGTTAGGGCTCCCCACAGATCACATTTTCCCAATGACATTGTGAAGAAATCTGCTCCATTTTAACTGGCTGCAGTTCAGTATATGTTCCATTTTGTCTTTTATATTCAGTCTAATCCCACAGTCATTGCACGGCCTAGCTATATTACACTAATGATTTTATAGCTCTCTTGCTGTAACTGTTGAATCTTTTTTTTGTGTGTGTGTGTGTGTGTTTGTGTGTGTGTGCGTGTGTGTGTATGTGTGTGTGTGTGTGTGTGTGTGTGTGATGACACTGTTGAAGGTATTACCTGTGCTCTCTCTCCAGTAATCTGATGCAGATGTTTCTGTCTCTGGGATAAAGAAATTACCCTGTTCTTTGTTTTCTTCTGCAAGAGATTGGAGAGATGTTAAGAAGTATGACTCTATAAAAATATGCACCCTTTGTTTTTGCCTTTGGTTGGTTTATATCAAGCTCTGAATCATAAGAATTTTTGCAACTGACAATCCCTCATTATAGTGCACTTCTGTTAAATACTTCATAGTAATGACTGAAAAAAGCATCAGATGCATTATACCAAAGCTATAGAAGAACTATTTCCACATTACATAAAGAACCTTTCAGGGAATGAACCATTTTTGGTGGTACCACAGCTACCTTACTGTACAATCGTCTCCCACCACAAAATAGAAATATTTAAGAGGGGAAATATGTTTCAGGTTTTTTTTTTGTGGCAAAAAAAAAAAATGGTTACAGGACCAACCACTGAAAGATTTCCCACGGAACCAAAATGCATCTTCTATGCCACTGATTGCTCTATCTTTTAGGGCACCTGATTTATTTCAGATCACACTTTCATAAATGGTAATAAACAAATAAAACTCTTCACCGCTGCAACTCCTGGCAAAATTCTGCATCACTGAGATGTGTCATAGGCAAATGATTGTAAAAGTACATATTTTTCCTTCTTTTAAAGGTAGGTCCCATTTTTATAAATAGTCCGTACCTGCTCGTGTTGTTTTGTCTTTTGCTGCATACGCCGGTAGCCCCTCATCTCTGCCCTTGTGCGACTGAAAACAGAAAACACCACAGATTAGACCTGATTCATGTCTGCAGGCCAAAGGCTGGACACTAAACACATATATCAGCCAGCCAAAAGCACAGAATCAATTGGCCTTGAGGATGACAATGCTGTCGTCTGCATTTTGTTTAAATGCCTTTGTCAGCCTGATTAACAGTCTAAGGTGTTAGCAGGCTTGTGTAACTGACTGTGTGTGTGCTCAAACTAATCACTACAGCATCACTAAGCAGCCCCCTCTCTTCCCCCTCTGTGGCTGAGAGTAACTCCTTCAGCTCCCTGTGTTAATGTGGTGTCGGCAGGTTAAAGACTAAAACGGCTAATAGGCAGGCGTGACAAAAGCAGAGCCGAACATAATGTCGCCATTAAACAAAACATGACTGGGCTTATTAGGAGGGATCAAAGCACTCTGAATATTTCATTTCTGCAGGGAGCGCCCAGCTATCAATCTTGTTATGCATACGGATCCCGCCAGTCTATGGCCTGCATTTAAATAATAATTAGTTTAAGTGCCTGCAGGGAATATTTACATTTTTGTAGGCAGTGGTGTCCTCCACTGAGGCATGAATGGGGCTGGGGTCTTTGAGAGAGGTGGGTGGACTGACAGCCAAGCTTGGTTTGTCCTCTGTAGAGCTTTCAGGGGGGATGGTGGAAAAGGAAGGTGCGTCTTTATCTCGGTCGCCTGTGGTGCTTTCAGTGAGTCGTGAAATGTGAAGACTACACGGCTGCTGTTGTGATGCTGCGCGGCTGCTGAAGTCTTCCTGCTCCTCATCCTGCTTGGTCTCCACATCCACTTCCTGTTCCTCATCGCTCTCTGCGCTTTCGCTCTGGTAGCTGCAGCTGGTGCCGGGTGAGAGATGCCTCTCTGCTCCAAACTCCTCCAGGTTGCCATGTAGCTTGGCGATGCTTTCAGTGTCCTTTACCACTGGCCGGAAGGCGGAGTGGTAGCTGGCCTTGCGGGCTTGCAGAGATGGAGCATCTAGAAGTTTGAGCCAGCCTTCCGGGGCAGGTCTCAGGTCAGGGGTCATGGTTGGGGGGCAGTCGCTTTCAAAAAGGCCTGCTCTGGGATTGGTGCCTACGGCAGCACCAGTCCCAGCTCCTGCGGCAGCATCTCCTTGCTCGCTCAGGTCAAGGAAGGCCTGGCGAAGGGAGGGCGTTTCTGTGAGAGTGGAGAGAGCGTTGGGCTGGGGCTGGAGGTATGTGGGTACGGGGATGCCCCCTGCGGCTCTTGGGGGCCAGAACATGCAAAAAGGAGGGTAAAAAGTGTCCTTGCGCCCTGGCCAAAGCAGGCCCGAGATAGCACCATTTTTCTGTCCGTTCACAGCCTCATTGTCATCCTTCTTCTGCTGACACAAGCCGAATGCTGGGAAGGTGTAGGGACTGGGGAAGAGCGAAGTGGGTGGAAATTTCTGCAGCATACCGAAGCCTTTGCTGGGCACAGGAATGACCGGGTAACTACGTGGGTTCTTGTGAGGAGAGAGGCTGCTTGCATCCAGGTCCTCCTCATCATCATACCTGCCCCTCTTCTGGCTCAGATCAGAAGATATCATGTGGGGCAGCACTGAGCTGACAGCCTTCACAGAGTCCATGGGGGTGCAGTGGGAAGTAGGCAGTGCCCGCTTGCGGCTGCCCCCATTGAACATGGCTTTCACATCCTCCCAGGCGAACACCAGATCATCTGGAGGTGACTTGTCTGACAGCTTGAGGTGTCGGCGCCAGGAGTTGAAGTTGGCGGCATCGGGCTGGGTATACTTTGCCTCAGGCATGCGGTGTGAATGAAAGATGAATTTGTTGGGGGAGAAGTACATGTTGCAGTAGGAACACTTTATGCACTTGGCCCTTGAGCTGTTGTAACGAGCGGGGATGAAGTTGCCACGGCAGCCCCATGCACACTCATGTGTCACATCAAACGCAAAGTTATCGGGCAGCTTGGGAGGTGTGTTCTCACCCAGAAATGACTTGCAGAGTCGCTCAGCCTCACGCTTAGTGATCATGCCACAGCGACGGGATGAGATGGGCATAGCGCCGGCCCTCCTCAGTATCTCCAGCTGTACTGGAGTGCACTGCACGCACGTGATGCCCAGGGCTACTCGCCGGTTGTGGATCTCATTGTAGCTGTAGTTCTTCAACAAAGTGTTGGAGATTTGGGCCAGACAGAGGCGCTCCTGGTTGTCGATGACCAGTGAGACAATGGGCACTCCATACAGGATGACCTGACCCACCTGGTTGGGTTTGAGGGAAGACGAGTGGTTGGATCTGGGTGGAGTGAGAGCTTCTTGCTGGAATGAACTGGGAGGGCTCGCCATGACTATATCAGTGTGTCCAGGGAGAAGACTCTTGTCCATCCTGTGGGGACCTTAAATAGGAAACTGGTTGTAACTGTGAGGGAAAAAAGAGTAAAAGAATTTCAGTTAAAGAAGGACAAAATTAAAAGCGAAGAATGTTGCTGTTATTGAGTTGAACATTATTTTCCTATTTGTAGTATAATCTTTTTTGTTATTTTAATATTTAATGTAATTTAGTGTAATTATTTTGTGCCTAATTGGATAAAGCAAAGATTAAAGAGATTAAAATAAACCCAATCAAGGCTCTGTTGAATAGTAAAAGAAAAAAAAAATCTGTGTGAAAAAAACGTCTGGAGGCATTTAAACACAAAAAGCACTTAAACAAAAAAGATTTTCTGTTATTACTACAAATTAAACAGTGTAAGTTATTTATTTTATTAATGTCCTGACAAAGTGGACAATTTTTTTGTAGCAGGAATTGCAAAGCCAACGCTATATATAAAACTATATAAATGACAAACCGCATGAGAAAATCGGTCTGAAAAACATACAGCCTTTTTTCTTGTCTTTTTTTTTTGTACAGCTTTTTGCAACATGATCAAAACGAGCTGTTAAAACACACTAAAAGAGTGAAATATACGTAGCCTAGTTCTCAGAGTTAACTGTGAAGAAACACTTATACTTCCAGTCTAATAATCACACAGATTAAACGTAATCCGAATGTAACACTTACTTACAACATTCTCAGATATAATACACTCTTAATACACTCTTTAAACAGATGCGTTAAACACATAACGACCACACATTTTGTGTTGCTTAAAAACAGCAACAATAACAACAACAAAAACCGGCGTCATGTTTTACACAGACAGTGTAAAATCGGATTTTAACAGAAATTTTACTTTCAGCGTATTCGGATGATATTCATATAAGAACGAATCATGAAAAAAAAAAGAACACAAAAATAGGAATGTGCAAATATTTTGATTAGACTACCGAGCGGCAACAACAGCAATATAATAATAATAATAATAATAATAATAATAATAATAATAATAATAATAATAATGATGATGATGATGATGATGATGATGATGATGATAATAATAATAATAATAATAACTTGTCATAAAAGTATTATAAAAACGACACAACATACTCAGCCTGTATTATTATTATTATCATTATTATTGTTATTATTATTACACACAGAGCTGTTCTCTGTAGCTGAGAGGAAGTGTTACCTGTGGCAGGTGGCAGATACTCAGGCTAGCCGCGCATGTCCGCGCTCCTTCCACAAACACCGGCTGCGTCTTTACACGCGGCGGAACGGAATAAAACGCAAACGAAAGTCCAGCGTGATGCGGAGCCGCTTTTTTCCCCCCCGGTTCGCTTTAACACTTGCGCGCGGGAGAGCAACATTAACTGCGCGGCGCACGCGGGCTTGTTTTCATTATAACAGACGTCGGCGGACGCGCGTTGATTGGCGCAGCGCTCCTGTCCTCGAGCCTCAGCGCGAGCGGCCCGAGGAGCCAATGACGTTTCACTAACTTCCACTCAGCGCTAAAGAGAGAGAGAGAGAGAGAGAGGGAGAGAGAGGGAGAGGGAGAGACAGAGAGAGAAAGAGAGAGAGAGAGATAGAGAGAGATGTTGTGAGCGCGAGCCGCGCCCCGGGGCTACCACGCGCGCCCACCGGAAATCTGAATGAGAGAAAAAATAATTGACTCAGGCCATATGTGTTCGGTTTGTTTAACAAAATAGAACAAAACGCTTGATTTGAACCAGTATAAACGATTTCACACACGCATCAATTAAAACAAATGCTCTGAATAACAGAGCTCATGCAGAGTTTTATTGGTCTATCAGCACATGAAAAAAAGCATCTAGGAGCAAAAACTATCAGCGCTGTAGCCTAATAAAGGCCTGGTTTCATTTATCTGACTGTAAATCCATGCTAGAAGCCATTTCCGCATCAGATACTGACACTACAAAGCTTCTCCTGTAGTTACTACACTTTATAGTCATAAGAAATAGACTACAGGCTTTGGAAGTTTCACTTATTTTGGTTTGGACTATTTAAATGTAAATTCTTAATTCTTAATAAGCCGGTGATATATTTATTTGGAAATTTTATTTTCTTCTATGAATATATATATATATATATATATATATATATATATATATATATATGATATTCTCCTGATATCATATTCTCCTGTATTAATTACAATTAGCCTCCAGATTTATGGGACTATAAGTGGTCTATAGTCGAAGCATAATTACTTTCCTTTATGAATAATAATAAAACAATAAATGGTCAGTTGTTTTATCCGCTCCTATCAGATGGTCCACCTGTGGCTGTTGGACTCTGTCCAGTCTGCACATGTAAAGGTCATGGAGGCCTGTAAATGTTTATTAATGAATGATTGAATGGATGATTGAATGAATGAATGAATGAATGCACCAGAGAGGACGGCACCGGAATGGAAAATGTCGACCTGTCATTTTGTTCATCATTATCAGGGCAATTCAGACACAATCGACTACGATCTAGAGCAAAATATTTAAAAAAAAAAGGGAGGGGTGATGATAAGTAACAGATGACATTTCTCCTCATATCAATAACATTAAGACACAACAATCCAGTGTGAAGAATCGATTTAAATTATTCCCAATGATCTCGGGTGCAAGAAGCCATCGAAATTGTTATAAAGAGCTCTGTGCAGATGCTGATGCGCTGCTTAGAACGGCACGTGCTTTACGCGCTGTGCAACTTTGAAGAACCCGAATAGCTGGGGTGTTATTTATTTATTTATTTATTTATTTATTCAGCTATTTTCGCGATGATTAATGCAGTTTTGCGCGTTAAATTGTGTGCTGTATTGACTGTAATTGGCCCGTGGGATGAGGTCCCATCTGCTGGGCTCTGAAGCTCATTCCCATCTCCTCCTGCTGCCTTTTGTCTCCTCACACACACACACACACACACACCGCGCATGACGGAGGAGCGCGCGCCGCCAAGTACCGGACGGACACTTCCGGTGACAAGGCGCGAGACTATATAATAATAATAATAGTAATAGTAATAATAATAATAATAATAATAATAATATGCAGTCTGTAGTTTATGATCACGGTAACCAGGGTGTAAAATAAATAAATAAATAAATAAATAAATAAATCTTTCTCTTAAACCTTCTGCTGAGGTCTCCATAAATCACCTTTTGTATGTGTGTGTGTGTGTGTTGTTCCTAGCTCTCAGATCTAACCGAACCCGTAGTCACACACACACACACACGCACACACACACACACACACACACACTTTAGTGCTGATGACGGCCAACGCTGAAGCGCCTCAAAAAATTTCGGCATCAATAAATGATGAGTTTCATCTACGCGCGCGGAACTCCTACTGCGAAATTAATCACGCGCTTAAAGAAGAATTGCTCCGGTGACCTATAGGGGTCAATGCACCGGGAAAGATACTACAGAAATTAATAGCTACAAGACTAAGACATCACACAGCAAATCAGTCAACAAATCAAACACGCCCGAAGCAAATTAGTCCCATTTTTAAACAGATGAAACACATCATATTTCTACACAAGGCCATTTCTTAGGCTAATGTCCCTGCATGAATTTCACTTAAAAAGGGAAGAAAAAAAACAACACATCATATTTCATTTGTGACCTACAAACGAAGAGATAAACGGAAACGTGCGTCGTCTCTTAGTGTCTAAATACATTGTCCCTGATCATAATCCTCACTTAATGATGCATCACGTGTCAAGAAATATAATAATAATTTACACACGCTCTATTGTAATTTCATGTTCTTCTTCATTTATTGAAAAAAAAAAAACATGCAAGGTTATTTCCTTTTAAGCGTTATTCAGTGATCACTTGATCACTGACAAACTGAATGTCTCTCTCTGACGTCACTTGCCTCGCCGTACAGCCTTCCACCTCACCTAGTCCTCACAGTCTGTCCCTCACAGTCTGTCCCTCACAGTCTGTCCACATTTAGGAGGTGTGCAATCACATACACACGAAACAAGATTTAAATGATTCTGTTAGGATATCGAATTTACCCAACTTTATTTTTTTTTTCTTTTCCATTTAAATTTCTCAAGAACTTATATACACCACATTTTATGTTAGTTCAGCTAAATAAATCACTGTGCATCAGAAAACACTCTTTTTTTTTTTGTTTAACCTATATGTTTCAGAAGTGTTACCCTGATTTTTACAGCCATTCTCTATATTTATGTTCACAACCAGAAAACTAGGCCATGAGCACGTGCATTAGAGAGCAATTCCTCCTCCAAACTCTACAGCTTCTTCTGTGACTGGTTTCATAACTCAGTGTTTTTAGAATGAAATTGCACTCCTTCATAACTGAATGAGTTTAATGGAGTTTCTGATGTAATAGACTATAAACAGCTTGAAGTTGAAATGATGCCATTTTTTTATGTAAACTGGTACAAATTACAAACCTACCACAGTGCACAGAAAGTGTGAGAAAGATGAAAAAAAGATTAGTTTCAGGTTATGGGGTAACGCGAATAAAAAAAATAAGATCATAATTTTGATCTGTAAATTTTTTTTAAAACAAATTGATTTTTTTTAATGGTGTGAAAAATATATTTACATACCTTGACTATCACAAGTGCTTTAGACAATGTGCTGCAGTCCACCTCACTGTGCAGCATGAGCTGGAGTCTGAAACCACACACACACACACACACACACACACACACACACACACACACACACACACACACACACACATTTTACATTTAAAGATGTGTATCGGTCGAATTACTTCCGACTTGGTCTCTTTCACAAAATTAAAACAATCAAACAGATTTTGTGAATATAAAATATGATTTCATGCTGGAAATTAATGTTTACTTCTGTTTCTGAAGTTTATTTTTCCTCAAGATGTCAGTTACAAACGAAGATTGAAAGATTTAGGAAGCGCGTCTTTTGATTGCAGGAGAAAATGAGGAGTGAGAGATGATAAAACCACGACAGATTATCTCACATTAGGAATTATAAATAGGAAAAAAGATGTCAGGTTTTTTTTTTTTCAGAACACTGAGGATATAAAATGTGTTATCCCGTCTACATTTTCTAAATTAAAAAAGCTGAATAACTTGAGGACTACAGTAAGAATTTGTCATTTTATTTATTTAAAAAAAAACACAGAGTGTAAATAATAAATCAGGGTAACGAGTATTACCAGGAAGATCATGGGCACTTAATTATGTTTCATATAAACTTGTAATGTTTAAAAAAATAAATAAATAAAAGCAAAATAAAAAAAAAAAAAAATAGAAACAGCTTTCGCATGTGCACATGTTTTTAATTCACGTGCACTCCAAATTGCTGAATTGACATCCACAATGTTGGAGATGGAATTGCATTTGGAAATAAATGCACACTTTAAGAATGACTTCAGCACCGTAGCTGTTTGAAACATGTGCACATCACCTCAACTCGCTTAATAAACATTCCAGAGAAACATGCATTTAGCTAATATATACTACATATATACTACATGAACGACACGTAGCAAGACAAAACACCTTTACTCACTCATATCAACTAATTATACAGTATACTGCATACGCGCACACACGCGCGCGCACACGCACGCGCGCACACACACACACACACACACACACACACACATCCCCTCCTACCGAGCTGAATTAACACCGCACACTCTCTCAGTGTTCATATGCGTCCAGCTGGACTGATAAACACTGTAGGTGTTAATGCATCTTGAAGTTTTTTTTTTTGTTCGTTTTTTTTTTGCAAACTTTTTTCCCTTCTCTTTTGATAAAGAACATCACTTACCTGCTTTCGGCACGCGCGCGTCTTTGCGCTTCCTCTCAGTCTCCCAGGCTGTGCTGCGCTTCTCTTTTACACACTGGCGCTACAAACCGGGTTGCCAGATTGCATTCGCAGCTTTCTACACATTCGCAGTTTTAAACCCGCCCAGTCCATGCTAAACCAGCCCCATTCTGTAACTTTGCCAACTCTCATCTCCCAGACCAGTGTGATTAAAAATACCCCACTCCAGGGTAAACCGCCCAATCTGGCATCACTGCTTTATATTACTGAGTCTTTTTTTTTTTTCCCATATAGAGTGACTGATGGGTTGCCAAATGCAATTGACTCATCCAATTCAATTTAGTATAAAACCATCCAAAATGCAACAGATATGACCTTACAGAATTTTCCTTACTATATATGTAGATATCAAAATAAATGTTGAACCATACAAAAGTATAAAATCTATTAAAATGATCAATAATATTTCTATATTTTATTTTGGAAATACAATGACTATTTAGTTCAGCATTTCCCAGTTATTAAGATACACTCTGAGAAATGGAGGAGGACACATCTTTAGTATCTTGTGTATGTATCTTTTACCTAGGAAGGTGCATGTGGTGCACCGTTAATTCGTTTTTAGCACCAGTGGTCCTTAGGGTACAATTATGTACACTATATTCACATTTCCAAGTAAAAGTTAAATACTAAACATACAAAAGATGTACGCTGATGGTACCATGTCAGCGACACGGAAAAGTACAATTTGGTACCTTCTGAGAGTGAATGGGACCGGTTCAATCTTTAACACAATCATGTTGACCAAGTTATTTCACTGATCAAGAGTGCTTTAGCTAACAACATAGGCATGGGTTCTCCAGGACAAAGGTTTGGAACTGGTTCAACATACAGGCTTTCTGGAGTCACTGGTATCTCTACATCCAAAAAAATTGGCATGCTACCATCCTAAATAATATGTGAAAATAGTAGGCTATGCCACAGTTTTGGAAGTTAAGCCAAATGAATGAGGCATGGAAAATGTTCTACAGCCTCTTGTGTATGGATGGAACCCAGAACCATGTGGACATGGCTGATGGCTTCTGTATTTCAAAATACCACAGATGCAGGCAAAGCCCACTTCTACGTGGCCCAGGTTTGGAGCAAAATCTAACAATGAATTTTAAACTTCAAGATTATTATATACAGAAAAGTGACAAATTAAAGGAAAATCCAACACAACATGCCTTAGTAAGATGTCAGGCCTTCACAATCAACCAAACAGCTTCAAGGGCTCCTCAGTAGAGATTCTACAAGTCTCTAGATTCTTCCTAAAGATATTCCTTCACATGGAGTTTTGATGATGATGTTGGAGAGCTCTATCTAACACATCACTCCAGAAATCTCCCATAGGTGCTCAATTAGTGATCATGAAGGCCATAGAATATGAGCACAATTTTCAACCCCATCAAACCATTCAGTGAGCCCTTGTGCCCTGTGGATGGGGGCGGAGTCATCCTGGAAGAGACCCCTCCCATCAGGATAGAAATGTGTGATCATAGGATAAAGTTGATCAGTCAGAAGGATTTTGAATCGATTTCCATTGAAGCTTCCCTCTAAGGGCACAAGCGGAACCAAACCATGCCACTGAAATAAATAAATGTCCCACACAATAAGAGAGAGAGGGGGGGAGGGGGTAATTTATTACTCCTTATCTATATCCTAAAGGATTTAAAACATTGGAATAGGTTACTAAAAAAAATGAAATTTCCACAATTTTCCATTTACCCCAAAAATAGAACCTAGTAGAAGTAGAAAAGTAATTGAGGATCCCAGACATGTTTGGAGTGTGATGTACCTAACCCAAAATCCTATCTGTAAATATCTGTCTGAAAGTGTATCTAGTTATTCAGTAATTCAGTAAGTCATTCACTGAGGGTTTTATTTTAATTGACAGCACTTTGATATCATTCTGCCCTTTATTCCCTGCTTTACAAAGTTTAGAGACAAGCATCCTACTGTATTGAAAAACTGAATGTTATTTGGAGGAAATGTGAATAAACTTAAATTTGTGAATACAAACTTTAAAAAGTTATTGTGTATCTTTACAGTGACGTTTAAATAAGTACAAGCCAATGTGGACTTATGGAAAAGATGCTGGGTGAGACAGATTTCGTGTACTTTCTTGCTGCATTAGCCTCATACATGCTCCTGTGCAACACTAGAGAAGTAAATTTCAGACACCAAATATCTTGGCTAATCATCGAAATTTTCAGAATGAGAGGTAAATCAGGGAACATTTTCAACTGGGCATTTTAATCAGATTTTTCAATTCAAACCCTTTCCCTACAGTTTGGACAACTATTAAGTTTCTTCTACTGGATGTTGTTTACCTTGTCTGAAAAAAAGTGTAAAGAATTCAATCACTAATAAATCAATTAAGACGCCAAATCTGTCTGCAGGTATGATTGTGAAGACTTTGGGTGAAATATGACCAAAATGTTATCAGAGTCAGAGATGCTTACAAACCTGTTCAATGACATTTAATTGGGAAAACAGCATTCAGAAAAGAAAAAAAAAGTTTAAAGAAGAAAAATACAGTCATGAAGTGTTCACTTATAGAAAATGTCCCTCACAAATCGGCTATTTTGGCAATAGAGACAACTGAAAAGCCGAGAACACGTAAACAAGACAGACATCATTCAACATTATCATTCAAAGTGAGACAGTTGCATGACGATGCATGAAACATTTACCTCTGCTCTGAGCTGCTCATTGATCTCTGCAGCGAGGTTGAAATGTACATCCTTTACAAATGATTCATGAGGAGGATTAGTTATATAGGAAACTCCATACATTAGTATGTCTTTTACAGTAATCATAAACACAGCTGAAAGCACACGTCTGCATCGCATGACTATAAGGGAAGCTGATCTCTCTATCACGGAAGGTCACTACTGTGTTTCCCTTCTCAGACTGAAAGTCCAACGCTCTAAGACATCAGGGTTTTAGTTCGGCAGCCTTTCTGCCTCTCTGCCCTAAGCATATCTCTTTCCACTCATAGTGTCATATTTCATTTCATGAACTATAAATGGACTGCATCGCATATATATGGGAATTACAATCTATAAATGGTCCATTGTTCGTTTCCACAAATCTTGAAATAAAATGAATGCATCCCAAGCATCAAATAGTTGTCAACAGTTGTCTCTCTTATAGAAAGTTAATCAACACATTTTGACCAATCAGATTCAAGTACTCAAGGTTGCTGTGGTATACGACATATTTGTTGCACTAGAGCAAGCCATGTTCACACTTTTGAGGAAATAATTTTGTAAAACAATAGCAATACTCTGCATTTAAACATTAAGGAAACTATATTATGTAGTATTATACAATACTCTATTTTCACTATATTAGAAGAGCTATAAGCTTTCCAGTACAATCTCACTGTCATAAGGCCTACAGGGATGTGATGATAACAAATTAAAGTTAAAAAAAAAAAAAAGAAAAGATTATATAGCTGCCCCCATAACATTACAGCATTCAGCTACACAGTGAAGTTTTATTCGTGTTTATCGTTCACTGTATCCATGTTTTAATTTGCAAGTCTGCATAACATTACTTAAAAACCGGTAGTAGTTTGAGGTGTGTTTTGAATTTTTACTCATTTTATACATTATGCAAATTATTTTAAGACAGACAGATTTCCATACTCTCTCTTCCCTGTCAATCACAGCAACACTAGCCAATCATGGGTGTCTGTGAGCTCATGTATGCAGAAGAGGGTAGATAGCTCTTTCCTCTGAGTGTGTTACACTGCCCTGTGATGCAGCGTACACCAGCATACACTCCCAATGATCCCAGAATAGACTAAGGATTCAGTCTTGGACTGACCAGAATAAAGTGGCTACTAAAGATGAATGCATAAACTAATGAAATATTATTAATCTAATTAAGACCAAAACTTCTTTTAATGTACGTGATAAAACCCCTCAAATGTTACAACTGATCAAGAACAACTTGTTAAATAGTTTTGATGTTAATTGCTTAGCTGGTTTGGGAATTCTTGGAGTCATTCAGTTTGACTCTGTGTTTAGCAAATTTTGCGTGTTAGTGAATGATTTTGTCCGGATTTGATTTTTATTTGAAACAAGGGAATTTGGACCATTTAAACAGGACAGGGAATCGTTTGTAAGGCATCAGTGTGGATCAAAATTGACATTTTTTTCCCAGGCACATTCACTGAAGTGGACCTGTTCACATGTGAATCACGGAATGTTGTGAGAACAGGGACTTCACTTAGTTTGTGCGTGTAGTTGTTTTTAACGTTTAATGAGTAATTCCTTCGGATCACTGCTCCATTTACAAATGCATTCACAGACAAGTGTATTAGGGAAAATATTGATCCCAAATGTAGGGAAGGTTTTCCGTAACAGGAGAAGCTTTCTGTATAAAGAATGCCAGGGTCAGACACGTCGCTCCAGGTGAACGGGGATCACAGTTAAGCAAACTCTTCTAACTTTACACTTTCTTAATGACTATACAGGCTCAGAGCCAGGTTTGTTCATTGCAGGATTTATAATTAGACCCTTTCTCACAGGTACAGGTCTGCTGATCCGCTGGCATCTCTCAGTCCTGCCACACGATTGGGATCTCAGTCTTATTGTCAGTAAGTAGCAGGAAGGTGACAGAAATCTGACTCTTTGCCATGTTTGTATACATAGAGAACTAATTTGGAAGGAACCACATCTCTCTTTCTATCTCTCTCTTTCTCTGGCTCATTAAGGGCTCTCTCTCAGTTCCTCTCACCACCGACTTGTAAACAGCTTTTAATGTGGCTATTAGAGGAAGAGGACAGGAAGCAGGGAAAACATAGCTCTTCATTATTCATGAGGAGGTTTAATCCACTGCTTAATCACCATTGTTTGTGTGGAGCAGGCCAGAGGTGCTCCTCTTCTGGAGACAGGAAGTCCATTAACCATTTATGAGCCCTATAATTTTACAATTTCATTCATTTACACAGTGCTCTAAATGAGGAAAACATTCCAGGGCAATTTGATAAATGGGTTTCCAGAATGCATGTTTAACTTCCTATAGGGCTGTATACAGTATATTAGAATGCCGTTTCAGTCATGTCAGTGTTAATAATGTCTCGTATTAAAGTGTCTAACAAACCAAAGTGAGTCTCAATCTAAGCCTTTGAGTTAGTAATCTATCTGCGTAAACTTGAGTCTCAGGCCAGAGATAATCAGTTGTTAGGATTATGTTACATATGGCGTCCCTGCCAGTATTAATTGTGCAATCTCCTAATCTGTGCTGTAATCCCTGGAAGCAGTGGGAAATATGGCAGAATAAAGATTAAAGTGTTTACTGTTCTTGGTATCCACAGACAAACAATAAACGGACATGTTTTTGATGTCCTATTTGTTTCGCTTGTCATGCTGATTAGCTGGAATTTATGACAACAATTCAGTTTTTACAATCTGATCTCTGTGACCTTAATGTGTGGCAGAAAAAGATGGCTCTTTATGTTTATCTCGCATATGATTGTGAGAGGGAAACGTGTTCGCTCTCCGTACACCTTATTAGACACACCTGTACACCTGCACATTCATGCAGTTATCTAATCAGCCAATCATGTGGCAGCAGCACAATGCAAAAAAAACCAAAAAAAAAATCATGCAGATGCAGGTCAAGAGCTCTGGCTGTTGCTCACATCAAACATCAGAATGAAGAAAAACTGTGATCTCTCTGACTTTGATCATGGCATGGATGTTGGTACCAGATGGGGTGGTTTGTGTATTTCAGAAACTGCTGATCTCCTGGGATTTTCACACACAACAGTCCTAGAGTTTACACAGAATGGTGTGAAAAAACTAAAAACATCGAGTGAGCGACAGTTCTGTAGGTGGAAATGCCTTGTTGATAAGAGAGGTCAGAGGAAAATGGCCAGATTGCTTTGAGCTGCCAGGAAGGATAGAGTAACTCATATAATCACTCTTTACAACTGAGGTGAACAGAAAAGCATCTCAGCATGCACAAAACATCGAACCTAAAACCATGCTAGCTAGGTGTGATTTTTCTACGGATTTGATCAAGTTTTTGGATAGCTATGTTATAGTGAACTGGACATAATCAGCAGTGGAACCTGATGTGGTCTTCTGCTGTCGTAGCTCATCCACCTCAAGGTTCAGCATGTTGTGAGATACTCCTATGTTCACTGCAGATGTAGAGTAGTTATTTTTGAGCTAATTAAGTCTGCAAAATTGCCGCTTACTGGAGTTTTTTTTTTTTTTTGCTTTTCACACCATTCTATGTAAACTCTAGAGACTGTTGTAGAGACTACAACATGTAGCTACATGATTTTATGCATTACACAGCGGCTACATGATTGGCTAATTGGATAATTGCATAAATGACCACGTGTGCACATGTTCCTAATAAAGTGGCCAGTGAGTGTATGTATAAGTGCGATGTAATGGAAAGAAAAGTGAACAGAAAATGAACATTTTTCAAACACACACTAATGTATTGGAATGCAAAGGATGCCATGTATGGTTTCATGGTGAAAACAAAATGCTGCTGAAGTAATAAAACTCAGATGCTGCTATAATGACGGCTGAGTAAAGCATGCTGTATGCAAGCCTTTTGTGAGACATTTTCACCAAACTGACATCATTAAATACACACACACTTCAGTCAAATGTTCTACCTGGGAGGCACCAGTGGGCAAACACACACGAGCAAAGCCAATTAACACACATAATTATTTTTGAGGCAACGGCCCACAAATCTCTTCCTGTTTTTAAATAACAATTCTCATTAGCTCTCTCACGAAAACAGCAAGGACAATGAAAAACATATTAAACATATTTCAACAGCTCAGTGATCACATGACCCGGGAAAACAGAATCACACATGCACCGCATACTGGATTGAATGAGGATTAAATCACACTGTATACATATCTGTATATCTGAGATGGTTTGCTGCAGAAAACAAGTCGTTATTAATGCCCAGGGATTCAACTTTCCACTGACACAAGAACAATTCTAAGCGTTTTAATGGTCGTTGTTATTAATATTCACCAAAAACGACCTCTAATCACATGACTACCTGACAGATCATGTTTATCTTTGTTCGCTGAGAAGATTAAGTGGTGTATTATAGGGTATTATTATTGGAGACTATTGGCGAGTGATGCAAGAACAAGGAATATGTAGGAAACAACAGAAGCAGCCATGTGTGTGCGGTAGCTGTCTGTATGTTTATAGCTAATAACAGAATCTAACAATTCTAGTCTTAAGGATTTAAAAAAAAAAGCCTCTTTATCCTGGAAGTTAAGGATGATACAAGACACAGTGGTGGTGCCAGAGAACTACTGGGATGAGATCCTGTCTGTAAAGGTGGTTTTATTTAAAGGGCCTTGAAAAAACATATGAAATAAGCAGGGAAACATGAACATAGCAAAAATCATCTGTTTTTCTATTCCTACAAAAAAGGCAAGCAGGCCCTGAGTACATGTTTTTTTCTTGTTTTTTTCTGGTGAATATACATTCAAGTATAAGATATTTAAGTATAAATTTTAGCTCTGCTTAAGAGGAAACGACTAACTCTAAACGAGAAGTACCTTTAGGAGCTGCCAGATTTTAAACATTAGATTTAGTGCTTAGCACTGATTCACCAGTTCGTTAGATGCTTCTACACTAACAGTTAAAAGTTTTTGGACACACTAGATTAAATATTTTTTGGTGTCTTAAATACATTTTATTAAAGGGTCATGGATGAAAGCTGTCTCTAAGACAAATGTAGTAAAAATGTATTTTTTATAAATGTAGTAAAATGTCTTTCTGAATAATGTAATTTTAAAAATCTAATTTTTATTTTAGTTTTTAATCTATTTTCAATTAGATTTAAATTAAATTAAATTATTTTGTTTCTGAGTTAAATGAACATACTTTTTACTAAGTATTTTAAGTACTTATTAAGTTTAAAAAAATTTAAATATTATAATGAAAACATAAATTATTCCTGAATTTTTAGGTACTTTTTTATTTTACATTTTGCAAGTGATTTTACTTAAAATTAATTTTAAGGAACAAGCAGCTTTCATGTAGAACTTAGGAGAAGTGGTGAGGAGAAAGAAGAACGATGCATTACTTCATTTTGTTAATGTGTTTATTATTATTATTATTATTATTATTATTATTATTATTATTATTATTATTATTAAATTGCGGAAATAGCAGAAAATAATACAAAAAAAGACCTTCTATGAGCAGGTGTCCAAACTCTTTATCAGGTACAAAAGTCATTTAGGTGCAAATTTTGATATTAAAAAAAACCCTAACCAAGCTTGCTTAATAATAAAACTTAAGTGAATGGACAGATGGTTTGCTCTTCATTCCATCAGTGACCGTGGATATGTTTTTAATAATCAAATCTCTAGCACCGAGTGGATTGCAGATTACAGAAATCTTTTCTAAAACAACATGATTAATCTTCCTTGCTAAAAGGAGAAACATATTTACATGATTTCAGTAGTAAACCCATCCAGTATATTAGTAGGGCTCCAGATGTTGCTATAATTTAACGCGAGGCTCCCTGATTGACTGGGAAGCTCTTTTTGACTTTAACTTTGGTAGGAGGTGAAAGAGGAAGTCAGGATAAAATGCAGTGGATTAGAGACTCATTGCGATTTAAACATGCACTCTATTTAAATACATGCACATCACTTATGAAAATACTTGTGAAAATGTCTGGTCTTAATATGTAACCGACTCCATCAGTATGAGAAAATGACTGAGAATGAATGAATTGAATTGACAAAAACTGAAAATTAAGATTTAATATTAAATGCTGGTGGATGAATGAGTGCTTCGGTTTGTTAAATGGCTGATGAATTACTAAATATCTGATATAATTTCTAAAGAGAAAACATTGAAATGGAGCAGCCACAACTTTCATCACCATGGGCACAAACATAGGCTTTCTAACCCTACTTACAGTATACACACTCTTATTAGCTATAAATTTATGCCTAGCCCAATTATTTCATCTGCTTATATGCAAAACATTTACTTATTGATTGGAACTTTTATTCAACATCAACAGCTATCAGCAGACTCAGAAAGCTTACTGTTAAACCCTGTGTTAATGCTGCAAAGACGTTTCTTTTTCTCTTTTAGTTAGCCACTAACGAAATATGAGCCAAGTCCTTAATGATATGAGCCAAGTTGTTTATTTAGCTTTTGTCTTTAGCCTTACTCTCTAGAGTACAATCATACACACACACACACACACACACACACACACACACACACACACACATTCGTCCTTGTTAATTGTCTGATGACTGCAGGAGAAGCAGAGGGAGCCAGCATGCCCCCCAAATCCTTCATCTCATTTGATCTCCACTGGAAATCTGCCACAGTGGGCTCTGTATAGCTATAAGACTCACTAAAACACACACATACACACACACACACACACACACACACACACACACACACCTGTCAATCATGCACATGTATTACAAAATGTACTCTGTGATCTATGAGGAAAGATGATGACCTGATAATGGTGTTTTGATTTCTTTACAAAAGACAGTGAGATTTCTGAATCTTTGCCACATATGTACACAGAGACCTCATTTACAGAGATGCACATCTCTCTCTCTCTCTCTCTCTCTCTCTCTCTCTCTCTCTTCTACTCTCTCTCCTACTTGTTATTGTGCTTGGCTTTCGCTCGGTGAGTGAGCACGCTATCACCGCACGCTTTTCTTTTGGCATTGTTAAAACTAAATGAAACAAGGTAATTAGCTTGTTACAATTAAAGTGACTCGACTGGATAAATTGTAATCACCCGAAATGAAGTTAGGCTTCCCTGCAGGATCGACCAGCCAGCTGAGCAGCCTCATTTGCATAATTAAAATATACAAATGATAATGGATTTTGTACTCAATATCCAGAGGCTGTAAATCCAGAGAAATATGAATTTTACAATAACAACAGGGTTGCCTTGAGGAAAACGTGGGATGATGTTTCTTGAGAGAGAGAGGGAAAAAGATTGTCTCTTTCTCTGTTAGGCTGGGAGATGAGTTTGGATACATGAACAGAGGTGTCATTTGAGGAGCGGGGAAAAAGAGAGAGAAAAAAGAATGAAAAACATTAAAATATGATATTAGTTAATAATGCCTGTGGTGGAACACGGGGGGGGGGGGGGGGGGGGGGGGGGGGGGGGGGGGGAGAGAGAGAGAGAGAGAGAGAGAGAGAGAGAGAGAGAGGTGGACCAATTACATTTGCAAATTGTGAGCTGCAGGTCCTCATAGCTTTGCTCTACCTCAAGGGAAGCCTTTTGCCTGATTACACGAAAATGGGATTGAATTAAACATCTAAAGGGTTGTCCTAAGACAAACCGAAATGAAATTAGACTCGCTCTTTTAGCTGCAAGCATCAGGAAGCTGGCAGAGACAGAAAGCCAGAAAGCCCTCCCTTCACAAAAAAAGACAGATGGAATTTCACAATTAGGTGAGGGACAATGTTGGTGAAATTAGGCCTTAGAGCTTTTCCCTCACCTCCTATATGCATGTGCCATCAAAGATCACAGTTTGCCTCACAACATCTGGATTTACTATCAGCCTCTTAGAATGAGAAATCTGCAGGCCATGGGTTTACTCCCAACAGACACTCTACACAAAAGCATGCGTAATGGGTTTTGCAGCTTGTAACTATCAGCATGTGCTCTTCAGATATCTACAGAAATGTCTATTGTGTTTTCTTTTCTGTTCTTCCTGTGCATGTTTTAAAGATTGGTAAAATAGTAAATAGGAGAAGAAAAAAGTCAGGGCTCCCAAGTGGTGCAACAATATGGTCTGGAGATCACAGGTTTGAATCCTGACCATTCCACAGCCATCTGTGGTTGGGAGTCAAGAGAGCAAAACTGCCTGTGCTCTCTGGGTGGGAGGGACTGTCTCTCCTCTGTCAATCACAGGGACCCTAGCCAATCATGGACGTATTTGAGCTCATGTATGGGGAAATAGTGCATACCTCTGAATGTGTTATGCTGCCTTGTGACGCTGCATGAGTAGCAGTTTGCAAAGACGCAAAGGTTGGCTTCACGTGTGTTAGCCTTCATCCTCCCTGGTTGGGAGCTGCTGTATGATAGGGGAGAGCTTGCAGGTGGGTGGGAATTAACAGGTGACCAAACTGGGGAGAACAATGGGGAGAAAACAGGAAATATATTTTTCACCAGCAAGAACATTTGCTAGTGTGCGTGAGACCCCCAGCCTGAGACACAGCTCACAGCATGATAGTGATGTGCTCAGGGAAACACGTGGGAGGAGATAAGGACATAAGACAGGAAGGATACATAGAAGAACGCTAGATCATGTCCAGAAACTTACAGAAAATTCATGTTCACATGAGAATAAATTTACAAATGGTTGTTAGACACTTCACATTACGTTTCGTACATGTAGTGCATGTGTTTTTATTTTTTTACATGATCTAACACGATTCATTTGTTTGTATTTTTTTTGTTCACGTGCAATTTCGGGGTATAACAGTGAAATGTATCTTCACATGCTTTTCACATGAAATAACATTACTCACATGTGAAAAATTTATGATCACACTTGAAATGTATGTAAGTTTCCATTAGCTATGTACACACATCTCTCTGCATCTCTGATAAACATCTCATAATGTAACGTTCATAAGTCTACACATACAGCTGCAGACGTACGTGAATGTGTGTGCACACGCATGTGTGTGTGCTTGTGTATTGTTTGTGCACCTGAAGCACCAGGGCGCACTCTCACTGCAAAATGAATGACTTCTCCAGCGCATGCTGGTGCAATAACATGAAGCAAAGCTGTAAGTAAATAATTTGCAGTAATCAAAGTTAATGGAACCCAATGGGAGAGACTTACTGTACTGCAATAATCGCATTTAGGAGACAGCAGATTTAGAGCATAATTGGACATAAGTAAAACTGAATTCCCCAGCTCAATTACAGAGCCGTTCTTTTGTAAATCAGCAAACATGGGTCAAGCTGCTCACACTAACATCACATCAGACAGTGTGTGTGTGTGTGTGTGTGTGTGCTCGTATCTAGCTACCTGTCCGTCACAGTAGACCAGCTCCAGAAGTCCACACACTGCATGTAGGAATGATTTTATTGGCCATCACTCGGCAAGATGGTAATATGATTTTCATTACCTACTAGATAATGAGGTGTTTGCATTCAAAAAGAGTTTGTTATAATTAAAAATCTATTATTTCATATCATTAAATCGGAAACTGTCTGATTACAGGTTTACTCCAGTGGCTGTGTTAAGCTAAAACTAAATTACTGCAATAGAAACACGTGTCCAAACAAGATCATTAAACCCCCCTATTATTATTATTATTATTATTATTATTATTATTATTATTATTATTATTATTATTATTATTATTATTATAATACAGCATAAAAATATTTAACAATATATTATTTTATAAATCAATGCTCCCTGACTTGACCAGATTTGAGCAAGACTGAGATTGAAAAAGGAATCTAAATTAATTTGTCATCCCTGTCTGATCCTGTACTGTCCCTCTGTCCTCACGCCTGCAGTCATGATGCTGAAGCAGAACTGTATTGTTTCAGGTCAGACTGGGTCAAATCTCCTCTCTCTGGACTGGACTGCTGGCCCGGCTTTTACTCCAGCGCTGGTGTCAAGTAAGAAAGTGCAAAGCCAGCTTGCAATCAATGTTATCAGAAAGGTCACTAAAGCAACTGACCGTTTCTAAAAAGACTAGGATGTTATGTTCATAAAAATACCATTTCTGCAATATATTGTAAAAACATCTGCTGCAATAATGGTTTGCTGGACAGTGCTATCAGTACCTTGCTCACACAACATTCCCAGGCACAAGCTAACACTACGGAAGGTCAGTGTTAACGTTCCTCCAAAGTGAAAAAAAAGAGGCAAGAACGTAATGGCAATGCTTAAAACATTTTCCCAAAAGCCTGACAGATTGAATGCTGTTGGAAGAAATAGTTGCTAGAACCATAGCATTCAGAGAACTTTCGACTCCTGACACTAGCCAATCGTGTGCATCTGAAGAGCAGACAGCACCTTCCTCCAAGTGTGTTACACTGCCCTGTGATGCAGCAAGAGCAGCAGTTAGAAGAGATGTGGTTGGCTGCCTTGACGTGTCTTGGAGGAAGCATGTTTTAGCCTTCACATGCTTCACATGCTCCCCAGCTGATAGCTGTCATATAGGGGAGAGCTGGCAGTGGGTGCGATTTGCCAAGTGGCTAAATCGGAGGGGAGGGGGGTGGGGGACAACAACAACAACAAAAAATATCAACTAACCTATAATTGTTAGCTGGGAATCTGTGTTTCCATCCACATTCAGACAGATCTAGTTAAAGATCAATATAGTACTCATTAAAACTGAAATTAATTAAATAAATGCATAAATTAATGTAAAACTGTTGTCCCATCTATTTACCTTAGCTCTTTCTCTTTTCAGAATTGCTGTTTTATCATGAAATTTTGATTCCTTAAACGCCAAACTGTAGGTTTATTCAGGCCAAGGTCTATGTTTAATATCCAAAAAATGTACTAAATCATCATTTAGAGTAGTGTCTTCTGTTCTCTAAAGCTCAACATACCAAAAACAACATCAAAGCCACATAGCCTCTTTCTTAAATATATATTTAATGTCAAGATCTTAGGGTTGTGTTACTTACCATCACTCACTATTAAAATGGACAGTCACACTTACTTGAAGTTCTTACTGAATTTAATTGAAAATGAGAATGAGGTTTTAATCACAGTGAGTTAGTGAATAAGTGCCGTGTGAGTGAGAGGTTTTAAATAAACTGCAGCACAAAGCCACTGCATATATGAAGAAGGGATAAAATGATTAAATGTTATTTACAGGAGGGGCAGTGGAAGATTAAGGTGCACCTCTATCATACCCTCTGTCTTCCGCTTAAACAAAATAAGTATCCCGATAGGTTCTTCAGTCACGCCTCATCGCTTTCACCCCTCTCAGTAGGAAATGAGTGCACGATGAGTGTACGATGAGCTGTCATTACTCTCCTCTCTCCCTCCTCCTTTACACACACCGAGTGCTTTATTTAAATAACTTACAGGTCCAATTAGACAGGAAATTAAATTGTCATTATTTAAGTGGGTGACGGGAAAAGAAAGTGACAGGAGGCAGGAGTGGCTTTTGTCCCTTGGGGCCTCCTGTAGTTACAGCAAGGAATACAAGGAGAGCCAACATGGGTAAAGGCTCAGAGTATCACAATTACTGAATTTCACAAAATAAACACATATAGTATGTATATGAATTGTCTCCAAAATGATATGCCACCCAAGCATTTCATCTAACTGGTCACAATTCCAACATTTTGGTTTGGATTTGTAATGCTCCAAAATTATCCATTATATTATATGTTGTCTAAATTTAATTGAATTTATACCAATGCACTGCCTGATTCTCAAATCTGATTGGTCAGAATATAACAGATATAACAGAATCTCTGACAACAGGTTTAGAATGCACTTGCTCTAATACATTATCATTTTTATAAGAAAAACTTATTCACATTTAATCTAAGCCAATAATAATAAACAAAATATGTAATTATTTAAACAAAGAAAAATTTATAATCATTGATATGGTCTAAGCAGGCATTTCCTAACATTTATATGTATTTATATATTTTTATATGGTGTATCCAGAATGAGTGCTTTGTAACAGTAAGTTTTCCACAAAGGGACAGTGTTCAGGACAGAGGACTTTGTGCTTCCAGATAAAACTGTTTTTATTCGACTTCTCTTTCTTTTTTCACCAAGAGTGGGACATACACCAATATGACCCAAAATGACACAAAAGAGGGTTTGTGCACATTTTTCTTTCACTCTTTGCTATTTGAGTTTGGTATATAAAGAAAGTTATGAAGTTAATTTCCAGTTTCACTACACAAATATCAAATAAGCCTAATTAATTACATACAAGTTTCCCACATACACATATAGTGTTTTTATTAACTTTACCAGAAAAGACATTTCTGTTTGTCTTAGCTTCAGTCTCTAAATCATCAATAATCCATATTTCTCACTGTTCGTCTCATCATTCACTCATCTAGTCACTTTTCCCTCATCACTCACCGCATCTCTGTCCTCTTGATAATTAGTCTTTAAGTGATGTAAAAGCAGAGTGATCCTCTGACCCCCGATCAGCAGGAGAGTGAAGAGGGCCAGTCAGACAGTCAGATGAGCCGTGTCCCCCCGTGATCCCCTGCATGCGTCCTGATGCACCGTGGTCATAAAGCTGATGGATGGAGTGAAATCAAAGATTCACAGGTGATCTCTGACCCCAGCCATAGCAAATGGACCCCAGCATCTGTGCAGTGGCAGTAAACGGGCCCAGAGCGTGCCCTTTGTGGCCATTCCTGAGTGCTGGGCTTATGGAAACACTTAGCCAGGGTCCTGCCAAAGGCCTCATTATGAAATAAGGTTCAGCCTATCTCTGGGGGTGTTTTTTTATGTTGTTTTTTTTTTTGAGAAATGTGGGGGGAGATGGGGGATTTAAATCAATTCTGATCACAACTTTGGTTTCAACATACTGTTAGTGATGTTGATTTTTGGTGAAAATCCAACAGAATGCTCTATCGCTGCATTCCCCCTTTCCTTACAGAAACGTGTCATTATGTGAATAATATTTGATCACCTGTGAGAAATACATCCGCATGCCCTACATGTAAAAAAATAATCACACATGCGAAAGTAAAATAACAAGAAAATCAGATGCAAAAAAATAAAAACGTGAAAAATTAACATAGGAAATTTAATGCTTCATGTGAGTAAATCACATGTAAAAAAAAATAAAAATCAAACCATATGCCATAAGTGTGAAAAATTATCAGAGGAATACAAATTATTCATGTGAGAAAAATCACTTGCAAAAAAAAATCAAACCACATGCCATAAATATGAAAAATTAACATGTGAAAATAAATGAATCATGTGAGAAAATCACATGTAAAAAAATAAAACCATATACCCTAGAAGTACCAAATTAACAAGTGAAAAAAGTGTGAAACATACCCTTTTTATATAACATGTTTAAAAACCACACATGAATCATGTGATTATTGACATATAAAGTTTGCGTGACTTTTCTATAAAGGCTGACAATTCAGTAAAACTCTTATGATGATCGTGTTCTTGAATGAACATTATTAGTATATTTCTGTGCACACATTTGTGATATAGTGCGATAACCATTTTGCCCGAGCAAGAAGAAGCCTTCCAAAATCTCCCAAATTGAGTACTTGGATAGAACTTTTGATTCTGGAGAGAAGAAAAAGGACACAAGTGAAGAAAACCCGAGCCTCCATTTCCACAGCAGTCTCTCTGTCCCCTCTTTACTCGGGGTGATTTTTCTCATTGCCAATGAAAAGGGGGAAAAAAGTGTCCACAGCAAATTGAAAATCCATTTGTTGAACAAGTACCTCTCATGTACAAAAAAAAGAGCAGGGATCTGGTCAGGAGTAATATGACATGTGTGCTAATAGCATGCTTTCCATAGTGCCATCTGTCTAAAGGAAAGGTCAGGGGACGATGGCAGGCACATGGCAGGTGATGGAGAGCGAGAAGGGGGATGAGGAGAGACGGGGGAGGGAGTAAACGGGCGTAATCTACAGTGACAGACCGCCACGGTTCTGACATCATATGAATACCATAATTGAGCGGCAGTAAATTGAGAGAGGCGCTTTCGATGTGTCAATAAACAAGTTCAAGGTGACACAGCGGATCAATACAGCACGACAAGAACCATCCGACAAATTTACTGCAGTGTAATTGGGTGCAAAATGACTCAACTCAACCTTCATGCTGAGGAAAAAAAACAACAACAACAACGAGAAAAATCAAAGCGACTGTCATCACCCTCCAGCAACAGTTTGTACATGTCACATATGGCTTGAGGTGGCATTGGCAGACAATAATGGATTTTGTTTTTCTGCTCTTATCGTCTATGGTTTGTGTGTGTGTGTGTGAGTGTGTGTGTGTGTGTGTGTGTGTGTGTGTGTGTGTGTGTGTGTGTGTCTGCGTGTACAAACAACCCTAGCTGTTTTTCTTGATTACAAAGAAGTAAAAAGGGCAAAATTCAGCCATTTATTACACCAAAAACCAGACGTACAGGGTGGCATATAGCAAAAGTAATTGCATTATTAAAATTCTAACACTCCAGGACAGATCCATACTCGTATTGACAAAAAAACCATCCATTTGGCATGAGGTAATCATAACTCCTCATTCACGCCGCTGCTATCAATTGAAACAGGTACATTGCTGGAGTGCTAACGAGATGATCCTAATTGATTTTGGGGCATACAGTCATTAACCTCAAATGTCAGCGCCTCCTCCTCAATTGCTGAGATATCGATCTGCTAATGGGAGTCCAATAGAGGCTGATGGTTAAACGGAGGCATAAACATGACTCTCACTTTGGCGATAAATGGATCACTGGGCTTTGTCTCCTTCAAGCACTGGGGAGAATCAGATGATGATGTGGGAACAGGAAGACGTAGGGGGTTGATATTTATTCTTAATGTGTGTTTTTAGAGCTAGACAACTCTACGGATGCAAATATGCAACGCTATAGATTACAGGCATACAGCTTTATCCTTTCATGTATACTCGTTTAATAAGAATAAGAATTTCCAGATTTGGTCAAGGTTACATTACAGAATTCCAGGCAAATCGACCAAGAGGCCGTTATAGGTTTAAATACTCCATTTAAATGAATACAGTTCTTTTCAATAATATTCATTTTCTGCATATGTAGAACACTGTGTGTGTTTACCATGGAGAAGATTTTTGAAAGGAAAATAATCACTTACAATGGGAATCTAAGGGCAGTTGTTGGGGCAGTCACTAAAAAGCTGCATGTACAATCAGGTCCATAAATATTTGGACATTGACAAAGCTATATTGTTCTTTACATTGTTCTTTAAAGCTATTGTTCTTTTTCCGCAGTATATTGGAGTTGAGATTAAATAATGAATATGAGCTCAAGGTTCTCATAACTTAACTTAACTTTAACTTAAGAGTATTTAAAATGGGCAAACAGTGTAGGAATTATAGAACTTTTTATATGCCCCCCACCCCCCACCCCCTTTTTTTAAAGGGACCCAAAGTAATTGGACAAACTAACAATTATAAATGAAAATGTCATTTTTAATAATTGGTTGCAAATCCTTTGCAGTCAATGACTGCCTGAAATCTGGACCCCATAGACATCACCAGAGGCTGGGTTTCTTCTCTGATGTTCTAGTCCTTTACAGCAGCTGTCTTTAGTTCCTGCTTGTTCTTGGGATGTTTCACCTTCAGCTTTGCCTTCAGCACGTGAAATACATGTTCAGTTGGATTCAGGTCAGGTGACTGACTTGGCCATTGCAGAACATTCCACTTCTTTGCCTTAAAAAGTCTTCATTTCAAAGTGTGCTTCAGGTCATTGTCCATCTGCCTTGTGAAGCACCGTCCAATGGGTTTTGAAGGATTTGGCTGAATCTGAACAAATTATATAGCCCTATACTCTTCAGAGTATATTCATCCTACTTCTTTTGTCAGTGGACATATCGTCAATAAATACAAGAGAACCAGATCTCTTGGCAGCCATACATGTCCATGCTATAAGATGAAGCGGAATGTTTCAGAACATGAGCAGTTCCTTCCCTTCTACATGCACTTCTCTTCCCATCATTCTGGTACAAGTTGATCTTTGTCTCATCTGTCAATAGGATGTTATTCCAGAGCTGTATGAGATTTTTGGATGTTTTTGGATGTTCAGATTAGAACTCTAATCTGTTCTTCCAGACCATTTGGTGTTCCTGAGCTCAGTAATGTGTTCATTCTTTTTAGAAATGTACCAAATAGACACCTAATGTTTTGTTTTGAGCTTCAGCTTAATGATGGCTCCCTTAACTGGCAGTGGCAGCTCTTTGGACTTCATGTTGAGAGTTAACAGCACCAGATTCCAAATGCAAATGCCACACTTGAAATCAACTCTAGACCTTTTATCAGAATCCAATTCATTATTGATTTATTACTTATTCATTACTTACAGTACACATTTCAGGAAATATGTAGTTATGTTTACGCTTGAAGCATTTTAGTTCTTAAAAACACCTCAAGATTAACTTGCTGTGTGAATCTCAAGAACTCAAAGTAGTTTGCTCGGCCGAGTGAAATAGTTAAAAAAAAAAAACTTTCCCTTTGTATAGATCACGCCGCTGATGCACAACCTCGAACACTACACAAACATCCTAGGAGAACGTGGGGAGTAGATGTGAGCCCTCGCCTTTTGATGGATTAGTGACATTCCCAGTGTAATGCACATCTGAGCTTAGCCTCGCCACACGGCCTGTGTGGATTTAAACCCAAGCTGGGGGAAACGTGTAACTGATATCTTTGTGTCATGGAGCATATCCAGCATGTGGCGTGCTGACAGCCTGCGAGTGATGGCTGCCGCTCGACAGTGTGTTTGTGTTTGCGTGTTTGTGTTTGTGTGTGTCTGTGTGTGTGTTTCATCGTCTCAGCATCGTTCTCCCCCTCTGATAGCTGGAAAGGCCTGGGGCAGCACAGAGGTGCAGAGTACAATCAAAAGTCCTCTGACACTGCTGAGAATCATCACAGCTTGATGATAACCTGGCTACCTTCAGGAGATCCTGCGCTCTGCCTCAGAAGTAATAGCAGACATTTGGACGCAAACTTTCCCAGTGCTGAGGGAGATTGAATCAGGCCTGTCCACATGGGTTAAATACAATGACACTGATTGATGTGCAGATGTTGGATAACTTTTTTTTTTTTGCCAGATTTTGTTGGCGAGTACCAAATGTGTAGAGGAAATACTGGCTGTTATACAGCTCCGAAAAAAAAAACACAGACAGACATGAATTTAGACTTAGCAGATCTGAGAAACATCATAAAGAATTTCCTTTGAATATAGACATCTGCACTAAGCTTTTAAGCTTGGTTAGATAATGATATATTTATGCATGATGTTGTTAAAGAGATCTCCTGCAGTTGTCGCTTGTACTTGAAACATTTGTAACCTACAGTTTTAGAGAACCATATGAATTTTGTATAAGGTGCTACAGTTGCTGAAATCAAAGCCCATGACAGTTATGATGTCTGTATCAATCAAGAGAAAGAAAACCTTTATTGACAACTTTTGTCCACTCCAGAGAACTTAATTCAATATTTATAGAGATTTGTTTTGGGGTCAGCATTGGGGGCAGTTTGGCCAGTAAGGTGGTTATTGCTGAGGGCAAAAAATTTTAAAAGTATATACAATGGCTTGAAATGCGTGGACCCTTTATAGAACTACCCCCATACCATACCCTTCTTTTCTGCCCCCCTCCTTCCAAATAAAACTGCTGGTGTGTGAAATATGAAAGAGACATGTTGTCGTTCAATTTGTCCAATATAGCTCACAGGTGGGCTGCAGGTATGCGCCCCCTCAGCAGCTGAAAAATGAGCAGAGGAGAGCAGGGTGACTTTGATGAACCTCGCCACTCCCGGCCCTATCATTCTTTTCCGTCTGGCTTCCCTGGCTGCCGCACGGACAACGCGCAGCAAATTTGTCTTATTGAAGTGAAGCTGCGCTCCGCTTCCTGCTGACAACAACGGCTAATGAACAGACATACTGGGGCTCCTCAGAGTTCACTCGCTCAACCCTCACTCTGCCAGAGCTGCTGCATGATCACACAGCGCATCCTCCAGCTCACCAGCACGTAACACCTGCTGCTGGACGCCTTACTGAGCATCTGATTACACGGAATCCTTAACCAGAATGAAATCAATGTAAATAATGTAAATCTGTTAGAGCTCAGTCTGAGGGTGCAGATCAGGCTCAGGGAATCATCTTGTCATGCGGATTGGATTAGGCTGGCCTTTTTAGTTCAGTGGGGCTGTGAGGAAACGATTAAGTTGGACCGATCTCCAGCAGGGATAAGCTTAGGATCAGTAAGAGTCTTCCTCAATATGAGTCCGTCTAAACAGCGATTGACCCTGTGAAGCCAGTAGCTCTTATGCCAGCTGAGGCAGTGAAAGACTTCAGATCACTCCATTATGGTGCATGTCAAGTAAGTGCTTTGTCAGCAAGGAGTGTGACAAGGAAAATGTCACGAGAGGTCACAAACAAAGTAATAGGAGAAGAGTGGATTAGCAACGCTGTTTACACACTGCTGCTGCTGTTTCAGGATTGAATACACTACTTAAAGGTTCTACTTAACACCTTAACAGGATACACCAATGTTTGTCTAATCTAATCTCTGTCTATTGCATCTGTGGTATACGGTATGTACGATTACCACAAGCAAGCATTGCAACACGTTCCTCCGTACTGAGAAAAGGACAGAAAATCGGCTAACAGATAATATTTCTGTAGAATGCATTCTACAGTTGATCCTTTCAGACATGGGACTACTTTTTCAGAGAGAGTAATTTGTGAGTCTGCA
This sequence comes from Pangasius djambal, assembly GCA_022985145.1. Taxonomy (NCBI): domain Eukaryota; kingdom Metazoa; phylum Chordata; class Actinopteri; order Siluriformes; family Pangasiidae; genus Pangasius; species Pangasius djambal. The sequence goes on from CM040991.1 coordinate 17,507,258, forward strand.
AAAGCAAACGGAATGACATTTTATGTTTTATTGCAACAGTGATGGAAAACTGGATATACTCCATAAAAACTCCATAAGACTAGCTTTGATAAGACTTTTTTTTGCGTTTAAAATCCCAAAACAGTGTATAACTGTTACATTGACACTATATGATGAGACAGAGATGCAAAAATAAAAGATCTTACCATATATGGTCAGTGGAATTTTAATTGTGCATTGTATTGAAATATTTTAAATGTTTATTGGCCATAACTCAGCAGCTGCAGTTGGAAGTATATTTGGTAGTTGATTCTTCTTTCAGTAACTTGCAGAGACAGACTTGTAGAGGATCTTGTCTGTTGATATACAGATATGTATAAATGCTTGAGTACTCCTTTAATGGCATAAAATGTTTGTAGTTGCTGTCATTAATCAGACTATTACTGGAAACTGATTTAACTAGTGTTTCAACTGTTTATACTGTATAATTCTTACTCCCACTATACCATGAATCTTTTATCTTTTTTTATTTATACCTGTTGAAAGTAAAATGTAATTCCCGAAATTGACTGGTTAGAAGGTCTTGATTCATATTCCATACCAGCAATACTGTTATTCAAGCTGAGTGTAATTCAAATGACAGCAATATGCACTTGTAATATTCCCGTAACAGCTAATCAGTATAATCTAAGACTCGTAATAAACAGACTTTAAAACTGTATTGTTCTATAACAAAGAAAAACATACTATTGTTGACATGGTAAAGCATTCTATAAGGAGATGTTTATGTAACATTTATGGAAGGAGTCACCAGTGTCAGGGTTTTGTAATAGGTTTTCCACCATGGGAAAGTCTTCATGATAGAGGGTTTTGCACTTTCTGGTTTCACGGAAACATGACAAAGTGTGTTTTTATTTGTTTTAATTTTCAGAGAGAGAAGGGAAAAGGAGGCTGCTGTTGTTTATTGTTTATATCTATAATGAAGTGATAGCAGGAATTAACTCGTTTAGTGGATTGAAATGAAAAACTACAAATGTGTCATACATTAATAAATTAAAACCTGTAACTGTTGGTATAGGAAATAATCAACTTTGTGGTGGTAATGGTAACTCCATATAGAGTTAGGCCACATCACACCACGGTATCACTGATAATTTTCCAATAACAGCACATCCCCAAGTGTTTTATTCCTGATTTATTCCTAATTGTTCTTTATCCATCTAGTTATTCATTGACCATCCTCCAAAGCAAACAGCCATATTGTCAGTGATAGTGCTAGCACTCAATTTGCAAGCAATTTCAATTTTAATACTTGCCTTTGCGTTTGCTATAACAGACACACATTATTTTCACACCTACCATATTTTCTTTACTCCTCCTAGTGGAAGAATCCTTAATCCCTTATAACCACTAAAGTCAGCCTGCTGCCAATCATCACAACAGACCGTAACTGAGCTTGTTACTTAATTAGCTTGCAAATTTCCCACAGATCAGTGCACAGCAGGTGACCTGGAAGCATTCAGAGCTCATGGCTTGACCGTTTAACATCAGACCCACGAGAGGCGGCTTGGCACATACAGGCAGAACTGACACTAAACACTGACCTGAGACCTGAACGTCTGTAATTAATTATTATTAATGAACAGAGGAAATCTGGATTGCATTAGAAACACTGTCGACGTGGGTTAATGAAAGGATACAAAGTTCTTATTAAAAAGGTTGCAGTTTTAGGGTGACTGGCTTTTTTATTTTTTAAACATGTCCTAAATATTTTTTTTAAAAAATGCAAAAAGAATAGCCATATTGTCAGTGACAATGCCAGCATTCATAAGGCATTTATTAGCAAGTTGAAGTATCATATTTGAATCAGAGTGGAAGTCATGTGGTTCTTTATTTACAGCCCACAATATTGTGTATGAGTTCATATTGTACATTGAGTAAACTGAGACATGCATTTATGACCAGGGCATTAAGACTATAACCCTAAAAGAGGACATGGTAAGTGCCCAGTCTGGCATTTGGCTTAACCTTCAGCCCCTTTTTATCCTTTACTGACTGTGACACATGGTCTTGAGAAGACCTTGTACCCTTTATAATTATCGCTCTTTCTATGACTAAACTCAGGAAGCCTTTCCCTTAAGAGGAGGACCATCTCTAAAACAACCCAGTGCATTATGAAAAAAAAAAAAACAGAGAGAGAAAGAGAGAGGGAAAAAAACACCCGAGGGGGGCAGGAGTACTGGATATTATTTAAGTGTTCTTGTAAGCTTTCTAAGATATTAATGTTGCAAAGCTACTTATGAATATTTAAGAACATAAAAGGCAGATAGACGCGTGTGGCCGGGCTGACCACAACTCAATGGGGAGCTCATCCCCTGGACGTTCATGATGGATTTTAAACACGATAAAAACAATCAGAGTGTTTATGGCATTAAAGGAGAGAATGGAAAAAAAAAGAGAGGCGAGGCACGCTGTCTTCCTAAAAGCCTCGGGCTCTAAGCGGTGTAAATAAACCTGACTGCTCACTGACCACAACACATCCAGCTGAGTTATCGACTCCTGCAATTAAAAGCCGAAACAAAGATCACGCTTTAAAAAAAAAGGGCCTGGTGACTATTTCACTGTAAGGAAACAAATCAGATACTGAGAATTTTGTTTACTTCAGAGATATTTCAATTTATTAACTTATTATTTAAATAGTACCGATAGTAGGATTTATTATTTACATTTTACAACAGTGAATATACCTGTTAATGCTTTGTAATTGCCTTCAAATTTCCCACTGTTATGTTTTTCTTTATTTAAGAATGAAGCATTTATTACAAAATGACAGCATTTTCTGTGTTTGACATTTTCATTTTATACATTAAACTATTTAAGCATTTTCCATCATAACACACACTAGACAGCAAAATTCTCACTGTTCAGTTAACAGTTCTGGTGTTTAAATCCAAAAGAGCCAAAATGAACTTAAAACCGGTGATTCAGCACTGGAGATTTTGCACTGGTATGAGGTAAAACACTGTGCATCAGGTAAGAAGTGGAAGTGTACACTCCTGAAGGAATTCTGACCAATACCACCCTCTCCCGAAAATATTCTGACTAATCCTGCCTGCTCCCAAAGGAATTCTATCCGATCCCGTCTGCTCCTGAAGGAATTCTGACCAATTCTGTCTGCTCTCAAAGGAACTCTGGCCAATCCTGCCAGCTCCTGAAAGATTTCTGACCAATCCTCCCTGCTTCCCGAAGAACATCTGAGCAATCCTTCCTACTCCCGAAGAAATTCTGACCAATCCTGTCCGCTCCGGAAAGAATTCTGACCAATCCTGCCCATTTGTTAAAGAATTCCGACCAATCCTGCCTGCTCCAAAAATATTTCTGACCAATCTTGCCTGCTACTTAAAAGAGTTCTGACCAATCCTGCCCACTCGGGAAAGAATTCCAAGCAATCCTGCCCATTTCTTAAAGAATTCCAACCAATCCTGCCCTCTCCTTAAAGAGGTTTGACCAACCCTTCCGGCTCCAGAAAGAATTCTGACCAATCCTGCCTGCCTGCAATATTTTCTGTAGAATTTAGTTTATTATATTTCCCAAAATATAAACACATTATTAATTTAAACCACTGTGCTCCAGAGCAGAACAAAGCAGTAACTGAAGATGAGTGAAAGAATTAGTAGTTCAGCGCCACACAAGCACCAGATATACTCCCATATTATTGAACATGGTATTACTTTGTCCTGTGAGCTTCATATCTGACCACTCATACGAAAGTAAAAAATTGCTTGCTCCCATGTTGCATACTTCTAGATTGAAACTCTTTCTCACTGGTTTATACTTGATTTAGCCTGATTGCTCACTGACCACAACACATCCAGCTGAGCTATACACTCCTGCAATTAAAATCCAAAATAAAGATCACACTTTAAAAAAATAAAAAGGGCCTGGTGACTTTCAGTGTGAGGAAACAAACCAGATACTGAGGATTTTGTTTATTTGTTTTGTTTACAACTGTGAATATACCTGTTTATGCTGTAATTAGACTCAAATTTCCTACTGTTATTTTTTCTTTACTATAAAAAAAAATAATTATTTAAAAAAATTAAAATAAAACTTACTGGTTTAGCTCAGTTTTTCATTATGCAACAAACAGAAAAAAAATATAGAAATCAAACACCTAAAAGTTGTAGTAGATTTACTGAAACAGCTTCATATCTCATTAGCATATTTCATTATATACAGTATATTCATATTTTTCATTCATTTCGTTTGTGATTATTCTCTCAAAAGTCCCTAAAGCTAATAATGTATACAATGCACAAAATGATTGTCTGGAATAATAGATCCTCACTGATTTCTGTACATGAATAACCAGACACATTAATTGCTGGTCATGGATCTTATAAGTATAAGTTTTCTTCCATCTTTTCTTTGGTGGTCAGTTATATGGCTCCACTTCTCCCATGTAGGTCACATGTCACTCAGTTTGAACCTTTTGTTCAGTCAAACAGTGCACTAAAGGGAGCTCTATTTTAACCTCTCCACCCTAACAGATGCCCGCATGGTTTGTCTTCTATCAGCACAGAGGTAAAATTGCACCTAAGAGGCTCTTCAAGAGATGCATCAGGACTGAGGACAGAGGTGACCTTCCAAACATGTAGCCTGGCTTCCACTGATGTAATCCTGAATGTAAGTTGAAATATTGACGGCATAATTAAGATATTTGGGTATAAGTAAGACATTATATAAGATATTAGGTAAGAAATTAAGAGATATAATGACATATAATCACATGCTACTTCAGCCTGAATCATGATGAACTCTGACATTGCTTTCAGAGGTAAAAATTTTAATTAACTTAACCAAAGCCAAGGCAGATCCTAGCACATCTTCATCTGAAATAGAGTACCAAAGGAATAAAGGTTTTTTTTTTAATTCTAAGTAATGGATGTGAGGGTGTCAGTGGAAGTAAGCCTGACTACATCCTGCTTTTAATCCATCACTTATTTTTCTAAGCTGTATGTTTTAATGGGGTCACTACAGTACTCATAAATAAAATACTATACTCAACTATAGGACAAGTAGTTTCCAAAATAATATGTTTTTCATCAAAACGAGTACCTTAAGTCTTTCAGAGTCTAAATCGTTGAACATAGCAGATACAGCGGGTAATTAACCCTTTGGACAACTGCGGGTAGCACCGTGACCTGACTAATGGCCTGATGAATTTTTAAGCACAGACGAGAGGGATAATGCAGTACTAATCCATTAGAGCTAAGTGTGTGTGTGTGTGTGTGTGTGTGTGTGTGTATATGTGTGTGTGTGTGGGAAGCAGATACAAGAGCTACTGAAAGGTTGGCTAGAAATAAAGGCACCCTCTCAAAATGAAGTGAAAGCCTCTCTCTCTTAAGCGGTGAAACTTCTGATCAAAACATTTGGCAAAATAGGAAGTAAACCGAACAACACAGGAAATATCAATCCGCTTATAATCTGTTGAACTGACACTTTCACTGTTGCTAAAGATGATGCACTCATGTCCCCAGCCCTACTCTTTATCCCCTTTAAATATAGATGGAACAGGGAATAAACTGCCCCACATTGAAAGTAGTATTTAGCAGTTTGTACAGTAAGCAGATTTAAAAAACTGTTCAGACGACCGGAGTGCGTCTCAGAACGTAGAGGATGCATTTTATTTTTCATACACATCAGACTGTGGCAGTTGCTGACATAAACTGCCCCTCCCTGCTAACCTGAGATAAGCACTACACTCACTATAATGATTAAATGTGTGGTATAGAGTTTATATCCATGTTGATACAAATAGAAGCTTTATTTTTGCATTTTACTTTTTTTTATAACAAGATATGAGAGAATGGCTTTTGAACAAAGAATGCTTGATAATTGTCTCTTTGCAGAAAATTTCACCATATCCATAATTCCTGCATTTTCTAAAAACCTGTTTATATGGACATTCTGCCATACGAGTCCCTGTGTATGCTGTCAGTATAAACACTATAACATATTAGAACAAGCGCATTAACATAAACTTGTGATCTGAATCACAGACGGATCTACTGAAAACGAATCAACACCTTCTGACCAATCATAATCGGAGAATTGAACAGCACTGTGGTATAATATATTATAAGCCACAGTTAAGACAGTGACTTTTAGTGCCAGCAAACTAAATATGATACACATGCACAGAAATATATACTTCGCGACTTACAAATACCTTAAAAGAACATAAAAATGCAGACATACCACTGCGTTGTTTTATTTTAAAACGTGAGGTGCTACTTCCTGCTATTGATTCTAAGAAATGTTGTATGTTGTGTGTTGTAACATCTTAAGAACTAAGTAGAAAACATTTTTAGCCCCAGTGCCTCAGGTGTCTGTATCCATTATCAAGTCTATCAGTAGGTTAATATGCATTAAAACCTTTAAGCCTCAACAGCGTGTTAATACTCTTCGTAATTAGCGCTATGGTTCTTATTTCATGATAAAGGCAACCATGCTGAAATCATGAAATACAAACACAGGCTCTCGAACACTCACATACACTCACTAATGAAAAGTTTTTTTTAATAATAATAATAATAATAATAATAATAATAATAATCTAGAACAATGGATTCTGAGCTCGGGTAACTGTCTGTGAGGAATTTCACATGTTCTCCACATGTTTGTGTGGGTTTCCTCCAGGTTCTATTGTTTCTAAAGCTCTAGGACCTCAGTCTGGTCTCAAGTCATTTTCTGTATTGAATTGGACATGTCTTGGTCTTGGGCATTGGTCTTGACTGAGAGTTTTGCACACAAAAAAATCCTCAAAAAGGATTTGATGGTTTTCGGTCTTGATTCTGACTCAGTCTTGCTTTCAATTGGGCTCGATCCTCGTAAGACTCAGTCTCAATCTCAGCCAGTCCTGGTCTTTGACTTGTCTTGGACTCGATGGTGGTCTTGCCTATAGCCCTCCTGGCTTCCCCCCACCTCCAAAAACATGCCAGTAGGTGGTTGATTATGCTAAATTGCCCCTTGGTGTGAATGTGTGAGAGCATGGTTCTCCACAATTGACTGGTGTCCCATACAGTGTGTATTCCCACCTTTATCCATTATCCAGTGTTCCTGGGATAGGCTCTGGATCCACCATGACCCAATCCAGGATGAAGAGGTTATTGAAGACGAATGAATGAATGAAGGAATGAACAGAGAACGAGACTCAAACGTACACTAAAATCCTCACAGTGCTGAATTTATACTTACAGAGTTAATACCCAAATGGATACAAATGAAAACTCTAAGTGTTAATTCAACATTGAAAATGTCTCTTATTATCCAGTTTTAAGCACACACATGTAATCTCCCACCACAGTGTTCTCCTCAGTTGATGTGAGCAGAAAATCATAAGAGCAAAACACCCCGATGAGGCTCGGCGAGAAAGAGTAATGGGCAACATCAACACACTACAGCAGTTCGAGCGAGCAGCTCCACACCTGCTGACACCGATGCATTCTCCTACCTAAATGCAATACAACTATGTGTGAGAAATATGACTGTCCACAGCTATCTGCACACATCGCACTCCTGGCTATGAGTTCATCTTTACACAGTTTGTGTGTGTGTGTGTACAATAGCCCTGGCAAGTGCTACACATCCGAAACACACACGGAACACGACTCAGTAAATGATGGCTGTAGGCAAACGGGGGCAACTGTAAACTCTGTCTCTGGAGATGACCTAAAGCAGTGGGTGATAGATATGTGTTTTGGCTCGCCTCTGGGAGAAGGAGCATGCTTATTTACACAGAGCACCTCTGGGTGAGGAGTAACACTCACACACACAGACACACACATGCACACACACACACACACGTACACACACTTCTCTCAAGTATAGAAAATATGTAGGTACCAGCAGACACAAGTATTTCACAAAGGCAGTACACATATGATGCTAGATATTCTCACTGACACACACACACACACACACATAAAGAGAGAGATTTGCACATATACATACTTAATACTATCAGTTTCGCCCTAAGCTAGGAGATATGTGTTATGGCCATAAAAGGCAAGGCTACAGGCTGAAATGACAATCTTGATCGACAATTCTTTTTGTGGCCAAAAATAAAAGTGTGCAGAAGCACGCAAGTGAGGCTGTGAAAGTCCTGTTTCATTTCTCACGACTTTGTGGCTCTACACTTTTCATGTCACCACACTTTAATATAAATGCACTGTAAAGGCATTTAATATTTCACAAAAGCAGACAGATGCCATTGGACAAAAGCCGCCTGATGTATTCCAGTTTCATGTTAGAGTTACATCCTGAGAGTGAAATGTAGTTCATGAATTACTATGAATCAGTGACACCATTTTCTCATCATCTCATAATTAGATTCTTTGAAATTTACCACTCATGATTTAGCAATATACATAGCACACTTATAACAGTGTAACTTCAGGGCCTTCCTTGTATACACTCTATAATTAGCTTTTAATTTAAGTCTGAAAATGAATAAGGATCCCAAACCTGTCACATTGCTCCACTGTGAAAAGTGAATACTGTTTATAGTTATTTTACAGCCCAGAAATCTATGATCATATTCATAAGCACCAGCTTCTGTAGTAAAATGAGAATGGTCAATTCCTCAGCATATTGGATAATCCATATCCTCCTTCTTCACTCCTACATCGGTCAGTTTTTATTGACAGCTTTACCTGAGCAGCTTCCCATGGAGGCCTGTGTTAAATAAACTGTGCAGTACCTACGCCAGGGGTTGTCAGTTGGAGAACAGCAGTCCAGATGTGGACCGCGTACTTCACCAGGCTGAGCACTTTTAAAAAAATATTGTAGCAGAGCCAATAAAGGTAAAAAACTGGCAATAGTTTAACAACTTTATTGATGAACCATGGCAGCTTGTGTAGAAGATCCTGTGTTGGCATTTAGCCAAGCATTTATAAAATTATTAAGCTCATCAGACCAGAGACTAGCTACAGGGCTAGAGATATTAGCTCAGAAAGGGGAGAATTTCAGACTTTAATACATTTTTCATTTTATTTACCCTATCTGGTCTGATTAGTGAACTGTCAACATGGCTTCTTTTTTTTTTTAAATGAATAACAAAAATGTTTAAAGATGAATGGACAAAGAAGTATTCCCCATGTTGTTATTCTTCTTTCGGCTGCTCCCGTTAGGGGTCACCACAGCAGATCATTTGATTTGGCACACTTTTTACACCGGATGCTGGACCAGCACTGGGAGTTCACTGTCGTATGCTGTTCCCTGGCCGGGAATCGAACCCTGGACACAGCAGCAGGAGCACCGAGGCCTAACCACTAGTCCTCCAGGGACTGCAAAGAAGTATTCCCCATGTCAAATTCAAAATAGGCATCTCATCTGTTCAGAGTCTTTGACTCTAGTCAAAAGTGATAATGTAAAATGGCAACCTCAGTATGAAACAAAATATAACAACTTTGAATTGACTTATTCATGGCTATAAGCTAATCAATAATGGTTAAGCATCAAAAGCTAACTGTTAAAACTTAATTTTAAAGTAAATCTTAGCTGAATTCTGAAAAAAAGGATTCTTTCAGGGTTCTTCAGAAAGGTAAGGATCAAAGCAAGGACCCTACCTTTCTGAAGAACCTTCTATTCTTGATAAACCTGCTGTTTCTGCATAAACCCTTTTAGAGTCAAGCTAATGAGCACTTAACAGTTCTAAAGGTAACTTTTCTAAAGATTGTATATGCATAATAATTAACATGATCTTACAAAATACATAATGACTGTGCTATAGGAGGTGCATTTAAAGGACAGTGAAACTCACTTGGAAAAAAAAAATGCTTTCATTTTATCTTCTGGTCAATCATCCATGTGGCATTTGTTTCCCAACACAACCTCACTGTCACTCATTTAACCTTTCGACCACCATCTGAATCTGAAATTCTTGACATTCAAGTTTATACAAATGATGCTGTGTGACAGCCAACGAGTCAATTACCGCACGTGGCAGTTCTTCATGGCGTCAGGGGGCCTGTCATTGGTGCAGTCATGCTTATGTGTTTCTAACTCAGGTGACCTGACTGCCTCACCAACTCCGCTCTCCTTTCTCTTCCTGTCCACGCCCAGTTTTCCCAAACCCACTGCTGTATTGTGATCATCAGAGCAATCATACAGTGTACACCTTCTTTACCAGATAATGATTATCTTTAAGGATTTGGGAAACTCTTTGCTGGTCTTTATCAGTTTATCACTTTATCATGTCTGAATGTCTGAGCATAATTATTGAAAAAATTTCAGTTTCTTTTTTAATCCTGTGTATCTGAGAAGCGAGGTTCCTCAAGTGACTATCCTAAGACTGCTATTGATTCACTGCAATTACAAACAAATCGAAATGTGATTTATTTGCTCGAGAATCATTTCAATATCAGAGAAAAGTCGCGGCCACTAGAGACCCCATCAATAAACTACACACCTCTTTTTCCCCTCATCCTTCCCTTTCTTCTCTCTGTTTCTGTCCATTCCCTACAGAGGCAATCATTCTACAAGATGTCAATACAACCAGTCAAGCACAAAAAAAAAGACCAAGCGATTGAGATATTTTGATTTTTTTTTTCTCCTCTCCAACCCCCCCACCTCTTCCTTTCTCTTTTTTTCGTAGTTAATTAAGTCACCAAGAGGCTGTCAAGGATAATTTTCAAAGCACAGACCCACTCGTGCTTGACATTTGATAATATTGCGCTCCATGCTGATTGAAATTGATTTTGGACACTCAGTATAGCCGGGGCCTTTTGACAACTCCCAGCCTATAAACCCAAGGACAAGGGCCCCCACTTGGCACGCCAGCTCATGTCCCTGCGAGTGATGGGAGGCTGGGAGTTTGAGATAGGGAGGGGAAGCCAGGGGACTACGAACACCATCCTGATCAGGGGTCATGGATCTGGCAACCCTCAATATCTAATAAATCAGCAGCTCAAATAAGCAGCAACTCTCTCTCTGTCTCTCTCTCTCTCTCTCTCTCAGTCAGAATCCCAGTCTCAGACAACACAGGGAAAACACTGACTCTATACACTCACTAATGCTACTAATGATTCATGGCATTATTACAGCACATACTATGAGGGAGTAATTAAAGCTTTGCACTCATCACAGTTCTTGGGTTTTCCAGGGCTGAATCAATGGCTAGAATAGAAACACTCAGTAACTTTTCAAATAGTGACTGAAAAATCTTAGAAATATCTTTTCAGTCATGTGTAAGATACAGTACGTACATTATCTAAGTCAAATTATGATCTAGTCATCACAGTGACCTACAAAAATACAGCATAATTAAAGTTTTTAAATCAATTTTATGCTGATCACTAACAGCTGAAATGTATAGAGTGTGGCACTTTATCTAGTACATGCTGTATATAATGACTGATGTTCTCACAGAGTAGTTTAGGAAAGTGCAGTGACAGGCTACTCAACCGAGCTAACTTCATTATAGACTACTGAGAGCTCCTTCATATCTAGTGTGAGTGTTTAGTGGCAGATTTGTGTCTTGTTTCCTCCATTAACTCTCCCTGGTGACTATGCCTAGCTCATATTTTTACTATCTGGGCCATCCGTGTTTGTTCAATTATAACGCTGGCATTCTTCTGATCTTTTAGGGTCCTAACCCGCTTTTTGCTAATCGCATTTCTCTGCCCCAGGCTATTGAAAACTGTAATGTTCGTTGACAAAATTGCTTAATTATTTGTCTTCCTTTCTAGTATTCACAAGTGACTTCCCTCAACTCCCAGGCTTCCTGCTTGTTACTCTGGCCTACATCAGAGTCGCAAGACCCATCAGGGCCTATCACGGTCACTGACTGTATGTTTTCAACCACAAGTTCCAACCCTATTTACTATCTTTCTCATAAATCTGAAAGGTGTCACTTGTTCCATATTGAAACACAGAGTGAGTTGAGCAGTCTTTGTGAATAAAGTTTTTGCGCTAATAATGAACCATCACTTTATATTTTCCTCTTGTCATCTTGTCATCTCGATCCAAAATCACTGTCAGCTCATCCTGCTCAGCATTTTTATTCACACCGCAGAGCAAGGTAGGATTGCAACTGCTTAATCGCATCATGCTGTGCACCTGTCTGGAAGCATTTGCACTCGTTATGTTTCTCCATCATATTCTACTTGCTGTGCATTAGAACTTACTGAACATTAGACTGATAATTCTGTAAATAAGTACGGAATAAAATATGTTATTAGAAAATCATTAATGATGGGGTGGTGTGATGTTGCCCACACAAAGCAATGCTGAAGGTGGAGACTCCTTCCCTAAATGTTAAATAAATTTTAAAGTCTGCTTACAGGAACTTTCACCATATCATACTTTATTAAATAGCACGAACAAGTGCATTAATATAAACCTGTGATTTGCTTTGCAGCTGTCAGAGCTGCTGTTATAGAAACTTAATCAACACCAAAAATTAAACAGTGCTGTGGTATGAGAAGTAACTGAACACCAAACTGCAAAATGTTGGACTCCACTATGAGCAACTAAGCCCAGAAATGAGCATCTACAGCACTCGACAGTCATCATCACCTGATCATCATCAGGTTGATATAATTATTTATCAACTACTCAGTAAATCACCAGCAACTACATAAAAGTGAATTATAGTGAATAAATAAGGAATAAGTGAGCATTGTTCTCATTTAAGAAGCTAGTAAGCTTTACTTACTATAACTCCAAACATCACTTTGCCTGAAATATATTACATACCTGTGTGTGATTTAACCTTAGGGTAAACTTTAATGTGAGATCCCAAAGGGAAATTCCATCTGGAAGAGTTGAAACAGAAAACCATTCAAGGTCATTTGCACATTTAAGGACGATTTATGGTTTAAGAAGACAAAATAATGGGCCCCATGGACAAAGCTGACAAACACTGAAATGTTGACGAGTTTGATGTGTACATCTGTGTAAAGCCAAACACAGGAGGATGTGAGACAACTGATCAATCAGCTTCATACAGAGAGAGCGAGAGAAAAAGAGAGAGAGAGAGAGAGAGAGAGAGACAGACATAAGGACAGGGAGAGAGAGAGAGAGAGAGAGAGAGAGAGAGAGAGAGACGTCCAGCACTATTAACCTCTGGCCCTCGTGTCCTTCCAGACATCACGGCTGTAGTAATTAGGGACTCAATCCCTCTCGCATGTATCACTTACCCTGCCATGTCAGTCAATAGAGCCGTGACAGATTCATTAAGCTGCTGCCCTGCAGCTCCACCAGCCAAACGGCCCCATAAACTATTTCTAACAGGACGGTACAAATTGGAGTGAGATGATGTCGGGGACGACGGCTAGGAGGGGGGGGGAAGCTGACAATTAGCATTGATCAGAGGCTAGGAAAGGGTGTGATCCCGTGTCATTGCGTATGTGTTTCTAGTGACTGATCAATGCTAATTGTCACTTGAGTTTTTCTCAGGTTGACAGGGCAGATAGATATAAGGACGTTCTACTAGAGTAGTGTACAGTAGGAGAAATGAGCATGCCCCACACACACACACACACACACACACACACACACACACACACATACACACACCCAAGCACAGCGAGGACCTTCCACTGACCAGCCAAATGTTCCTACAAGGTCAAAACTGTCATGTATTCCTATCCTTGTACCTTGGTCCCCACCAAGATATAAAAGCATGTGCACACACACACACACACACACACACACACACACACACACACACACACACACACAAGCACAGTTAGCGTGGCTGGATGTTGGCCTCATTAGTTTCTTAGCTTTTGTTTACATCCCCACAATTTCTTTATTTCTGTCTGTCACACACACACACACACACACACACACACGCGCGCACACACAGGCACATGCACAGCGGTGGATGTATTAATTTTACCAAACACTGACAAACATCCTGCTTTAATTATAGATGAGTTTTTCTTGATGCTTCTGCACTGATTGCTCTGTCTTAATTAGTCAATTCTTTACCTCATACACAATGTGCAATTAAACACAACAAGTTATTACCTCTGTCAGCCAGACCATTAGCTGTGTGTGTATGTGTGTGCGTGTGTGTGTGTGCGCTGCCAGCAGGCACACATTTAGTTCTACTACAGATAAAATACGGCACACCATGCAACTCCATTTTGCTTTAAATACAAAATCTAAATGCGAGTCCCCAAATGCTCAGCGCTCTAAGATTATATTATATTATGCAGAGAAGCAGCACGTACAACAGCTTCGAAATTAAAACTGAGCTGCAAATGGGTTGCAGGAGTAGTTTGGCTCGAGCAGGTACAACACTGGTGCTCCGTTTTGGAAACAGCGAGGCGCAGATTGTCCAGGAGGCCCCTGTCGATTGCTATTATAATTATTCACCACCTTTTAGTTGATTAACTTCTAATTGCTGCTCGGGTTTATAATACTCCCACTCTGGTCATTATAGTTATTGCCTGCCATAATTACCGGTAATGTTCTTTTCAAGACACACTCGTGATAATTGCCTGTAGAGAGCGGTTGTTTTTGGAGGGTGACGCTGTGCCTGGAAATTTGTAGTTAACCTACTGCAAATCTTGATTTTAGCTTTTTAGCTTCATTTAAGCCTCAGCTTCAGCTGTAGTACCACAGGCATGAGCCGTTTATCATTTACAGACAACTAAAAATCCCACCATAAATGTTACCATGATGTCAAAGGATATTTATGGTGGGAAATGATTATTCTATGATTATTATATGATGGAGAGAAAGGTTCTTTAGGGAAACTTCTATGTCACCTTCTATGTTTTTTTTTTCTATGTTAGGTTTTCTTAAGTGCTTTATACCAAAGGTTCTCAAACTTTTTGTAGCCAGAGACCACTTAACTACAAAATTAATTCCACTGACCGCCTCAATAATAAATATAACAGCTATGATAATAGTGAGTGGTGATGTCCACCACTGTAACAAAATTAAATTCAATTAAATTTTAAAAAATGCTGACCTCCAGGTTATACCTTACAGACCCCTGAGTTCCTGGACCCCACTTTGAGAACCAATGCAAACCTTAATTAACCTTTTAAAACCTTATTTATTAATAAATAATAAATTAGTAAATCCATATTAAAAAATCCATTTAGCATCTGCTGACTCTCAGGACTGTATCATTTGTAGTTTGACTGCTCGGAAATTATTGTTTATAGCATTCATAAGTATTCACATCCCCTGTCGTATCCCCAGTTTCTCATCAGCTTGTGGATGAATTAGTCTGGCCCCTACATCATAGCTAGCTCCTTTAACAGCTCTACTCTTGGACTGGTCATGTTGGATAAAAGATAAAAGTATTTTCTATGTAAATACATGTGTAAATGTAAGCAGAATGTTAAGATCACAATTAAACATGTTAAGAAGGTGAATTTTATGTCAACCCGAGACTTTAGGGCCGTCATTTGTTTTCTTGTTGGTTTTTCTTTTATTGTTATAGACAATCATATAATCAAAACGAGCCCATAATACCATGTTAATTTTTTGCTCCTGTTTTTTTTTTCATTGTTGATCAGTACTAATCACTTAAAACACACAAAATTCTTGCGTTTCGACAATTGAAAACATATATATATATATATATATATATATATATATATATATATATATGTGTGTGTGTGTGTGTGTGTGTGTGTAGGTCATATATATATTGTATACAATACAATTGTTTTCAATTGTATATATATATATATAAACCTACTTTAAATCTAAGTTTCCTCTTCTTCATGTGTTAAAAGATGTGTGAACCCAAAGCTGGCTTACTTGAACCCAAACTCGCTAAAAAAAACCTAAAAACTCCTATTTTAAAGTTCATAATCACTTTCTCTATACATATAGTCGTGGATAATGTTATTTGTGTGCGGCTGACCAAAGCTCCCCCCCAAACCCTAATACACTCCACCTGTTCTCTTTCCAGCCCATTAGAGACATGGCCAGGCCTGGGAACTCTGCATGTTAAATCACTTAATCAAAGGCAATGGGTCGAAAATCTTGTTTTCTCTTCTTTTATTGGTTTCACTCCTGCAGACAAAGGCAGGGTGGAAAAAAACGCATATTACCACTTCGCCCCAATAGCACATGCATTATCTTCTAAGCAGCTGCAAAAAGCCTATCATCGGCGTTGATCCCTCTGGGTACAGGGGCGACTGTTTTCACCGATCATCCATTCAAACACCCCTCTCATCCTCCGCCGCTCCCTGCAGTCCCTGCACAGCACCCATCGCCTGCGCTGTCACTTGCCTCGGCATAAACGAATAGACCCTTTTAAGCTCAAACACAGGTGTTGTAATTCAAAAGTGACAAACAGAGGTGCATAATACTACAGGCCTGCCTTAATAAAGTTCTTGCAGAGGTAGCAGTCCCGAGGAGGAAAAGAGAGAGAGAGAGAGACAGAGAGAGAGAGAGAGAAAGAGAGAGAGAGGTCATATAGGGATGTTACGTCTCTTTATCGAAACACTACATGCTGATGTTCAATTAACAGAAACTTTTTTTGAATGGATAAAAGACAAAAAATAAACAGAAAACATCATTTCATTCAGAATGACTGTGAGTTCTAGTCATCCTTTAATTGCTGATAATTGAATATTTGTCTGTATTCAAATTAAGTAAGGTATAAAAGTAGACGGGGTATTCCCTTATAGGAAAATAATCAACAACGTGTTGGTGTGATACAGTCTGACGTGAAGCTGATTGATAATTTGCCTAAAACAGCACATCCAGAAGTCTATTACCACAGTAATTTACCAACTATTTCAACTTTCTTAAATATTAATGAACTGTACATCATATGTTTTATCTGTTTATAGTTACATTTTAGTGTGGTGGAACATTTGTGAAACAAGTTATTTCCTGTTATCACTTAGCTATAAGCACTTGCTCCCTCATTTTGTCTTGAAGCTAATAAGAAATCAAACGCAGCTACTGAGAAAACACAAAACACAACGTCCTCAACAAACTTCAACGAACAGCTAAACCTCTGATTGTTACAAAGCACTGGCACTGGGGACTCCTTCAAACATCTCTTTACAGAAAACGTCACCATATCAACAATTCCAGATGTGATTGTGTGGACGGTCATTGCTATGCATGTCCCTGTGAATTAGCTATTAGCGATTACCAATCCAAAGCAAATCACTGCATGCTAAAGAGCATATGGGTCAATCACTAGAGCAACAAAACTGATTTGAATCATTAGCTTACTGTTAAGACAAGTTCAGGCAGATGGAAAAGCAGGTAAAACACTGACATTTTCGTAAATGTATCCCTCCCAGACAGAAAACGAGCCGATAGCCACCCTCTCTCCCACTCTCACTCTGTCTCAATAGACTAAACAGGCGGCCGATTACAGAAAAAAGAAAATGTTTAAATATACTATGTGTAAAATGAGGAGTTCTGAAATTATAATAATTGATTTGGGATATTTTCTAGGCTTGTCGGGTAAAATAAAAAAGCAGAAATAACCAAAGTGTATGCATTATTCTTTTTTAAAGTTGTGTTTGCTCAAGCCAGTTTCAGTACAGGGTGCTTTTATTTCTTCATGCTGGACAGGGACAGCTCTATCATCTACTTTCTAAAAAAAAAAATGAATAAAAAAGTAATGTGTCTTTGTGATGAATTTAAATGCTAATTTTTGATAAGAAATGTCAGATCAAGTTATGATGTCTAATTCATAAATAATAGCACCCGTCCTGTTATTCATCTTATGCAAAATAAACTACTTGTTTTCGCTCAACTTCAATTTCTGGGGAAAACCGAAGCCGAGACTTTCAGAGTGTTTTCACTGTGGCTTAAAAGTTTAAGAGGAGACATCATGATACCCGTCAGAAAAAAAAAATCAGTTGATATATATTTTGGTAAGAAGATTACCCACTGAGAGTGAAGTCGTAGGCCATCTGCCAAGCTGTTTGGCTCATTAGGGGAACTTAGTGCAGTCTTCTAATTGAGGCCCAAGTTCACAACATGGACTTTTTTGTTAATGTCACTCATGGGCTTGGTGTAGACAGGAAGTCATGGGTGCTTTTTGTTTTTAATGCATTTGACACACAGCTGATTAATCACATCTAACAGGATGTTTTCTACTCTGAGTTCTACCACATGGATGCTTCAGTGACAAAATTATACGCTGATATTAAGTGAACAGAAATGGGAAAATGGATAATAATTTAAAAAAATAATAATAATGTTTAGAAAATTAATCATCAGATCAAAATGAATCATTAAAAGCTGAGTGCTTGCATCCTAATTATATAAGCAACTTATCCCCTCAGGGTGTGCTGTTATAGGAAAATAATCAACAGTGTGGTGTGATGTGACCTGACACAAAGCAGACCGATCATTTTCCAATCACAGCAAAGTGCTTTATTCCTTTTGCCATGCTCATAATTAAAGAATGACTTGACTTTTTATCCATTTATGGTTGCAGTTAATGTTGCTGAACATCTGCAAAGCATGTTAGTTCCTGTTATCACTTACATTATGACAGCTATTAAAGATGTTCCCTAGAACCAGCCTTTTTTTCACTGTATTGAAGTTAATAAGGCATCATGGCTTCCTGCAAACACAATCACTTCAAGAAGCAGTTTGGTTTGAAGATTTTCCCTGGATGGTTAAATGCAAGTGTTAACTGTATGGCTCAAGATATACAATCTTCATTCAATGCAAGTGTTCCAGCGCTTAATGAGTGTCTGGATTCCTCCAAAATAAATTGCAAATAATGTCATACTTTTCATTTGACTCACCATCGTACGATGAAATATTTAAAAATATATTATGTGTATAATAGTGTCTAATACACTATTACATTATTATTGGCATAAATATGAGTTATTCTAAATTAAAACGATTTGAAAAAAAAAATCATTTGTATATGATTTACATTACATAAATGACAACGTTCGAATTGACCCAGTAATAACAGTAATTCTCAAATAAGCTGAAGACAAAAAAGAAATGAAATGGAGATGACAGTAAAAAGAAAGACTTTCATTTCTCAGCACTTTAATGCAGGGCTTGAATTTCTTATGAATATTGAAACCAGCCCATCCAAACTGTCTGCATGCGCTGAGAGTCTAAAAGCCCTTCCTGCATTAAGGCTGACGCACAAAAAACCCGGGACCTGGTACAATTTGGGCCAGCGTACAATTAACGCCAGGGTCCCATCTGTCTCGACCTGCGTCTCTATTCGATTGTAGCCTGTTCTCCATTGTGTCTTTTTAGAGAGGCCCCCCTCCTCTTTCTTTGATTGTAGAAGAGTGGTATGAGTGTGTGACTGTGCATGTGTGTGTGTGTGTGTGTTAGCCGGGCCCATTCTGAGCAGACTGGAGTACTAGCACAGCTCTTTGATTTCAGCCGGAGCGCTGAGAGACTCGGGCGCTGAGAGGAGCTAAAGCAGAGCAAGCAGGAGCAGCATGGCGATGGAGGGAGAATAAGAGGGCCGTCTATGAAATGAGTGTGGGCTCTCTGCTACCGAGTGTGTTAACATGACAATGGCTTTCATCTCGCCACAGGCTTTCGGCCACACACACACACACGCACACAGAGCCAATAACCCTGACTGCAGGGTGTTCACCTCTGACCATCAGGCAATTTACTGTTCAGATTTAAATATGAACAATTGCGTGCTCACAGAAGATGGCCAGAGATGTAGCTGACATGTGCTAGATATTTATTAGCACTGATTTCCACATTCAATTTATTATCATTAGCGTGCACACAAAAAAGAGAAGTCATCTAATTCTATTAAGTTTGTTACAGATATGGTTGTGTTTTAAACATGATCAAAGTGGAAAATTACTATATTCAGATTCAATATAATATATTCAAAATGCACGCATCTGTTCCTGGAGAAGACCATCTGTTTTCGAGTGGTCCCACATTATCGACTTAAAGTCACTAAAAATGTGAAAATTAAAAGCTGCGTGAGGAAGGCCCTGAGCTTCCGAAGCTAAATGACGTTTTTGATTGTGCTGTCTGCTTTGTGTCTGGCCCCCGCCAGGTCCATAAATTTACGCTTTCCTCTTTTTGCATATGTAAAGTTGGGGTGCCAAAGCTCACCCCCAAACATGCAGCGCTTTAAAACGGAAGAACCATTTTCCCCCCATTAACGAATCTGGAACAACGTACAATACTGCATGGGAAAACATGTCCCTGTGCATTTGAATCTGATTCATTGGACAGCTTCTTCAAATTAATTCCCTGAGTCGGCCAGATTGCTTTACAGCTATGTCATATTCCCTTGAATGGCAAAGCCCATTGATGCAAATGGAGGGTGACAGTCACCCTGAAAACCCATTGCTTGATGTGGCGGGCCAAAATGATGGGGGTCATAGCAAGTGTTATTACACCGGGCCGACACAATATCAGGAAAAAAGCGCTTCACTGTGTTTTTATCCATAATTTAGATTGCAGGCTTATGCTCGACACCCTGCTGCTGGATGCCGGAATAGAGATTGTCTGCCATGCATGGAGATTTCTATAATTATATCATGGTAGGATGCAGGAGTGTGACAAAAGGCCAAACTATACATCGCTCTGATCCAAAGGCCGTCACTCTCAGAGCAGAAAGTCGCCTCGAAGCCTACAAAGTAGCTTTAAAAATATGCAGTAACTGTTAATTCATCCCAACCTTGGCAAGCTGAGAAAAACAAGCACATGCATGTAGCAGACAAAAGTCTTGATTTGGTGGTTTTATGCATCATTATGACTCATTGCCCTCATCAGTCTCAGAGATTTAGCACAAAAACACGGACAATACCTCAGTTTTGCAGCTGTGATATTAAAATATGAAATGAATACTCCAAATTTTTCAACTTCTATCCACTGCACCTGTAGCATATGTACTCACAGAGCTCTAAACTTTACTCTGAACTCCCAAAATGTAAAACTAAGGGCAGATGTTGAACTTTAAACATTTAAAATATGCACAAATACCATTATAATATAAATTAAAGCTATTAACATTACCCTGTAACAATAAAGGTCTTACTATGAGACAGACGTGAGAGAATAAAACATGACGTGCTGTTCTGTTATAGGAATATAGTCAACAATGGAGTGATTATTCTGAAACGGTTTATTTTCCCATAACAGCAATTTTTTACTGTTTTTTTTTACCATTTTTTATTTATTAAAAAACAACAACACATCATATCACATTTTTTCCATTTATATTTACGTTTAATGATGTGGACTATCCGCAGAACCAGTTGTGTTCTGGCAACTCCCCCACCATGCTGAAAAACCACAAAGCCCTCTGTCCTAAAGACTTTCCTGATGCATTCTACAAAGATATTCCAATATATTTAGCATTAAGCACAATAACTGCCCTTAGACTTCTGTTATCAGTGAGTTTCAAGTCATCAGGTTTTTCCTTCTTTTCTCAGTACAGTTAAAGTTCTTGTTTGTGACATTCACAGATAAGCAAAAGATGCACTGGATATACTGTATATTATTTAGAAAAGGCACTGGAGTACCCATTTAAGTGAAATATTAAATGTAGGTTAATGGAATGGTACTCTATGATGATTCCAATAAACTTTATTCCAATAAAGTTTTACAGGCCTACACTGATACACTGTATTTAAGTAATGAATGTTTCATAATTAACTTGTAGAAAATGTCAGTTTTTCATTGATAAAGGGGAATAAGATGGTTGGTGTTGCCTAGAACAACAACAACAACAACAACAACAAAAAAATTTCCCATAAATATCTAAAAAAAAAAAAATTGTAATTACTTATACAAGAAGGCAAAGACAATTACAGGCACCGGTATGAAAATATGATGATGATTTAGACTTGGTGCTGAAATCTCATTGCTTGAAAGGAGATGATTGTGCTGCACATAATTATATTAATAAGAAAGGAAGCAGCACTGATCCTGCTCACACAGCTGTGTAAACACCAGTCTGCATCTGTACTCAGCTGCTTATGTCTATAATAAGATACAATATTACACATGTGCGCGCTCTCAGATGTGGGACACGAAAAAGGCAAAACTCATTTCTCTGGAGATGAAAGGAAACAATTAGAGAAAAACAATAAAGGGCTCTCGAATGTTCTGTCTCACTTTTCTCGACTGATGCCTTTCATTCATTTAGAAAAGAAGACAGAATCTGCAGATGGGGAAAATCAAATATCCTTCTTATGCTTCCTTTACAAGCCAATGCCTTAAAAATGGTTTCCAGAACCAATAACTACAGGGGGACTGGAAACGCCTGTATGAGTCTGTCACTTCCACAGAGAGAGACACACCACCACTGACGTGCACCAGCAATGAAACAAAACGCCTTTCTTCATCGCCAGTATCCTGTCTCTGACACGCAGCATCTGTCTCCGCTACAGCGCATCATCGATCTCCACGTTTCCTTCCCAGTGAAGAATTTGTATACTTCTAAAACATATCAACTTACTCAATCTGCCAGGATTTGGAGCTTGATTTAACAAACTGCTTTAATGTGACTGCTCATGCGACGAGCTCTCAGTGTTGCAAATTCGCAACAATTTACAACTCGTATGAAAAAGTTGCAAACGATTAAAGTAAGGGTGAGGCGCACATTTAAAGATCATCACTTCACTGTAGCCAAATTTTAAATACTTTTGTGTTATAATTTTGATAAGTGCTTTGTGAGATTAGATCGGGGATCAGATGAAGAACAGTAAAGAATTTTGTTATTATTTCAAAAGATTTCTATTTATATAAAAGAAATCAACACCAAAGTAGTAGGCAATATAATGGTGTACATTATCAGTGTAATCTGCAATCATACTAACTATTATCATTAATAATAAAGAATATGGTTATTGTTGTTAGGTAATACTTCATAATTTAAAAGAAAATATATATTTTTTTAAGCATTTACACAATTTAGCATTTAATAGCCCGACTCGAAAGTATTACATCAGAGATAAATATGTTCCTTCTTTTAAAACATTCTTATTCTAACATTTGTTATTTTAAAATTCTTTTTTATTTGAATTTGACTTGTGATATAAGATGGCTTATAAGCTAGTTGAGCGCCGTGCGCTGCTCAGAGAGAAACTTCTTGCTTACGCTGTCAGTATTAGCGGTGGCAGACTCACAGTGCACTATTGTAAAATTAATTTGTATCCCTCTCTTTCTCCCCCATGCACCTCACTGCTTTTTTATTCAAAAGTAGAGTAGAAAAGCACACTAAGTTGCAAAGCGCTATTCCCCCTTGGCGACAGTCTGGTGGAAAACAAACAGGCAGAAATGTAATGGAAATCTTCTTCTGACAGGAAGGCAATCTTCAGCACCGGCCCTCAAAACTGCATTTCCATTTGTTCACCGCAAATGTTAACACCGAAATGAAGGCCTGTGTTGCCTCGCCCCATGAGAGGGGGGCAGGGGGAAACTGCGGTGGCTCGTGTCTATGCAAATGCTGATTTGCACTGGAAATCTGCACAAAAATAAATGCTCAATTTGGAGAGCTTAAATCAAGAATCACTTTGGAGGCTACAGAATTGAGTGAGCTATACAGCCAACAAATTTAACCGGACTCCCTGAAAGCCTACGGTGGGTCTCTCCTGGCTGAGGAAAGTCCCGAACCAATGTGGGCTAGCGCTGATTGTTTTTGCTGGCAGATGGGGGGAAAAAACAACCAGGCCAAATCTTTAAGGAAATTCAAGTAATGTTGAACTAGAGGTTGTTGTTCTGAGGAGCAAGAAGAATAGAAAAGAAAGAAAAGTGAAAGGGAAGAGATTTACTTCACACACTTAAGCGCTTAAAGGAAGAAAACATTGTGAAGACAAAACAATGAATCACTTAACCTGGATAATTCTTTTGATTTTATGCATGTTTTGTGCTGCAGCAATAAAGTTTATTTGGAATTTACACAGTGTGGATACTAGAAGGACTAGGAATTGCTTTCTTGTGATTTGTACGTTATGTTCCCCATGAAGCTTCTGTATCAATACTTCCCGGATCATATCTTCATAATAAAAATGGCGAGATAAGAAAAGAGTCGATGGGATGCTCTCACTGCCTTGCAACATAAAACTATCTGCCCAGGAGAACAGGAGAAAACAAGCTCAGCCAGAAAAACACACACACACACGCGCGCGCGCACACACACACACACACACACATGCACACACAGACAACCTTCCACTCAATAAAACAATATAATACCCACAATGCCTCACTCTGCTTCTCAGTTACACCAAGTGGCAGGACACACAGGCTCATAAAATTTACTTATAGTGTCTTTTAATTCAGCCCTGTAAAGAGAGAGGGGGCAAAATAAGAGGACAGGTCAGAGACCTGAGCTGAACAAAAGCTGCAAAATAGTGTATTTATATATGTGTTTATGTGTAACTGTCAAAAGGAATACCTTAATTTAAGAACACTTCCCTATCTTCATATCACTGAAAAAAAAAAATATATATATATATATATATATATATATATTTAGCATGTATCTTTTTTATCCAAAAACATAACTATAAACTACCTTTAAAATGATTACATATAGCATGATGAAGATATCTATTCAATTATATCTTGCAAAAAAAAATTCTAAAAAGAAAATCATTAATGTGCATTTTAAACATTTATGGGGTCTGTTGCAACAGTGAAAAAAATAATAAACATTGGATCAAAGTAAAAAAAAAAAAAGTTACTACAGATAAAAACAAAATTTCTGCAGTTTAGAAAACTAAAAAAAAAAAATGCATGGAACATGTTTACACAGTTTGATCCGAGGTTCAATTTTTCGGTGAATGAAAAACAAACACGCAGTTAAAAATAGACAAACAAACAAACTGTTAAAAATAGATAGTAGACAATAGAAATCACTTTAGGATAGGATGCGATGTTTACACTCATCCCTCACACATTTCCCATTTGTTTACGTGAAAACTGCCTTCTGTTGTGTCCAGTTCATAATTTTCTCACAAAAAAAAAAAATCTGATATTCATAAAGTCTTTTGGGTCAGTCCATCTCAAACAGTCCAATAATTGTAAAGTTAGTTGCTTGAACGTTTTTAATTTTATTTATTTATTTATTTTTTTTATTTTTTGAGTGATTACCTCTATGTATTGGCATTGCAAAACCACCTTTTTTATTTTATTTATTTATTATTTTTTTTCACTTGGTTTAACCTCAGCAGCCATCTTTGTGTCATGGCACACAACAAATTTTGGTTCTACTGCTGTTTAGGGAAACCTCAGTATCACTACTCAGGGTGGTCCTAGCTCCTTTGGACAAAAATCTCTACAACACGTTACAAGGCACATGTACATATATAAACATTGTGCACATTCTTGTTCCTTAAACTTAGAACTTCAGTCCTAATGTAATGCTCAAGACTGCACACAGTTCCACTGTTAGGGTCAGTTTATCATGGGAAGGGTTCAAGTCTCAGTCTTAATTTTTTAGAGGGTACCTAGGTAAATATAGTGTGCATGCAGAACATTTCATGTTTGAGACTTCTCTTTTTCCCTTTTGTAAGGTGCAAGAAGGAGCAATTTTTAAAAAAAAAAAATCTCCTCACTCTTGGGTTGAATATCTCTGCTGGAGGACCAGATACGAACCTGAACTTAGTAGCATTAGTTACATAGCTAGGGCTAGTATAAATCTGGGGGAAAGCCTAATTTTGAGAAATGAACGGATGTGATATAAGCATAACAAATAATAAAAATAAAGAGTATTTTACAGTCATTATGTTTATGATTGACATACAATAGCTTATGATTGTCAGTGGACCTCGAGGGCCAGATTTAAAGATCTGATTTTGATCTATCATGTTGATACGGTTGGTAAATACATGTGAGCTCACAGTGCTATATATGTTTCTTTTACAGTCACAAAAAGTTTTTGTAGCAAATGTGACACGGTGACCTACCAGGTACAAGTTTTAGAGGATAATTCATTTCCTTTGATATGTGCTCTAATAGAATTTCTTGTAGTCATTTTGTAATAGGTTCTTTAGGATATTCCAAGGGATTACAATAAGAGTTACCAAACAGGTGATGATATTTCGATAGAAGTTTATTTTCATGGTACTTACACTGGTGTAACATCACATCCTACCCTTGAACACAGTAACTCCTTTTCTTCTGAGCTGTAGTCACTAATCAGGAGAAACAAAACCATAGCTCTGTGTATGACACTGTTCTTTTGTAAAACACCCAAACACTGTAATTCCATATCTGGATAAAAATCAATACCAAGCGTACACCTGTACCAACATGATAGATCATGGCTTCGTGTGCCAAGGGAAATTTTTTTAAAAAACTGGTGGTTTTGCAATGCCAATACATAGAGGTAATCACTCAAAACAAATCTGAAAATTA
Organism: Pangasius djambal; assembly: GCA_022985145.1. NCBI lineage: Eukaryota > Metazoa > Chordata > Actinopteri > Siluriformes > Pangasiidae > Pangasius > Pangasius djambal. The sequence goes on from CM040991.1 coordinate 17,533,583, forward strand.
AAACCAGCTTTACAATTATTGGACCGTGGAATGGAATGACCTTGTTTATTTGTTTTGTTTTGTTTTTTTATAATTTTTGCTCACTTTCCTTTATCTTTAAAAAGCAACATAGTGCAATAAAGTCACAGGATCTCATAAGACAAAAAACTACTCTTGTTTAAAACATCACTGCATTGCCGAGTGCATTTCTTTCCAAGTTGCGAAAGGACAAAAAAACAGCTTTGCAAAAACCCTGCCATGCTGCCTGTGTTACCTCACTGGAGGTACTGGAGTGTGAAGCTGGAGTCTATCACACTGGCGAAAGCTGCTGTTAAAAGCGCTATACTAAATAGACTAAATAAAAGTGAATCGAATTGAATTGAATTTAGACAGGGGTATGATCTCTAGCTATATTTCGTCACAAGTAATCATTATGTCATTAAGCTTGCACAGCTTTATAAAATCTGACTCATTCTCACTGCTGCTGGTTTCATTTTCAGCACACATACTTTCAGTAGTGTTTAAATACATCAAGTGAAAACGTTTCTAATGACATATACTGCAAACTACGCAGTCATGTCGAAACACTTTATTTTCCATTCCTGTTGTATTTCAAGCCTTATTTCTGCTTATCTCACAGTCTGTATTCAGGCTTCAGACAGCTCAGTTAGGTTAGTTGTTAGTTAAAATTGGTGTATCATGGACCGTGATAGTGGGTATGTCTAACATAATCAGATTGGCAATACGGCACTGCTCTTGACCTCAGCTGCAAGTGGAGATGTGCAGGGTTCAAGCACCATTTGTAAATAGTAAATTTGCCCCAGTGGCCAGTTCCTGCCAAGTTACATAAAGCATGGATAACCATAGTGTTTAAATGATCTCAACGTGGATGTTACCACACTTGTGTTCTGTAAACAAAGACAAAGGTTCATGCATTTTTCCACCAGGCTTTTGTTATGATAAAGGCCACTTTAAGGACTACTGTCGTGCTTTTACCTCGCTTTAAGTCTTTCAAGCACTAAAGGTACAAGCGCAATTTTTAGAGTACCACCTTAACAATTTAGGTCCTTCTTTCTGAGAGAGTCTTATAACTGAGCTTCATGATGTAGTTCATTCTAGACTGAGTACAGGGGGTAAGGTGGTGTCCAAAGCTGCACATCTGTGTGTGTGTGTGTGTGTGTGTGTGTGTGTGTGTGTGTGTGTGTGTGTGTGTGTTTTAATGCTCCATTATGTCTCCACTGTTTGAGAGCAGGCTCGTCACCCATCTCCAGCACTTTGTTCTCAGCACATTAAATCTGCCTGCACAGCCACAGGGGGCTTATCGTCTTCACTAAGACTGCCAGTGACTCCTTTTGTGTGTGTGTGTGTGTGTGTGTGTGTGTGAGTGTGTGCATGTGTGTGTGTGTTTTCTTGTGGTTCATTCCGGCAACATGCTGTACAAAACATAAATGGAGCCCAAAATGGAGATGTTTTATAATAGAAAGTGATTAAGACACTGATGCTAGAACTTCTGGCTCCAGTTAAAGGCAAGAACAGGAAATGTACAAGTTTAAGGTACACAAACTAGTCATCGGTTCTAGCGTTACACTTCCATATGTTTCATACACAGACAAGAATACACAGGAATTCTGGCAAAATGCCAAGCGAACGCTGCAACACTATAGTACTGATAGTAACAAGCAAGCTCAGTATACGAATTCATACAGCCGGAAAAACCATGTAAAGTCGGTTTTATTTGTATAGTATTTGTATTATTTTATAATAAACTGTTTCAAGACAGCTTCATGAAAGAAATAAAAGCTGAAATAGCAAGTACAAGTAAAACAAAGAGGTACAGAGAAAGCAATAAAGTGAAGTAGCATAAGGAATAGTGCATGAATTGCAGTACGACTGTTACAATACAACCACAATAATGTCAGCTATGCTGCATAATAATACAACCATAAATCTATATTATATATTACAAAGAAAACATTTCCTGTGATGGGGATAAAAGCAAGTTCACTATAAATGTCCCTTTCTTAGAAAAAAAAAAAAAAACTAAAGTAATCACACCTTAACCAGTGTGCTTTAGCATCCTGGATATGGATCACGCAAATTAAAATAATGCAGATTTAAACAGCGTCTTTCTCCCATCTATAATGATGTAGCGAGGAGACAGAATGGTTCGTACTCCATTCAGATGATGATTAAAATTCATTGGCAGGCCGCATCCACCCGCCCGATTTGCCGAGGCAATTTTGGAGCAGTCATAGCTTTCTCCGCACAAAATTAATTTGACAGGTTTGCATTAAGGCATCTGATCAATATTCACTTAGAGTGGTGAGGGCTAAGCGAAGAAAAATAACTGACCAGTTGTGTGTTGTGAGATGAGAAAAAATGAATCTTGGACTCTCTCTCTATCTCTCTCACCCTCCCTATCCTTCTCTCTCTCTCTCTCTCTCTCTCACACACACACACACACACACACACACACACACACACACACACTCTCTCTCGCTCACTCTCATTACACTCGCACCTACATCAAGAGCCCCTGACCTCCAGCCATTGATCGTCTGCAGTTAACATGACAAAAAGGGCTGGAAGTTATACCCCACTGTAGCTACCAGGGAACAATCAAGCTACCTGCACTAAATGTTTGATGGGGTGACTAGCATTACTTGGCCTATGTACAATACAGAGAAAAGGCCAGAGAAAAAAAAATCACACCCCTCTCTGGAAATGAAATACAGCAGCCATGTTTTGACAGGACCTCTCCTTCCATGCATCTTAACAGAAAAAGAGGGGGAGAAAGAAGGTCCGTATCAGGAGAATGCTGGAGTGCCCCACTGGTGAAGTATCGCTCAAAGCTGTGCAACTTTTCCCTGCCTCACAGCGACATAAATCAATAGAGACTTTCCAGCCTTATGTGAGATAAACTGCAAACATTTCATGGCGCTTTTATAAATCAGAGCTGATGAAGCTCGCATGAAGGCCCCCTGACCTGTATGTTCAGTCCCTAATGCTTTCAAATTCCATGTAAAAATTTCACTCACTCATAAATGCTTTATTACACTGAATATGGTAAAAATTACAAATCCCACTTTTATGCCAAGTATGGGCTATGTGGTTGCTCTGGAGCTTGCTTCCTCAATATTACAGATTTAAAAATCACAGGCCTATTTAGCCCTATTGATACACTGGAATCAGAGGGCCACTTGTGTCCCCTTGTTATTACATTTGCAAATATGTTTGTAAAGAAAAGCTAAAAGACCTTTTAAACATAGGTAAAGCTCAAACGAAATAAAACCTATCTACAGAAAACAACACTTTGCCTGTCCCATCTCACTCGAACTACACTTTAGCTTGAAATTTATTCATTAAAATACTTCACTTCTTATTTTTGCAGTAATGTGTGAATTCATTTAACATACCATGCATGAAACATCCTTTTCCATGAGTCATCCATTACAGGCTATGAAAAAAGTTATAAAGTTTTTTTTTTTTTTTTAAAAATCCTGTTACACATTCACCCCTAAGAAATATTTGGGATATTCACATCACATGTGAATTCAAAGAGAAGCTGCATGATCAGAATTTCCTGATGATCATGAGAAGAAGAAAAATCTTTTTTCTTTATTTTCAATGATAATTAAGCAATATCGCTCAAAGACTGCGGTTATCGCACAAGAGTGAGCTTATAATATCAGCACGGCTGTGATTCAGCCGTAGCTAATCACAGCCATGCCGATATTCAGTATAACCACACAACTGCGAGTGCGGTATTGCTTTTATGCAACAGTTCTATAAACAAGAAATTACCATCTGTAACTGTAACTGACATTTCAGACACAGTATAGTCAAATGTTTTGTTTATTTTGCTCCTTTAGAGGAAATAGATCCGAAAAAAGAAGCTACACTCGATGATAGCCCAGCGGTTAGCTGGCTAGCTATCTCACACTGGGTTGTACATTCCCGTTAAAGGTGCTTCCGATGCCACTGGCTTCCCTTCTTCCTTTTCACCTTCATCTGATAAGCTTTCATATTTTATGTCAGAAGATTATCTTCACGAAAAACGTATCATTTTCCATGTCCGCTGATGATGTTGTTAACGCTACTGTAGTAATAGTTTCAGCATAACAAACTATCGCTACTAGAGTTTATGTAGCGAACACAGACGAGTGGAGTGATACTGTACAAACAGTGAAAGAGTCCCAGTGCAGTTGTACTAAATATAAGCGCTCTTGGAATGCCGCTCATCCAATCAAATTAGTGAACCAGAACTAACTATTGTATAATGTGAAATCTGATGAGATCACTTTAAAAACACAATCCGGATATCCAAATTCTAGACTTAAAGCAAAGTAAATCATCAGAATGTCCTTAGAATGCCATTATGCACGTGAGCTAACAACATGTTGTGTACAGTATTCACTAATTCCACGCTAAAAGCCTCGGCTGTGTTACTTTCAACTATTACTCATTCAAGAGAACATGCAAATGCAAGCAAAGAAACCTTGTACAAATGGGATATTGTTGGCGGAAGGGTTAAAACATTTTTGAATGGCTAAATGCATGTTTTCATAGATTCAATTTTGATTAAGAAAATAAGAGTTTAAAGAGTTTTAAGTTACAAGGGCTAAATGGCATCCCAGTCATGGAATCACCCTGTTAGGGACAACACTTGCTTTGTATCTATTTCAGTGTCCTGTACAATATATTCTGATACAATATTTAAATACAATTTCATGCAAGCGCAGGGATGTAACTGTTAAGATATTGTATGGCATGACATATTTCTAGGCTGTTATGAACTCCCAGATTCATTTACTTTATAGTCAATATAATCCTGAGCCCATGTGGCTACCTGTTGTTCATACACAGTTATCATACTGTCTCTAACAGCCCAAACCTGCACATTACTCATGCACACACTGTTCGCAATGATTCCCTCCTCATTCCAAATACATTTTCTATTTGCTCAAAGCTCCTTTTCCTCGTCTATTCCGAATGCACAGGATTGGATTGGGTTAATGTGTGCAGGTCCAACCCATTCATCTCTCCCTCACCTGAGGGCCTGTCGTATCTGTGTTAATGCAACCAGCGCCGGCTGACTCCAACCTTGACTCCTCACACGCAAGAACAAAGAGACTCGAGGAACAGAAGGGACAAAGAAAAAGACAATAGACTTTCAAAGCTAAAGCTAAAGTATCGCTACTGAACAAACGTGTTTTAAAGAAAGAAAGCAAGCAGCTTCCCTTTTACGCTATCCAGACATGTGACCCAGGAAAACATGGTTTGAGTCATTAGTCCAGTTTTTCATCCAGAGCTTCTAAACCACTCTCTTTTCTCCTTCCTGACCTTGTAAAGTTGTGTTTTGTTGTTTCGCTTTCTTTGAGGAGCAATGGGACTTGCAGCAATGCGACTCAATGCAATTTCAGCGCACTTTCTGGCCTACTGCCGATCTGCATCTCCTCCCACTGAGTCCATTACAGGAGCGAGTGAACAAGTGTGCATGGTAAACAGGTTCCCTTAGGCACTAAGGACCACACTCTATAGGCAGAATGTAGATTGAAGCAGACATCAATAAATAATTATGGGTCTTGAGACTTTTAAATAGGAATCTATGCAGTGTGAAACAGCTCTTAATCGAGTAACTTCTGACACTGTATCCATCACTGGAAAAGCTGCTGGCATCGGCAGAAAAGCTGCGACCGGTTTCAGCTCAGAGGATTACAAACCATTTCGCCCTCTGCCTTAACGCGGAGCACGGTGATATTTAAATGCATCGATTCTGTTGGATTTCTTGCAGTCTCCAGGCGCCATACAGCAAAACGAAAGAAAATCCAACATACTGCATAATCATAGTGGAGTAATAAAAGCCAAAGAAAAAAACAACAGCATCAAATTGATACATAGTAGACTAATTTAATTCAAACGCTGAGAAGTTTGGTCACTTTGCGGCGTTTCCATTCAGCGGTAATCATATGAGGAGTGACTGGTATTATTTGCAGAAGAGCAAATTTGTGCTCCATCTGCTATTGTTCTGCTTCACTTTACGAGTGCATATCAATGAGAAAGGAAAGGGGGGAAAAGGATTTCATATTCACCACTGTATCATCAAGAGTCAACAAGCCATGCATACACTCCCACTACAGATATGATTATGGCGCACAATAGGACAAGATTTCCTTCTGAAATGAACCAATAACTCAGACACATGAATGGATGCTGAAAGAGCACCAGTTGTTGCAATGCTCTTTTCCATTATTTTAGCCAAATATGATCACTTACTCTTAATACTGGTCTGTAACAGAATATCTGGATTGCAAAAATCAAGTAATCTGAAGAAAATCATTTGAAAACGTACATAAACATATTACAGTTTTTTTTAAAAAATGGATTACTTGATTACATGAATCAGTCACACTTTACGTGAAGGGCACCTACATTGGAACTTCATAACAAATTCATAAGCATTGCATAAATATTTTATAAAGTAAGACTGATTTATGTGAGAGTTATGCCAAAATTTGTGAGAAGACACATATTTTTATGGATTGTTTTGCTTGTTTTGTCTTTACATGAAAAGAGAAGAGCTAAGAACACTCAGTTATCATTACTGGATGAATTGTTTGACTTTCTAAAAATGTGTTAAACTTTAAAAAAACTTAAAAAAAAAAAAAAAAAAGATCACAAAACTTATTTTGTCGTTAATAATAACACACATTCATGAAGTATTGAGAAATTACTATTATACCACTGCCGCTGAATTCTCATTTCTGATTGGTCCGAAGGTGTTGATGAATTTTCTATTCATTCTGATACATTATCATTTCTGTAGTAACATAAACAGATTAAAAATGTGAGTAATTGTTGATATGGTGAATTTTTTCTCTCAGGAAATGTATATTTAGGATTTTTGGAAGGAGTCTCCAGTGTCAGAGCTTTGTAACAGTCAGAGGTAAATCTGTTACTGCAAGTTTTCCACTGCAAGAAAGTCTTCAGGACGGAGGGCTTTGTGGTTTCTTGGTAGCATCACACGTTGCATTTTTATGTCTTATTAACGACAGAGAGAGATAACGAGAGGACGGTGAGACCGACTGTTTAAAGCTGTTATAATGTAAGTGAGCTGTTATAACGTAATAACTGTTAGAACGTAAAGGGAAATAACTTGTTTTGTGGACATTCCACTATATTAAAAGTAACTATGAATGGATTTTTAAAAAATGATGTCATTCTTTTAAAATAAAAAATAAAATAAATAAAAAATAAAAATACGTTTTTAAAAAGATTAAAAAAAAAAAAAAAGGTTAGAGTAGACAGAACATGCTGTTATAGAAAAATAATAAACTTTGGGGTGGTAACAGTAACTGCTCTCACCTGTCGTTAATTATTTTCCTATAACAGCACACCTTTACGTGTTTTATTCCTTACTCAAGAAGCCGCATTCCAATACGAGTTCACTTATTTATGAAGCCCGTGTGCCAGGCAAACGAATGACATCAATGCCCTCAAACTGAAATGGTCATTAAATTTATAACACTGTTACTGCACCTTCTTAAACTTTCCCAAAATGTCATGAATTTGCTGATAGGAAAACTAAAAAGTAATGATAAAAAAAAAAAACTTGCAAGACAAGGATTTTTTTAAAAAGTACAGTAATAATCTGGGTCATAATGAATACAAGGGTTGTCGTTTTTTTTCCTCTCTTTCATGTAAAGACAAGGTCACATAAAAACATCTAATGTCTAAATTCTCCGGCATTGCTTTATAAAAGATTAATGCAATGCTTATGACTGTGTTATAAAGGTACTGTGTAGGAATCCTTGATATAAAGTGTTGCCCATGAATCCATGTAATTCATAAACAGCAGGATATAAATTGCAATTATAACGTTAGCTGTGTGTGGTTGGTTTCTTGCAGTCATTAAAAGCTGATTGTTAATAATAGATGGGTTTGCTAGTTAAACGTATAGCTGAGATACGGACAGCTGGGGGAAGTGAAGACACTTGAAGTCTTAGTTTATTATCCAGTTATTAATCTTAAAGCATATTATTCACTACTATGAATTATTCAGTAACTACCCTGAAACTAATAGGAAATGTGTGTTGTTAGAGGAGCGATGAGCATAAGTGGTGCTGATAGTTTAAAGAGTCAAATTGTTCTCTGAAGAAATATGTGTATAACTACATGATTATTTATAATCATAATTTTTATTCTGACACGTAACCAAAAATACCAAGTGTGGAGTTTCTTGATTTGCTTGTGTTGTGTGATTCTATTGATTTTCACAACTCTCCACAATACAGGCTGTCAAAAAGGTTTAGAGGCTCAATCCACACTGTTTATGGATAAACTGGGTTTACAAGTTGCCATTTTGCCAACAATAGATTGTAAATAATAGTTGATGGAATGTCCTGTTTAAACCAAATCTCACTTAGGATTTTGCAGAGATTTGTGACTTCACAGATACTTCTTTAACAAATGTAGGTAACAGATAAGTGTTCATAGGGCTACTTGACATATGCATAAGCCCTTCATGACAAAAATCTACATAAGCATTTATAACTGCTTTTTCTAACAGGCATATCAGCTGTCACAATGTCTGCTTTCGTCAATGCTGATATGTTGATGTAACACATGAGTCAAGTGCCACAGACTTAAGATAAGACATAAGATTGTCATAGACGTTTCTATGCCATGCACTTTTCTATGACATAAGATTGTCATAAACTTTTCTGTCATGCACTTTTCTATGACATAAGATTGTCATAGACTTTTCTATGTCATGCCTTGCCATAGACTTTTTCTGGGTGGTGCAGTTTGTAGCTTCGTTGCCACACAGTTCCAGGGTCCCTGGTTCAATCCTGAAGTCAGGTTACTGTCTGTGTGGAGCTTCATATATTCTCCCCAGCTGGTTTTTTCCCTCAGTCCAAAGACATACATGAAGGTGGATTTGCTAGGATGTGGAGGAGTGTGTGAATGTGTGTGTGCCTAGTGTGCTGCAACAGACTGGCATCCCATCCATAGGGTGTATTTTCCCACCGTGTTCCCAGTGGAGGATGAATGAATGAATATGATTTCATTATAACACTTCTCTCTTTGACTTATGTTAGAACATCATAACAAATACATAACAACCAAGTCATATGATGGTGATATTGTGCCATGTCAAACATCAAAACCGAACTCAGTGACATTCATTACGGTGTCATAAGTATTCATAAAAATCTTATAAGGAGAAAGAAGAAACACACTTTACTTAAGGGTCTCTGAAAATGCAATAAAATGTTATTACCAAGTTCAGGAGTTTGTGAGCGGTTTTTGTTCAGTTTTCCACTTTAATGCTTTATTTTTGAAAGCTATAATTCTCTTCAAGAAGTACATGGAGCTACATTCTCATCATTATAATCATATGGATTCATAGTCATTTTGAGCAGGTCATTATTCACTTAGTTCCAATTATGCTCTAAGAAGAGTACCTGCGCTTCGTCTAGAAGTTCATCCATTGGGCTTATTCTAATGGTTTGAGCGTGTAAATGGTTATACCAACTTCTTTCCCAGATTTAATTCGCATGATTACTAGCCTGCTCTGACTTTGCATGATTACAATTCACCTCGAGCTGAAATTTCTGAATGACAATTAGATTATTACAGTGTATCTGACCAAAACAATCATAACTCAGTGTAAGTGCCTTATAGATCGAGCTGCCCTCGGCCGCCCCGCCTTAACTGCCGAAAAACCACTTCAGACTGAATCAACAGTATTGGCAGCTTTCACATTACATCATCTGAAATGCATTGTTGTTGAAGCGGGGCCGCGTCCTCCCTGTCTACAGCCCAATCAATCTAGATGAGATTCACATTGGCCTTCTAAACAAAAATCGCTTGGAGAGATTTTTGGGCCAACAGTGTCACCAACCTGATTTCCACCACTGCCCTCTGATCTGAAGTGTCACAGGCCAGGGGGACACCGAGCGGTCACCACCAATCAATAGCCAGCGCTGGGGTCACTTCACCTTGTATAAAAGAGAGACATTATATATTTATTTGTATAGCAGCTCGGGTTATACTGCTGCCACTCCAGATGAACCGTCCAGACTAATCAGACGTCAATCTCAAGAAAAAATGTCAGCAACAAGAGACAGGACGTTAAATGAGCTGCTGTGTGAACAAAAGCGTCAAATCATACGATGCAACAAAACAAGGGTCTTTTTTTTATGCAGAATGCAGTGTTTCTGGTCATTTCAGCAAACTATACTGGTTGGACTGAGGTTAAAAAAGAATCAGTAACGTAACGTATTGAGAATATTATTACGCAGGTCATCGTGGATGCAGCTGTTCATCTCGAAACTGTGTCACATTCTTTTTCGGTAAATTTCTATATATTACGTTTGTTTTATATAACTACAACAATAAACAACATCCATTCAATATCTATGGCTAAAAGAAGACTAGCATCTTTTGAAACAGAAACAAATTAGAATAAACAGGAAAAAACAAATGAAAAAAGATATACCATAGTAGAGTATGATTTATTATATAGATTAAAGTTAAATCTGTAATGTCATTGATGCATTTAAAAAAAAAATTCTATAAATAAATCTATAAATATAAATAAACTTTTATGAAAAAACAGAAAAGCATGAGTGGAATGGTATCATATACAGCACATCATAAAAAAGAAATAAAAAAAAAACAGAATAACAGGAACAACAGACAATGGAATAAATGGAAAAAATTGAACTGACAAACAGACATCAATTTGAAATGTATTATGATTTAATACATATTTTATATACTCTATTTAAACCTTTACAGTTAAATCCGTAATGATAAATATGCACTATAAAGCATCATTTCCCTGCTAAAATGTATTTTTTAAAATACATTTAAATGCTTTTCATTTACATTTAAATGTTTTAAGATACAACTATTAGTCATTTTCTGACAAAAAAAAACAGCCTTTGGGTGTGAAAAAAACAGACATGTCTCACCTTTGTTATTTATTATTTACAATTATGATTGTTCATTTACAATTAGTAAAATGCAGACTAATAAAGCTGACAGTATTGACATAATCATTTAAGCAGGGAACTGATGTGTGTGTGTGTGTGTGTGTGTGTGTGTGATTATCATCCTGTTTGCCTCATCAGCTCTATGATTGTACACTGCTTACATCACCTTAATTATATCCACACAAACGGCTTTACACACGCCTCACATGGCAATATATTAGCATGCCATAAAGACATATGTTTCCTCTCCTCTGGCTGGTTTTCTAACGCTCTTGTTGGAGGGGGTCGTACCCCGATTCGCAGCCCCACCCCGGACCCCCCTAGTCAGGCCGCTGTTTTGGTAAATGGAGAGTTAAACAGATATATCCAAGCGTAAAATCTAAAAATGTCCCCAGTGGGCACCTGAGGGCTGTTGTTTGAAATCAACTACATATCAATTCAGCGGCATAGAGCGGATCCTATGATAAATTCTATTCCTCAGACACCTATAAATTACTCTCTCTCTTTCTCTCTCTCACACACACAACACTCTTCTGTACTCCTCCCCCTTGATTTGCTCTCTTTTTCTCTATCTCTCATTCTTCCGACCACAAACTATACCTTTAATGTTGTCCCTTGAGGGTTTTCCATGTCATCCTACAATTGAGTCTCTGCGATGTTCAAAGGAATATTTTCAGAGCTTGAGTGACAATATTAGCACAATCAGGCCGAGTGTGTGTGTGTGTGTGTGTGTATCATTAATGCTCCTCACGGCCCTCCCCCTCATGCCCACCCTGGCTTGATCCTCTGCGTGTAATCCAGCAGTTCATTATCCCGCTGTTTTCTGTAAGTACAAGCTCAGATTGAATTACTATTGGCTCTATTGTCTATTTGGAATTCTCCTTCCATGTGGCTCTGCTAATAAATGGCCAATTTACTGCAGCTTTGTAAAGGCCTCTTCTGTGCATCAGTCACTTAATTACTCCCACACTGCTGCCCGGGCTTTTATTACGCCACTGATACAGACCGGTCGAGGCCCAGTGAGCAGGGCAAAATAGCTCTGAGGAGGATGGGGGGATTGTGGGTAATCCTGAAGCAGGTAGTGAATCAATATTGGTAGTGCAAACACAGTAAACAGTACTTCACACTCAAAGTTGACTTTAACTTAACGTCACTGCTAGCTCCACTGCTAGCTCCACTTAAGTCTGAGTGAAGGGAAGTTCACATGAAAATGAAAAGTGTAATGAAAAATGTAATGAAAATCAATATTCATTTTAAAGAATGACCGTTCCCTAGTCTGATTAACATCAGTATTTGTTTTAATGAATGAAGGAATGAATGCATGAATCATTATTATTATTATTAGTAATGATGTAAGTGTGCTGGTGTAAGTAAACTGGTGGTTTTGGTCATTTTTTTCTATAAAATATTTTTCCAAAAAATCTTTATAAAGATAAATAAACATGATTTTAATAAATAATAGAGCTATATTCATTTGTAGTATATCATCTTATTCCATGGAATTAAAATTTACCCCCTTTTTTGGGTAGCTGAGATATATATACAACTAAAAATGTTATATATGTTAGAATATTAAAAAAAACTATTAAAATAAAATATTATTAAAATATTAAGGTCTTTATTATTTTTTTTCAATGTTTATGTCAAGCGTCAGAAGTGTATTAGGTTTAAAATAGCAGTAGAACAGGTTACTTTTATTATACAATTTTAATGTACTGTTTCTCTAATTTATGTGACACTTATAAGGCTTTCCTTTGACTCACCCACATGAGTGTAATTACAAATTAAGTGCAATTTAAATCTGCAAACATTCAGAGGGAAATGAAGGTCTGCTTAACGTCTGCATAACCAGGTGATCAAAATGCAATCTGTGACTTTACACCAATGGCACCAATGGGTCGGAGCTGAAAGCGGCAATACCTGTAACACACAAAGACATAAATCAGTGCTCCGCCAATCCAACCGTACCACCTTACACACTTCTCATCCTCCCCTGACGAGAGAGCAGAGAGAGAACACTATTCTGTGCTTCACAGTCTCCAGCTTTGTAGTAGTCAGACTTCCAGCATTATGGGACTCAGCAGGATAGTACAGAAATGGGAGGAAGAGAAAGAGAGAGAGGTGCATTGCCTGAGGCCAAACCACGTTCAACCCCCTCAGATGTGCCCCATGCGTCCAGCGGCCTCTATCTGAATGAAGACGGAGACACAGCCACTCCTTTCCCTCTGCACAACCAACAACCAGGGGATTTGGAAATCTGGCAGGTTAACTGGAAAATCTCCATATGATCCAAATGTGATTCAAAAACCCATCCAAACAGCACTGCACAGCTCGCCAATAATTTCCACTGGGGTTTAAATGCCCTCTAAATAGGAATGATATTGTTATTATATTGTTATTGTACTGTATGTTGGAGAGTCTGTAACACAGTTTTACAAGAGAGAAGATAATTATTCCACTCGTCACTTCAAAGTCCCTATGGCTACTCGACTACACTAAAAATATATTTGATATGCAGTATTCAGGTTTCACTTATTCTGGTATTCAGATTCAATATATGCCAAAAGTGTGTGAGCAAGCAAGTCATTTAAGAAAAAGTACAGTGAACCAACATTATACTGTATGTTCATTATATGTAAAAGTTTGAATTTCCTTCCAAAAAACTTTCACTGATATATACAGATTTTGGCAGAAACCCTTATCAATAGTGACGTACTGAACAGGTCCAACAAAAACACATCCTCATGCTAGTAAAAAAAAAGTCCCAGTGTGTGATGTATTCTTATTTTAATGTATTATGTAGGAAAAGTCTTCATGATCTTTTTATAGAACAGTCCTTTACATTGGCTAGTTCTTTATTTAGAGATTCATTTATTTACATTTTTGTTATATCTGAATGTAAGAATCAAGTGTGCATAATGAGGGTTGTATTAAAACTCTACAAACTTAACATGCAATGCAATAAACACAATCAGTTTTAAATATGAAATATAAATATGATTGTTAAATATAAATTATTAAATATGCATAATTGTGCATACTTCATAAATCCAAAGCTGACAGAATGGAAATGCTTATTTCACTGTGACAACACTTTCAGAGGCCTTTTATAGAACAGCTGGAAAGTCCTGTCTTTATTGTTTAAATATGATCATGTTATAAATGTTTTGACATATTTCACATTGCATTTTTATTAAAGATTGCTACATTTATAAAAAAAAAAAATTCTGCAGCTATCAACATTTTAGGAAGTTCCTCTTTAATTTCTTTGTAATTAGTCATAGTCGAGAGGGCAGGTCATAAAGAAAGTGGTATTTTTGGTTCTGAACAAACAAAAAAACTGATTCTGAGAATAGTGTGATTTCAATATTATGATTTTTAAAGTTTATAAAGGAAAATCACATGTACGTCCTAATTACACATATATTGACATAGACCAGGAAAGATTTTCATGAATATATGACATATATGAGCAGGTGGAGCTAAAGCCTTCAAAGTTACCCTGCAAAGATAATGCAGTGATCATAATCTGATATAATCATAATCGGAAAAATGTTTGACGTGACCAGAATTGTCATTTCGGTCTGTAATGTTTTGCAGTAAGAATCAGTTAATTGCATGCGTTTGTTGCAGACGTTTAGGTCTAATTAAAACATTTTCTTAATAATCATATTACTGCTTGTTATCTCTTAGATAAAACTCCAACTATTTTTTTCAAAGTTAGTATTGCTTCCAAAAATTCAGTGTATACTCACAGTCAGTTTTTTTTTTCATTTGTAGTCCACACATATTTGAACATTTAAGGATTAAGAAACTGATTCTGATCCTAATGAGACATTACAAAGCCTCTCAACTTGAAGAAGAAACCAGTTAAGCCTATAGACAAAATATATGTTGTGTGCTACAATTGGCTAATTTGAGTGATTGTGATCTGTTTATTTTACAATTAGATATGGATTCTTACCAATAAAACAAAAAGTCACAAACATATCAATTCACTTATACATAGTACTTATTTATTACATTTCATTATATATTTTTTTTTTAACCATAAAAGCTAAACTATAGAGAGTTCAATCGTGGGAGTTTCAGAGTTCGCAGGTTTCTAACACTAAAAATGTTATTTGTACTTTTTAAGTAGTCTCTGCACGTCTTTTTTAAGTAAAAACATATTTTGGCCTGTAGCAGAACTGTCAGAGATGTGTCACACCCCTGTCATACAAGTACAAAATTAGTGCAAATTCTCTGGGCAGAGGCCCAGAACAACTCTCCTAAATCCACTTCATGGCAATTAGACTGCTTTAATAGTCATGTTTCGCTGGCTGTAGATTAGTAGTGACAGCAAGTGCAGCAGATGACTGATGAGAGAGAGGCGAGAGGTTCTCGATAACACAATTCAACATGAACGGTGATCATGAACTACACGTGTTAGATGAAACAACTAAAAGGCAGCTTGAATTATACGTTTGTTCAGCTTCAGCGTTCAATCTGAAGTCATGGTAGTCATTACACAACAAAAAGGTGCATTATAAGATTAAATAGTGACAGAAATCCACAGACAAATCAAGACTCCATTATTTCACACTCATTCATTTTCATTCCAGTTGCAGTAATGAGAGAATGAATTTACTTATATACTACAAAACCAAACTTTAATTTACAACCCTTAAGGGTTTCTCAAGGTTCTATGTAGAACCCTGTAACGGGGACTTTCCCGATCAGAAAGATTTCAGCTCCTAGTAGAACCCTTTAGCAAGTGAAGAACCCTAAATGAACACTTAAAGAACCCTTTTTTCTAAGAGTAATGCATTCTTTATGCTATTTTACGAAGCATATTTACTAAAGCATAACGGATAAAGTAAAGTAAATCTAAATGACTATTTAATTAATATTTTTGGTGAGTAAAATATCCATAAACGCAGTTCATCTGTCCCTAATTTCAGTGTCAGATTGGAAACAAGAGCCTGTCCTTGTTCCACGTGTTTGAAATGGAGTAATATGAGGTAAATTGTTGCTTGGCAGGGCTCGTCATCTATAAAGCCCTCGTTCCAGGGGGACATGTGTGATGTACGTGTGCCTCACGGATTCCTACAAAGCAGAGCGTCGCCCTTTACACCCGGCCTCAGATTCCAGCAAATTGTCTAAGCCAAGCTGCCAATTAACCCCAGGTCCCTCGCCAGTGGAGGGGGAGGAGGTGGGGGGAACTCGCTGTTAGGTTAATTGCTTCATGTTACAGCGTTGCAATGTGAGCAGAGCTCAAGCTAGCCAGGGGAATCTCGCCGGAACATTCCACACACACAGGTGGATCCCGTCAGCTTTACACTGGACTTTATTGTAGGTCCAAAGCCTGGGTTTACAACACTGACATATATATATATATAAATATATATAGAATTTCAATAGCAAAAGCCCATTCCCATCTCCAAAAACACCTACTGAAGCAGCGTAAACATGACAAGTAAACGATTTTTCATTAATGTAACATTCACCTAAATTTTAGTAAAACATTGTAAAACAATCTTTTGAAAACATCTTGAATATATAAAAATAAATAGTTTAATAAATAGAATTAGCTGCTAATTTCACTTGATAAGCTTACTTAAAATGAATTTTTAAAAGGCCAGAAATAGGTTAAATAGTCTTATGATAATTTTAGCATAATCTCATAATGATAAATATTAGATAAATTTGCCTTTATTCAAGATGCTTTCTCTGGCTAAGATATGTTTGCAGTGAGCAAAGCAAACATCACTTGCTAATGGATCGCTAATTTAAACAGAATTACCCTATAACGCTAGCAAGAGTGATAAAAGCCCAGTGTACTTCTTAGCCAAAAACCCAAGACCACAAGTAGTAATGAGGTAAAGAATTCAACCCATGCTTTGATTATGTAAGCAACAACTTCATAGCCTTCCCTCTCAGTATCTTGTAAATGTCAACTGTCAAAACATTAGCGAGCTCCAAGGTGGTTTAGCTACTGAGCTGGGACACAGTTAGGCTATTTTAAACTATCTTAACGAGTTTACTAATGAGGAACCTATATAATGTTACTAGGCTAGCTAAAGTGGACAAAACGTTAGCTAACATAGTAACATTAGCTAACTAGCTCAGGGCATCCACATTAATTCAATGCTCATAAAATGGCCCTGCCAACATGGCTATTATATTTAATGGTGTCAAGTGTCCACCTAAGACAATTATTATTACCTCAACCTGACCTTTGCCCTTAAAGATTGCCCCAATTCCAAGCTAAACCTCCTCTTGCATCTCTGACCCTTGGCTCAGTTCTTTCAGAGTTGGAGTTTATGGCTAATTCATGACTTGAGAAAGTGATATTTAGAGTAAGGTGCTGCTGTAATTACACTCCAGCTACACCATAAAATGCACTGTTCCTTTCTCCGTCTCTTTATCACCCCTGTTCTCACATGCCATGCTAAAACCTGATGCTCCAGAGGTTGAAACCAGACCTGGCTCCATCAGACATGTCATAGATGAATGACAGGTTACAAAGGCAGCAATTTTGACAAGCAGGATTTAATGATTAGAATTTGTAGCACAGTGTAGAAGTATTCAGATGCTTCAGATAGATGCAGTAGATTGAATGCCAAGAGAGAGCAGCACTGTGGTTCAGGTATCAGAGCACTCTGTGAAAACAAACCCAGCTGTGCTGTTGCTTGCTTGGCAGTTCTTGGACGCCAGCACATGAAAAGGTGGTACTCCTGCAAGCCAAGGCGAGAGACTCTGTGAAGTGATGACAGACACAACCAGTGTTTACCGCGGCATTGCAAATCGAGCGTCGGTGTGTAATGTGAACACAGAGCTGACCTGATGTCTGGCCGATGAATAAGTAACAATGACCTCTCTCAGGTTGCCTGTACAGATCCATGGGGGCATCAGTAGGTAAATTAGCCTGTAACATGCTAACAAAGCTAGCCAACTGCAAAGCTATGCTAATAACATTACACACATATTTCATGCAAAGTGGCTAAACAGCGCTTTCAGTGTTTAATGATTATATCATACGAATCCTTTTGTTAGCCATGCAAACTTAAATACATTTAAATGGAATGAGGATGTTAATAATTAAATGGAGTGTGTGACAAAGAAAATGAGAGCAGATGTGTACATGACGGTTGGTCATGTGGCCCAAGATCTAAGACGAGTCCAACTCAAGGTCAGTGAGAGGAGGTGAATTTCCATTTGGACATTTGAAGTGTAGCAGAGAGTGCTTAATGTAACACCATGAAGTACAGTGAGTACAGGATTAGTATTTTTATATAGTTAACTCCTACTGAATGGCTGATTGCTAATGCATAGATGGGTTTTTGGGTCAGGTTTGTTGACACATAACTGCAAAACTGACACTTTCTCAGTACTTCTGTGAAAATAAAATGAGGTATTGCACACAAGCAGAAACTCTGTATTATACTCTAAAATCAACTACCTTTGCAAATTCTGAAATATTTCTGAAATATAAATATCAAATATTTACAAGGTAGTATCTATGTAGCCAGCAAAAAAAAACACTGATAATACAGTGTAATTGTCATGAACAGTAAGCTGAGACTGATGCAGGTGCAGTAAAAGACTTTAATGGAGATAATGCAGACAAATCCAGAAAAAGCTAGGCAAGGACAAGGTCAAAAAACAGGCGTGGGTCAGGTGATCACCAAACAGAGCAAGAAACACGGGAATCTAAGCACAAGAAAAAGTCAAAAACCAGAGCAGCAAACACGGCAAAACACAAGGCTTGGTAAAATCAGTAGCATGAGACAAACTAAGCATTTACTTCAGAAAGATTTGTGAATGAAAGTCCCCCTTTTAAAGTGTGTGTGTGTGTGTGTGTGTGTGTGTGAGAGAGAGAGAGAGACTGGGTACAGGTGTGTGTGATCAGAAGTCTGGGGATTGGGAGCGGATGAGCGGTGTTGTGTTCTGGGGCGTGTAGGCCAGGGCGGCCATATTTGAAGGCCGCGGTGCGTTCTGGGAAATGGAGTTCATGGATTGCGTGGACCTGACAGTAATGTATGCAAAATGTCCAAACTCCAACATGCAAAAAATTAAAAATAAATAAAAAATAAAAAAAAATCAACCAGCAATAAATTCAAAGAAAAAACAGTTTATGTCATAAAATAGGCTTAAATCTGTCACACCTTATATCATTTCATTTGACAATAATTGACTCCTGTTAAATAAAATTTTGAGCTAGTTAGCAGTCTATGCATTTGCGGTTAGCATTTTCATGTTGCACATTCATAGATCTTGGCAGTTTTAGATCAACATTCATAGATCTAGGTATAGAGAGGTTCCTAATGCTGCTATGGGACACGCTTTGCTGTTACAAGACATGCTTTTTAACTTGACATTGCAGCTACATTTCTCTTCACAGTCAACAGTTTACAGGCAGTAGTTTGCACTGGTTTCTCCCTTGCACTGTTCTGTTGTGCCATCTAGTTAGAGTGAACTTTATTGTCTTGTGTTTTTATCATCCTGTGTATTTATTGTATATGTTGCACTCGTCTCACACTGTTTTGTATCTGCACTTTATGTAGTTCTGTGTACTGTGTTGCTGTATTGTTATGTGTTGCACCATGATCCTGAATGAAACAATATTTCATATATAGAGGTATGACAGTAAATACCCATTTGACTACACTTGAGCATTTAAAAAGCGTATTAAGCATTTTATTATTCTACATAGACTTTTAAATTACATTTTCAGGGGAACATTAGACCAGTTTATAACAATTTCCTCCAGTGGTTCAACCATTCAGTTCAAATACAATAACACGTATAATCAATTTAATTACACTAAGAGTGTATTATAACCTATTCATACCTATTGCCAAGTATGAATCAGAGCAAAATTAATTGATACTTTTTTTTCATTTGCTGTATGGTGTGGTGTAGTTTGGTTTGGTTTTACACCACACAATTGAACCAAAAAGCAAAAAATAAAAATAAATAAATAAAAAGCATTGGGTCAGGAGCATTTAGGGCTGGATACATGCTTGTAAAACATTTATTGGACATAAATATGGTGATGGAAAAAAGGTAACTAAACCTTTGTCAAGTGTGTGTAAAAAGCCCAAAAAAGACCCAAGCACAGAGAACATGGAGTCTGCATTTAATAAATGATTAGATATTGATACAAATAATTAATTTAAAATGTTTTGTGTACAACATCTAGTCTTTATTTTCTATTTTTGCTTGTTGGTCCAGATATAGACAATAGTGCTATAGTTCTACAGCTCTGTCCTTTGGCTCAGTTTGTGCCTTGAGGGTCAATTAAAAAAAAAACAAATACATGACATGTTTGGTTCACTTCCTGCAGCTGAGTCGATTCAGAGTCACATTGCTTTCAGACTGCAATCAAACTGCACTTGGTAGCAGGCTGACAGGACCTCACTTAGATGCTCTTGGACCGCATCTTGGACTGGTCGTTTTGGTCCTCACCTGAACGTGATTGGTGTGTTCTCGCCTGCCTGAAGAACCACACTTATTCGAATGAGCCAAATGTGACAGCACCAAAAAGAAGTGCTAAGATTTAGTTTCTCACATTAATAACCAAATCAGCATAACTGCTTCTTAATTTGAACAGATGGCTAATTGTGTTATATTGCTACTGCTTGGGGAGGAGGGAGTGCACAGGACTTATATCTCTCGTCCTTCCCCGAGTGTGTGACACAGACACGGGTGGAAGTGGAAGTGGGTGGGCCAGCATGTCACATTCACTCAAACGTCGTCTGCATGTGTGTGTGTACACAGCCAGCGACACCCTGCCCTGTTATTAAGCGTATGTAAACTGATCCAGCACCCCAGAGGGGCAGACTGACACGCTGCATATGTGTGAATGTGTGTGTGTGTGTGTGTGAGGGGTCACAAAATGGAGTAATTAATTTCCATGCATCTCATTGCCAGAATTGCTTACTGATTCAGGGAGCAAGATCAGAGATGTCAGCGGGTAAATTGAGTCAGAGGCCCTCGGCCTTTTCGCAGCCACTTGCCCAATTTCACGCACCTTCTTTCTGATGAGGTAGGCAGGGAACAGGGCGAGAGGGCAGCCGCTCTGATGGACACAGCGAATTGGCCCAATAAATTGCGCCCTGTAAAAAGCAGTGTCTTGTTCATTAAAACACAGTGAATCCCGATTGCTATTCATTAGGAGGCTGCCTGACCAGACAAGATGTTTAATCTAGAGAGCACGCACCTCACCTCACCTCGGCCAGTCGGCCAGACAACGACATCCCTTGGAAAAAGATATTCTTATTTATTAACACAAGGTGACAGGTACTGAATAAGTTGTTGCTGCTCGATTTTTTTTGTCCATAGCTCTTTCCTTGGGCAGCAAATTGCAGGCTTTGCTTATGAAGGGGGCTAATTTAGCCCATGCCTTTCTTTTTAAACTAAAGTTGACAGTGCACTGTTGGGTCTGTGAACTGCCAATTTTTATATATATATATATATATATATATATATATATATATATATATATATATATATATATATATATATATAAACCTAACTAAACAGTGCTGTTTTGTAAAGAATTTAAACCAACATTTGTCATCCTGTTTATTGTTATTGACATGCAACCAGTCCATCAATATACTTTATTAATGCTCATTGATTTCCATTGATTTGGGATTGTAGCAGTAACAATGATGACTAAACTAGTTTACCCCTAATATTCAACTCATGAGAGAGCAACCCAGAGAGGATATATATTTTAAATGTGACTGTAAGGAGAAAAATAGAAAACCACTAAGTCACTTAGAAATGACTATTTCCCTAAAACACTACAATAAAGGTTATTTATTTATTTATTAAAAAATGAATGCCTTGCAACAAAGCCTCTCACCTCATTCTAGCAGGCTTGAAGTTTTGACCACAGGAGTATTTTGTGGTTGAAAATGTACAAGGTGCTTCAGAAATACAAGCTGAAACCACAAAAAGGTACATGACATGTTTTATTTCCCAGGTTGAAGGGACGGCATGCTGTAAGTAAGTAAGTAAGTAAATAAATAAATAAATAAATAAAGTATACAGTAAATGCTATTTGTTTGTTTGTTTTCTCATGCCTTTATTTTTATTTCATTTTCCAAAGCAAGGCAGAGAATAATACATATTAATACAAAATAATACATCTGCCTAAGTCTCAGACAAACACCAACATACATTATCTGCGTAATTATGAAAACAAAAAATTATATTTATTCCTAATTAAATATGAAAATTGTCATTTTTATCAGCAGTTTAAATGTATCCACAGGGCATGAATCTGGCAAACACAACAAGCAGAAATTAAAAGCACTTTTTAGCTAAATGTACACAGACAATCTGCTTCTCCGAGTCACCATGCAGTTCCTGACAATGCCAGAGGTAGAAAAGAAAACAAATAGAGAAAAAAAAAATCAAAGGAAGAAAAAAATCACCATCAAAAACAATTTTTGAAGCACAGGTCCCATTGTGTGTAGTCTTGAATTCGTCAGAAAAATGGAGTGTATTCCCAGGACCTGGACCTGCTAGAAGGATTCCATCCATTTTATGTCTCCAATCAATATTTATGAATCCCTGAGGATTTGTGGCATAAAGCACATAAACAATCAACGGAGTAGATGGGTCAGGCTGTCTGTGCCTCATGCTAAAGAACACTCAGCTAGCCCTAACCACTTCATTCAAATGAGAGAGGCCTCCATTAGAATTGGCATCTCCATCTAGAGATGCATAAACACAATGGGTCTCTACAGCTGCTAACAGTAGGAATGAAAGACAGGCGGGAAGCCCCATCACCAGTGGCTGGAGTTTGGGAACCCGGAGTTCACTAGGAGGATATATCTATACCATGTGTACTCATCTGAATTACTGGGAAATGTTGGAATGGGAAATAAATGTGGAAAACCTTACGCTGTTAATGACAGTGATGTAATTTACATTCTGACATGGACCAAAAATGATTTAACCCTGTGATATTTAGGTTATGGATCAGCTATTAACCATAAAGCATATATTCAATCAGTGAAGCTAATAGGACAGGTGTAGTTACAGGAGTGAGCAACTTCAGCTTGTCAACATGAGGCGTAACCAATAAAACACAAACTGATTTATTTACTTTAATACCTTTTTAATATTGGTTACATTTCCTATTAATGTAATGGAAAGTAAGTAAGCCTCTACATAGACTTTAAAGCAACTGACCATTTTCCTTTCCTGAATTTGTCTGAAGCCAAAATAAAATAGCCAAAATGTTCATCTCATTAAAGAACTTTAGTTTAAGATCATATTTATTTAGGGGTTTAGAGTTTAGAACATACATCTTCAAGTATTTGTGCTCTTGTCGCTGGAAACATGTACATTCATCCTAACAGACAAGCATCTCTTACATCACTAAGGTCTCCCAGTTAATTGATTAATTAACAATTGCGTGCCTTTTTATGTCCAAAAACAATATTTGTCCCGATCTGTCTCCTTTTTTTGTTTTAGAGTGCACCTATCAGCTGTGCAGGTGAAAACATGGCATGTAATTAACATGTCATAATCAAAATGACTAAGTTTGACACATTGTAATCACTGCATGGAGATTAGCCTGTAGCCAGGGGCCATCCATGCGGCCTGTTTTAATATCATTTGCATAATGAAAGCCCAGCGACAGTAATAGCTTTCCTTTCTCTTATTATCATCTTATTTCACCCAGGGCAGAGAAGACTGCCACTGTGTCTACCCATTACCTTGGAGGAACTGAGAGAGACAAAGTCATGCTCAACTCCGGCATGTGTCTCACTGAAACTCACTCTGCTGGCCAGAAGTGCACTTTTAGCATGAGCCATTTCTGTGGCTATTAAGAGCCAAAGAGCAGTGTTGAACAAAGGGAACGACTGTGTCCTTATCAAGTCACCTTGCTGAATTGGGTCTAGCCAACCCAATCTTACCGGAAAATTCTTGGAAGTTCTAATGAGGGAGGACAATTTCATTGGATTTTGTATAAATTAAGTTGTAAGAATTGCTACTTAACTGATAAACAGCACTTTATCCAGTCCAAAACATCACACACTGCCAGTCAAAAGTTTTTGAGTCCCTGGAGTTTCTTGTGTTAATAGAATATTATATTAGAATATTAAAATTAATAGCACCATAGACAAACCAAAAAAGTACATAATGGCAATTAATAAGAACAAATATTATATAATAAAGTCTTTGAATTCAGTGGTTTATTAATTGACAACCTCTTAGTTACTACCGGGACTCTTATTACGTGCTTTATTACGAGCTGCACCTTAAGGTGCAAGTTATTAAAGGTAATAACTTTTTTTTTTTTAAATATTAACACTCCCTAACAGTACACACATGAAACAAAATGCATATTCATTTTCATTAAATTCTTTATCCTAGTCAGGGTCACGGTGGATCAGGAGCCAGGGGAAGGCTGGACACAAGGCAGGCATACAGCAGGGATGTGACACCAGTCCATCACAGGGAATCATGCACACACATACACATTAGTGCATTCAATCCAGTATGTTTTTGGAAAGTGGGAAGAAACAGGTGAACCTGGAAGAAACCCACATAGACACTAATAATCCACTGATAATAACTGATGTAAATAATATTTCCCAAAAAGCATAGCTATATTTTTTGTCTTTTTGTTTTGTTTTTGATTTTCCACTCGCTACCAGAAATCTGCCTCAAACAATACTGTTTATTATAGCAAAACAGCCAATGATTAGGCCTCATTATACACGGATTTAAAAGCATTTCAATAGCCATTTTCCCACCGCCTCATGAGGGGATTTTTTTTTTAATCCCACTCCTGCCCATTCCCAAAGGAATTCTGACCATTCTTGCATACTCCTGAAAAGATTCTGACCAACTCCACCATCTTCTGTAGGAATTGTGTTTTTTAAGAAAAGTATTTTTTAAATTATGAACTTAGATGGTTTTATTTCCCAAAATATAAACCAATTACCTATTTAAACTGAAGTGACCTTGAACAGATAAAGCATTTACTGAACATGACTTAATGAATGTGGCAAACCTGTCACATCCAGCACACTACCATGTTAATGAACATGGCTTTTCTTTGCCTGGCGAGCTTCCACAGCTTGTGCAACCTTTCTGGGATCCCATTCCCAATACACACCTCTAATTCAGCCTTATATACTACATTCATATTACATACAGTGCCTATTAGTTTCATTCTACTTACGTAATAAGTTGCCTGAAGATAGGTAACTGAATAATAAGCCAGAATTTAAGAGGTAAACTAAAAGTACAGAAATAAAGGGTGTTAAAAAACATTTAACAGGCTTTTCATATGAGGCGTGAAAACTTTGGGAGCACAATGATTTAGCATAATTTGGGATGAGATGGAGCTGTCTGCTGGCGGCCTGTATATTCTCTTAAATTTCAACCTTAGCTATTCGTTCAGAAAAACATACAAGAGAGCCCAATCCCAAGGAAACTTTGTCAGCAGTGAATTTCAGCCTGACACTCCATCATAAAGACTGAGATACTAGACTCTTCTAATCACAGACTCCATGGCTCACTCATATTCCCCTGAGAGCACAGCAGAGCTGCCTGGAAAGCAGGCAAATCTGACAGGATTTAGTCCAGATCTACAGATCTGAGCCTGTTATGTTGTCCAATCCACACAGCAATAGGCACTCGCCATCAGGTTTTGCTTTTCATTTAAAATTATACAACAAAACAGTAGTTTGGGGTGTAAAGAGAGCGGAATTGGTGAAGGTCATCAATCAGGGATGAGCAAGAACATGAATGTGTCTGCCTTATATATAAAATGCGTAAAATGTGTTTATAATTGAGTATGGCATATGAAAATATAAAAAGATATGTACACTACTGTACTAAAAAAAGTCAATTTCTTAGTTTGTATTCATGAAAACTATGTGAAATTTAAACTGGAATGAAGCAACATATTTTCATTAACTGTTATTATTTAAAAACGTATTTCTCTAAATGAACATTAATAGTGGTGATTTCTTTCTTCTGATCTTATCATAATAAAGAGAAACACAGGACATGAAATGATGGTGTGGGTTGAATATGACGTGTTTCATTCCTACTTGAAGAAGACAAAAATTAAATTGCATATTGAGATTTAAAATCAAAGCACAGAGAGCGTGCAGGTCTGATACGGTGAACAGTGCTAAAGGAAAGAGTGTTCTCACATGAAAGGACAAAGATGAAAAAGAAGAAGGAGCTGGATGTTAAAACTGATTGAATGTTAACTAGAATGTATTCATCTGCACCAATCTCACACCTGAGGCCATGGATCTGATTTAGTAAGAAGAGCCTAAATACCACAGTATAGGCTTCTTATTTAGGCTTTCATTATAAACTGCATATATGAATATATCATAAAAATTCAAAATAGTATATAATTGCCATATGCCGAGCACAAAGTATATTCAGGAGCACTGTCTATTGTATGTTCTTTAACTCCATTTTAAGTCTGCTCCACCATATTAACCAGCTTTGCAACACTATATTTATAAGACTGCTAGAGTTATAACCAGAAATCAAATTAATGTGCTATTTCGTCTCCACAATCCCATTGATTCCTGACAAAAATAAAATAGTGATGAAACGAATGCTCCATAAAAGTAGGATCAAGTTTTGTGCCGTGAAGGATACCTCGGCTAATGTAATTCATCGTAACCTCCCTGTTGCCACATCTATGAAGCCATAAAGCTCTGATCCGAGCTCCAGAGAGTGGGGTAGGGTGGGCACCCAAACCCAGCAGTATTGACAAAGACATGCATTTGCTAAAATGATAATGAATATTTCATGCGGACAAGGGTTTCAGAGCTCCTTGGGCGGATGTAAATAAGTGAAGAGCATATGATATTTACCCCAGCATAAAACATTGATGAGAGCTAGGCCTATTTAAGAGGGCTAAACATGACATGGTGTTTACACTAGGGTCAGACAGAGGGGTCAGCCAGAGGCACGGGCCCCTGCTCTAAAGAGCCGGATAACGTTACAGGACCAAAAAAAAAAAAAGGCAAATATTGCCCCAGCAGCAGTGACAGACATCAGGATAATACACCTACTTAGCTGTCCTGAAGTATCTAAGTATCTCCAGGAGTGAGAGAGTAGTGCTAATAATGACAGTACAATGTTGTAGAGTCTCTGAGCCAGTCCCTGTCTATGCTGTCAGCTGGCATGACGTTAGTAGGCAAAGCAATCATAGACCGGATCATGCATCAGTGCCACCACTATAATGATCATAAAGCTGTCAGGCATCTTGTGCAGGCCTCATTCTCACATCACCTGAGACCAGAGCTGTCTCGTTAGCTAATCGAGGCTCCTCAGCATTAGCAGATCGAGAATGCTTAAAACACAGGGCCATTTTAAGTGCGGTCAGCGGAGGAGCGTAAATACTTTGGCAGCGGTCAGAGCTGCTGCATTATGTATTTTGCGGGAACTAAACAAAGGCGCTGTGGTCAGGCCGCAAGACCTGTTCAGGCCCCTCACTCAGAGCAAATGCATTTCTCACTCACCACATGAATACTGCCTGTTTGAGTGCATTACATCTCCACTAGCCACAGCCATATGATACAAGGCTGAGTGGTAGGGGAGGAGAGTGTGTGGTGCATTCAGTCACATGATAAAGAAATAACAAATATGATCCTTCCTACAACACAACAAAAAAGAAGTCAAAGCAAAGGCATGGCAAAAGACAAAAAGGGACTGCATGGTTTAAAAACTCCTGCAGCTCCAAAGAGGCAGAGAGAGTGAGAGACGAGACGGAGCCACATTACATCTTGATCAACAGATGACTGATCATATTGAGCGCTGGCCATCTTTCACAAGCCCATTGTTTGATGACAGAACGCCGAGTTGCCTACGTGCATCCATTTCCCACAATCCCTCCTCCCCCTTCTTCCACCTCCTCCCCTTCCCCTGGGGCGGGTGCATCAATAACCCAGGCGGCCGGCCGTTCGGGAGGACAGGAGAGGGCCCGTTTTGCCCCGGGGGCTCCCGCTGCGCGCCCCCACCATTACAGCCCGCCCATCCGTCATCACCCCGACCCCGCCTGAGGTCACCGGTCTCCTTCGACCAGCCAGGGCGTGATAGGACAGTCCGAGGTTCTGCCTCGCCACTCATATCGTCACACAACACACACATCACAGAGCGGTACATGTGTCCACGATATACTGTACAGCCTTTTGATGCATGGTGTAACGTTAAATGGGCACTTTAACTAATACAAATGCTTCTACATGTTTCAAAAATGTTTTTTTTTATCTATACTATATCTACAGTACACTGAGAGAAGCTATGAGGTCCTCAATTCAAGTACTTAATATATTGTAGTACTGAATCACATCTTGATAACATTACTAATGTTATACATCCATGGTGCAAGGCTCAGCACAGGAGGCCCTGCATCACTAATTGAATGTAATGACCCGTGGCTGTTGTCCAAAGCCTGGCACCTCCTGAAGAAAATAAAGTTCAGGCCAGGAGCTGCACCTCACAGTGCCCTCAGCTTCCACTCCGCCTCCACACCTTCTTCAGGTCACATTCAGTTTTGGGTTATAGCACAAGAGTGCTCCATGAGAACACATACAGATGTAACTCTGCACTTTTCTCTTAATATCATTTTAGAGAAATCCATTAACCTTATATTTTCCATCCATGTGCAAGAGGAAAAATATAATAATAATAATAATAATAATAATAATAATAATAAATATAGCCTTTTTCATTTTGAGTTCAAAATCTGAGTTCTTTACATGTAAAAGATTAAGACAGTATTTATGCTACAGATACAGTATATTAATCATCCTACAGTCACTACTTATAAATCCATAGGAACTATTACAAATCATTAGTAATTATAGGAAATCATCATGACTAGCATTTTTTTTTTTCATTTTGAGTCCAAGATCTCTAGAGAGCTGAAGGATTGTGTTATTCTCAAAAAATGGTCTGTCATACACTATATATTGCCAAAAGTTTTTGGACACCTGACCATTACACCTGTATGTTTCCTCCTATTATAACAGGAAAGGAGGAATAAATCTGAAATTGGATGTTTAAAAAAGTACATACAAGTATGATAGTCAGGTGTCCACACACTTTTGGCCGTATAGAAAAAAAAATGTTTTGATGGCTTTCGGTCGCGAAAACTGGTCTTGAACTTGAACTCACAATGGCTGTCTTGACTCCAGCCAAGTGAAAACATCTCTGAATTTTAGAGTGCAGACATGGGCAGAATATGTAAAACTCTGCAGAGACAGTAACCAAAGCTGTAACCAGAGCTGTGAAGTTGCAGATCTACTCACTGTGCCACATTGCTGCCTTTTGACAATCTTGTTCACCCTTAAAAGACACTGGGTATAGGCCATACTAAACCAGTATGTTATATTCTGTAGTCAAAAGCACCTACCGCACTAGCATTCGTTATGTTGTCTTAAACACTACTGCAGAGGTTAGGGGCGATGTAAGGAAAACATTTTCCACCAGCTGAGCTGTGACTAATCCTTGAGATTAACAGCAGCCTGTCTTAATTGATTCAAGTGCTCAGGATGGGCTACACTGCTTCAGGAGATCAGCAAGATATGCTTATAAACCATTTTAAACTGTTTAAGTTATAAGCAGGACTTTGTAGTCATAGGCAGCCAAAGTATGTTGAATAAGACTGGGGTAGTGTGATTCGCTGATTTGCTTTTCCTGGTAAGGATTCTGAGCTAGCTCTAAGTTTACTTAAAGAGAGAGCAGGGCAGCCTTCCTGTCTCCCATCTTACGACTCCTTCAGTTGACTTGTCCATTTTAAATCATTTTTACACCCTGCTTTCTGCTTTGCCACCTCATCGTTGATTATTTTCCTATAATTGCATGCCTCACTATGTTTTATTCCTTACATACAAGGCTTGTCCAGACCTACACGCACAGCCAATTATGCATCTCTCTCTTCAGTAATAAAAAGACCATGAATGAGATTAATTAGCAAAACATGAGCTGATGTGAATCCTCCATATAAGAAGCCACTGCAAACATGCCAACTGGGTAATAAAGCATCGTCATGAAAAGGGCTGTTATCACGAAAGGTGAGAGAAGGTGGGGGAAAGCTGCGACAGTAAGCCTGCCGCTAACTGCTCACCGAGTAATAGGAGAATCCTTCAACACCTGAGACCATGGCACTTTCTCAAGGCCTACGGTTCCAGTCACTATATCCTAGACTTTCTCTCTCTCTCTCTCTCTCTCTCGCCAGCCTTCCTTTCTTTCATCTCTTCTTCAATTCTCCGATGGCTCCTCTTCCCCATTTGCTGAGGGGACGTCTCTTCTCCAGACGAGAGAAAGAGGACAGAGGATTAAACAAACAAATACAAAGCTTCCTGAGGCAATGCTTAATAGAGGCACACATGGCTCTCTTTTCATCTTCTCAATAGCTATAGCCATGCACATGGAAAATCAACACTCCAGTCATCTTGTCCTCTCTAGTCTGTTCTCCTTCTCGTTCTGGAGCCTTGGATCAGTGGCGTGAGGTCCTGCTTCAGATCACTTCAGATAGAGGTCACTTCTTTCCTCTGCCTTACCTTTCAGTTAGATTGCCAGCTGGGTTCCAGTGCTAAGGTTTAGACATTAAGGAATACAAGAGAGAGCATATAAGCAAATTCCAGGTTAACACTGTACATAGACATGCTCTGATTGCGCCTTGAAAACACAGCAGTGCACCACACTGAGGAATATATCCACAAGCACATGCTTTAAGCTTTGACTAAACTCGTCTCGACATATCGACAGAAAATCAATCAGACATGAACAGCGCAGTAAATGACCACTGGTCAATCCAGCCTTGTCGATCCAGCTCCACTTCAATACTGAATTTCACTGGGCCTCGCCATTTGCCCTCCCCGTCTCCACATTAGTGGCTGCTCCATTGAGTTGACTTTATCAGCTCAAGGAAAGGTCCGTAGGTCAGCGCTAAGAGTGCTGAAGCATTGAGACCACATGCACTGCCAGTCAAATGTTTTCACACACCGATTTAGGTTCGTTTTAACTACGCTACATAAAGAATTGATAAAAGTGAACTGATGAATGTTTGTGACTAACTGGAAAAAGATTAGCTCTTGCTTGACTGCTCTAATTAGAGAGTAGATTTGTCTTACAGTTAATATGAACACTGTCTACAATAGTTTTAACTACAGTTTTAATTAGTTTACCCTTTATGGAAATGTTCCAACAACAACAAAAAAACGTAAGACTGTTACATAAAATGTTGTAAATGTGACAAAACAATGTTAAGGAAAACAGACAGATTTTACTTTTTAGAAAGCAAAAGTTTTTAAAACTATAACATTAACTAAATATTCTACTAACCTAAAATTGGGTAAATACTTACATATAACTTGTTTATTGTTTTGTACTTAAATTTAGTAAATGTGTTTTTTTTTTTTTTTTTAAATGACTGCCAAAATAACTATAGACATGAGGAACGTTGATTCACGAACCTTTCCCAGAAAGCACAGCAATCTAATGAATTCCTTTGCAAAATAATGAAGAAATCATTTCTAGGTTCATTCATTCATCTTCAATAACAGCTTTATTCTGGTCAGGGTCACGGTGGATTCAGAGCCTATCCCAGGAACACTGGGAGTGAAGTGGAAATACACCCTGACGCCATCGCACATCATCCCTCGGCTTCATGTACACACCCATCCTCACATGGGGCAACTTGGAGTCACCAAACCACCTACCGGGGTTTCTTCAGAGGTGGGAGGAAACCCACATGGACACAGGAAGAACATGCAAAATTCCACACAGACAGTAACCCGAGGTCAAGAATGGATCCTGAAGCTTTGAGGCAGCAACAGAACCTGCTGCACCAGAATTCTGCCTTGTTTCTGAAATCTCGCATAATTTAAAAAAAAAACGATTTGGTTTTATGAGTCAGATATTCTGACTCATCTACGCAGGAGTGCTGAGACCTTATCACTTTATTCCACTTGCTAGTTAGCAAGATGATATGATGTATAATGTATATAGTAGGAAGGAAAGTCGATTACCTACGTAGTGAAAAACTCACTTTCTGTTTTACCTCGCTGTTCCTGCATGTGGCCATCATGGGTGACATTGTCGACATACCGTTTCAAATCGTAAAAAGACATACAAGACCTGCTGATAACAGTATTGAAATAGGGCTGTCTGACTTACACGTGGATTTTGGAGGGAGGAGGTGCATTTGCATATTTAAGGATCAGACGACTCCCCCTTTCCCTTAATTGAGCTCCTGCGTTATTAATTTTACTGTTAAATACTCAAAGAAAACGCTTCTTAAGCTGCTCTCATTAATAAGCCTCCCCTCCAAGTAGCCTGACTAGGTAAGAACCATTGGCGTGGCTAATTATTACCTTCACTTGCAAATGCCGTTAGTCATGCTTAAAGTGTACTTTTTCCTTATTTAATTAATTAAAAACGAGCATCTATGAACTTTAAATTAGTCTGGTGTAAAATAATCTCTTTTTGTCATTTAATAATTAGCAGTCGACGCAGCGGCTGTATTAATTGCATTTAGGCTGACGCCCCGGGAGACGGACATGGAGGACGGGTCACTCTGCCATCTCTGCTTTCCTGAAATAGCAAATTCCCATGTATTTTGAGGGAGAGGGGGGGGGGGGGGGGGGGGGGGGGGGGGGGGGGGGGGGGGGGGGGGGGGGGGGGGGGGGGGGGGGGGGGGGGGGGGAGAGAGAGAGAGAGAGAGAGAGAGAGAATCAACTCTTTTCTGCGTGCCGTCTTTAAATTACCCCTGGGAATGGGAGGCAACCCTTAATTAGCCTAGCGCCGTGGTAAAATTGATTGAAATGCAGCACATCAATTATTAAGCGAAACAGTTTTTTATAACTCCCCCACCCCGGTGTGTAATTCCTTAGGTGGGAGAGGGGTGCGCTGAATGGAGAGGGTGGTACTGCTGAAAACAGGCTACAGAATGAGGGCCCCAAATCTGTCTGTCCCATCATCAGATGCAGCCAGAAACAGACTATTAGCATGGCGTCTTCTTCAATTTATGCAGCTTGGAACTGTGGCACATTTCTTGAAAGTGTTATGGTAAGGTAGGGGAGTTTGAGACAAAAAACAGAAAAAAAGAAACAAAACAAAAAAAAGATGACAGACAGGACAGTTTGTATCACAGAAGGTGTTTTGATTTTATAACTTACCTTAGGTGTTAAGTTATAAATGTGTCCTCTGTGCAAATAGTCCTCCATATCTCTCATGTAGTGGCACTCATACATGTGGCCTAAATCATAGATATATGACGCTATCCAGAGAAACATACTGCCCTAAAAAGGCAAACTGAAGTAGCGAATACTTAAACTGAGAAAAATGGCACCTGAGAAGGGTTGCCACCTGTCTAGTTTTCACCCGGACAGTCCGCTTGTCCTGTTTTAACGATCACTTTTCCGGTTTTTGCTATTTTCTCCCAGACTGTGAGAAAGAAAGAAGCAACACAATAATGTTGGTCAGTTTCAGGACATTTTGGGAAGTCACACAGTGTCGTCAAGGCAGGAATCTGCACTCAATTTAACTTTCTGAATTCTATGAGCTTCTAGGCACTTGAAACTTCTGTACACCTGGAAGAAACATTAGGGGTCAGTCTAATGGTGTCCAGTTTTGGCAAAATAATATGGCAACCCTACTCCCAGGTTTTTAAGCTTAGTCATAACTCAAGGTCTACCAAACAACTACTACTTTGCTCAGCTTTGTACAGCAGCATAATAATAATAATAATAATAATAATAATAATAATAATCAACTTCGAAAAAGGAAAGGATGCGGCACCAAGAGCTTCAGATCTCACAGGCCAACCCCCTACCACTTAACCCCAGAGGTCAACCCAAGACCAGCAGTTAAATGGCCACTTAGCTCTCTGGAATGTCTCTACGTCCATGTCAGGAAAAGGTCACAGTGAACACAAGTTCTTCCTCTCACTCATGCTGATTTTTATTTGTCAAGTGTTTTCTTAACACAATACATTCCCATTAATCTGGGAAACTTCCACCAGTCCATCCCTGATTCTCCAGCATGTCAAAGTTTAAAAAAATAAAAATAAAAACCTGAACCTACTGCTAAGGCCACATGCTGATACAGTCAAAATCACTGCATCACTACAGTAACACTTGCAATAAAAGCCACTCTTACTGGCAGACAAAAGCTTTCATTAGGAAAGCAGTAATAATCGGTTTAATTGCTTTAATTACCATGCCAATGAAGAGTACTACAGCATCACAGCTCCAGCTGTTGCCCCAGCAGATCTTTTCTCCTGATGTTCTGCCACCTAGTGGCAATTGCAGCTACTACAGTCCTGAACGACTGAACAGCTCAAGCTTTCTATGTTATGCGTCTGCATGGAGAGCAGTGATTTTTTTTTTTCTTCCCCCCATTCATCTTAAGTAAGGTTCATCATAATTAGACATCAGATCTACCACAACTCTGTCCCAGGAACATTGGACATGATGCTGGAATACACGCCAGATGGATTACCATGTAAACACTCATTCACACTACTGGCATGTTTCTGGGAGGAGGGATGAAACTGGAGAACCCTGAGGAAACTCCAGGCAGACAGTAGCCTGAGCTATGGATCATACCAAGGACGTTGGAGCTGTGATGCACCAATGCTACAGCCCAAAAACATATATTAAATATTTAAATTACATGTAGCATTTAGTTTTGTTTTTGTTTTTTTTTTAAACTGTGGTCACTCAAAAATTGATTAATCTATTAATACTTGTGGAGACATAACTCCAGAAACAAAGAAGTCCTGCATAATATTCAGAGTTTCTCCAGGCCAGGGTCACAGCTCGGGTCACCACCTGACCCCGAGACGTCCCGCATGTCCTGGTCATTGTCAGTGCTTACAGTGAGTGGAAAACTCATTTGGGCCTAATTAATTTTTTGCAGCAACCCAGGACTCCAGTTACCGCTCCAGACCTTTGCCAAAGAACTAGGAAAAGGCCTCCAGAAGACATCCAACACTTCACACTGGACAAGTCAGAGGGTATCACACAAAGCAACCCAGGGAAGCCATTGTGGAACACAGTAGGGTCAAGTATAGGTTAGGACCATGTTTTAATTAGGGGCCATGACTTATACATGATGGGTCTTCCTTATGGCCAAAAACTGACAATAGGCTTCTCTCGAGCAGTTCGGCCAGGACAACAGTGAGGACGGAGGCCATTGTTGGAGTTCAAGAGGGGTAAAATGTAAAGAAATCTTCCAGCTACATGCTGAAAGTTCAACACGGAGGGCAATATCATATTCAGGCCACACGCTCACTTGCAAAAGCATAAATTATAAAAAAATTATGCAACTGGCATAGGTTTTAATTGAAAGCTATCCATTTCTTTACACTTCCAAGAAAGCTACAGAAAAGCAGCTTGATTACAATTCCAGTAATTCTGTAACCTACTGTAAACGTTCATTTGTTTTGGGAAAACGTTGTGCTCCATGTTAACGGGCCATGAGGGGGACTAAAACATGAAATGCTGCCTAACCCAAAGGCTAAATGCCACATAAATTATGTAAGCTCACTTTCCTATATAACTGTGTGATGTGGAGAAACCACAAAGTACCAGGCCACAGAGAATGAGTTTAATGTGTGAGAGATGTTTAACGACAAGGCAGTTAGTGCGCTTTTAGCTACAACAGTCAATGCTTAATGCGCAGCAATATATTAAGAAATCGGTTTATGTCTTGTGCAGAGGTACATGATTAAACCATTTAGGATTTGTGTTGCACAGCAATAATATGAAAGCAATATGGAAGCGGCTGACTGAAGAACAAAAGCACAATCCCTGATGGGTTCCTGCAAAATAAAAATAGTGAGATGGGTCACACCCTATGTAGCACAGCAAATGAGTAGGGTGATATTTGGTTTTCAGCCAGTTAACTGATCATCGAAACTGAGGAATCAGTGATGTAGATGTGGGACTTTTAGTGAGCTCCTGCTTGTGTTTTTGAATGTCTACTTCAACACTTAATGGGCTGGAAAAATAAATCTAAATTAGAAACAGGGTTTAAATAGAATAGATTTGTTAAAGCACTTACTGAATAAAAGACTTTATTTACAAATTTAGTTAAACCTACAATTAGGTCAACATCCACAAAAAGTTTCATTTCCTTCCCATTTCTGAGCTTTTGGCGCTCCCTAATGGGGAAAGTGAGCATGACTGTTCACCAGGAAGATATGTGAAATTTAAGTATTTAAACTCAAATCGCTGTATTGAACATATAGTACACTATTCGAGAAACAGTGTCCTAATACCGGACCTGGAGTACCCCCACCCTTCACATTTTCCCCTCGTCTAACTCACGTAGTCCAGGCTTCAGAATCAGCTGAGGAGTTGTTTCCGGTGAGTAAGAAGCAGAGAAAACATCAAAATATACTGGGCTTCAGTACTCCAGGACGACGACTGAAACACTGACCTGGGGTACACAAACTTTTGGCTCATGCCCTATATCCATTCATGGGGATCAGAGATGGGTACTGAGGAAAACTACTGTTTTAAGTTAATAAAAAAAAATAAAAATAAAAAATTATATATATATATAAAATCAATTTTAAAATGTACCAGACCAGATGTTAAAGTGAAAGGAAAAGTCTTGCTTTAAGTGAATGAAATTTAAAGAAACAAAAATTAAAACCTGCATTAAAAGACTTTAAAACAAATAAATAAATTCAAAAATAGAAGTAGGATATATTGAAGTAGGGATAACTTCTGCTTTGAACGAATAAAATAATCTTTAAAAAATTTGTCACATTGACAGTGTCGCACTGCATATTGAAGTGCGAACACCAGAATCTTTAACTGAATGAATACACAAGTTGAAGTGGAGAAAACTCCTGCTTTAAGTGAACTAAAAATAAAAACAAAGAAAGAAAAAGTTAATCAGATGTTGACCTGGGGAAAACTTGCTGTAAGTGAATGAAAAATAAAATAAGGAGGGAAAAAAAAAATGTAACTAAACACACACATACTGGGTACTGGAGTGGGGAAAATGAATTTTAAAATTAAATTTTAAAAACTGCTTTAAGTGAATAAAATATATATATAAAACATCTTAAACGTGTTGCATCAGAGATTAAAGAGGGAAAACTCCTGCTTTAAATAAATTAAAAGCATAAAAAATAAAAAAACAGTAAAAGGTTTTACAAATATTCAAATAAAAATAAGAAATAAAATTAAAAAAAAAAAAAAAAAAAAAAAAAAAAAAAAAAAAAAAAAAAAAAAAAAAAAAAAAAAAAAAAAAAAAAAAAAAAAAAAAAAAAAAAAAAAAAAAAAAAAAAAGTCACATCAGATTAAAGTAGGGGAAACGCCTGCCTTAAATGAATAAAAATTCACACATCAGAGCTCAAAGTTTAAAGAACCTCACTGCTTATGAAACCCCAATTATGCTAGTAGACATTTCACTGCTTTGTATTTCACATTTATAATAACCACAGTTCTTTACACCACCCAGAACCCACTCAGCAACACAAACCTAGGCATTAGTGCGGAGCTCAGCTGCGGATTTCCCCTCCTTTATTTATCCATTACACAAAAAAAAAAAAAAAAAAAAAAAAAAAAAAAAGGGCAGCAAAATAAAAATAAATAAAGAGGGTCAAACAAACATGCTCATGAGAATTAAAACTTTTTATTAGTGTATTTATGAAGTCTGCATATGCAACACGCTTGAAAAGCTTATCTCCTGATAACGTTCACGTCCTACCAATACATCTCTCTAATGGTAAAATAAGCTCACCAACTGTTAAATGCTTTGCCAAAAAAAAACAAAAAACAAAACAAAAAAAAGAAATAAAATTATATATACACATATATACTGTATATGCATATATGTCTGGGCCACTTAACAGTTCTATTTGGTTTTCTTTCCACATCCAGTCAAAACTGGCAAGCAGAATGTTCCCAGTGTCTGAACGGTTTCAAACAGGCCACAACCTCTTCGTCTTCTCCACACTCGCTGCAGTTAAAATACAATCGCAAGTGTAATAAGATCAACAAAACTAAAAGAGAGACAGAGGTGGCAGGAGGGGAATGAAGATTTCAAACATCTTGCCACCGTCACAGCAAGTAAAGGAAGGCAGACAGCTAGATCACAGTCATTAGTTAAGTTGTACAACAAGAACACACACTAAAGTTGCACAATTCATCTTGTAAGACGCTGATCATATTTGAGGAGTCTTTTTTTTTTTTTTTCCTCCCCTTCTTTTCCCCCCGATCGTGGGCGAATAGAACACTGCCATGCTTCTGCAACATTTGATAATTAGATAAATGTTTTCCCCCCGTTTAAAGAACAGTAGGTCATGGAAAAGTATCCAGGGCAGAAAAGCAAAAAAAAATAAAATAAATTTATACACACGCGCACACATACACACACATTAAAGATTTTTTTTTTTTTTTTTTTTTCCTGAACAAACCAAATTAAACATGCCGATAGATGAGGAGCTGAATGTTTGGTGCGACAGCTTAGATCGGAAACACAGAGGGGGAGAATATAAAGACGCTGATTGTGAAAGATTTCAACTAACAACTTTTTTTTGTGACAGGACGTTTTCATTATGAAGCCATGTTCCGTTAAAAAGAGGGCATGATCTAAAAAAATACTCAATTCTAATAAAAAGGAAGAGAGCATTAAAGATTTTAAATATATTTATATATAAAAATACATGAAAATACAAAAAGTAGCTAAAAGAAAGATAAAGGAAAAAAAAAATCTTGTGATTGTGAAGAATAACCTACTTTATTAACACTTAAAGCTTAAAAGGTTGGATTTCTTTTCTTTTTTTTTTTTTTATTTAAAGATATGGATTGTGTACTCATTTTTATTTAATTTTTTTTGTCGTTTTTCTTCATAAAGATTTTCCTCAACCCGACTCCAAGCGCTCCAGAGTGATCCAGTGAGTATTTCACCTAATGAGGGGCGATACAGAGACGGGGGTGAAGAAAATATTGGTCCAGGTTGTTGGTTTTTTTTTTTTTTTTTTTTTTTTTTTTTTTTTTTTTTTTTTTTTTTTTTTTTTTTTTTTTTTTTTTTTTTTTTTTTTTTTTTTTTTTTTTTTGCTAAAACATTCCTATCTGTTCACATTAGATTTCAGAAGAAGCATGCCATAAGACAGCACCCTGAACATATAAGGCAACATTCTTTCATAGAGGTTGGGCGCAGCTATCGGGAAAAAGAAGTGAATAAGGTGTCTTTTGGCGTTACTTTTTAAGAATGAAAGTTTCTGTTGGGTGGGAAGGGATTTAAAAAACAAAATTAAAAAAAAAAAAAAAAAAGCAGTAATACTTTTCGTTTTTGTTGATTAGTCTCAGCAAAGAGATCAAGCTTAAACAATATGATGTTTTGCCAACAAAAGGTAAGCAAAGAACAAAATCAGAAACATTTAGTTTACGTGATCACTTCAAGGGGAAGGAATGCTTTACTGAAACATCTGTGCCAAGTTATTAACTGCCTTCTGTTACTTCCCACACACCCACACACACACACACACACACACACACACACACACACACACACATACACACACACACACACACCCCACCCCCTACACTTCCCGGTCTTTATACGAAAAGGAAAAAAAAATATACATTTCAAATTCTACCACTAATACATTTAATATTGAGGATTTATGAGGAGGGGAAAAGAGCGAATTAAAGGTGCATGAAGCTGATGTGACAGCAAGTGCCATGTTCAGTTCCGAAAAGTGAGAACATCAGGAGAGGTGGAGCGAGAGAGAGAGAGAGAGAGAGAGAGAGAGAGAGAGAGAGAGAAAGAGAGAGAGAAGTACTATGAGAGAGAGTCGGGGATTATAGCACGTCTGTTGCTCTACTTGTCGTTTCTTGTGATTGTGGACTTTGCAGATTTCGGGGAAGGGGCGTGGGCATCGTCGTCATGGCGATTAGGACATACTGGAACAGCGGGCGGTGGGAGAACCCATCTGGGTCAGAACTTTATCCAGCCACTGCAACGGTCCGTTCAAGTGCAGCTCAATCCAGCATGGAGTGCTCGTCACAGTCTGCCGTCTGTCAAACACACACACACACACACACACACACACACACACACACAAAAACCTCATTCTTTTTCCCAACAATCAGCACACTAAGCATTTCTCCACTCAAAGATTTTTCTAAAGACACGTAAGCGAGTGAAACAATACGGTTCCCCCTCCTGTGTACCCCACACACAAACTCATCAATCTTGGGTTATTTTTATCTTTGGCCTTTCCCCATAACCACAAGGGAGGTTGCACATGTTGCATAGTTGGGGAAAGATTCTACTCGATGTACATTTAAGCTGTTCATAATTTTTTAAAAATGTTTTAAAGAGGAATCAAATCTGCAGCCAACAGATTTTAGGTTTTAGTTCCGATGCTCTGCCCTTCAAGTCCCCATCAAATTCATCTATTAGCTACATGCTGTGGGAAACTTGCTGTCTAATGCAAAAGAATTGCTGCTTTCAGCCTCAGGATCCTGTGGTATGTACAAAACTCTGACATTGACTCTATGACTCTCAAAACACATCTGACTCTGAGAAAGCAGAGGAAAAGAGAGAAGAAAAAAAAAAAAAACCACCAAGCGTACCACTCTGTTTTTCCTACTAGCTACCAGGGTGATCTGACACACTTGCAGTTCTGGGACATCCTCAGTGAGGATATACGTATAGTGTGACCACGGCATTATAAACTGTTCTATCTGGCATTTTGGTCAAAAATGAGTTAACCACAAACTTCATCAAACTGAATACTTCATTCTCCTGTAAGGTTATTTTTTCTTTGGCAAGGATTTTGTGTAATATTTATTTAAATAACTTAATAGTTCTAGCTCCAAAACTGTTTTATAAAGTTCTATCTGCCAACCGATCATCACCCAGAATGAATGACGGCAACACAGGCGGCCAATCAACATCCACGGTCTATTCACTCTGACAGAAATGAACAGAGAGGAAGTCTCAGCATGGTGAGCTGCAGGAGAACCTTTAGCTGTAGTTATTCTAGAGATTCTCCATCAGAGTAATCATTTAGTGCACAAAACAGGTACAGGTCTACTGCACTCTCTGGTTTTACAATGTACGAAGTTTCTGGCACATAAATTCTTTAGTGCAACACAAAGCTAATATTGTGGCTAACATCAGACAACATTAGCATTAAATGTTACTGAGATTAACTAGCCACGTGCAATGTACGTGCTTATTTAGACTGAACTTTCCGGAGATCAACTAACAGACCCGCAAGTCATGTTTCCATGGTTACATAGAAACATCTATTGCATTATCAACTGCATTTTAATAATTAATGTTTTACAATGAATTTTTAAAGGAAAAAAAAAAAGGTTAGGATGAAATTCAGATTTTAAATAGGGAATTTGTATTTTAGATCTTAGAGAATATAAATCTTACTGAGAAGCACACTATCATAAAGAGGTCTCAAAATATTTCTGTGCTGAGTTTATTAACATTTATTAGTTATTTAATGAGATTAAGAGACTTAATAAGAAAGTGTTAGATACAAGTTTTAAAAGTATTTGAGCTTGCAGAATAATGTTCTGTCAGTCTGTTCGTTCAATATTCAAAAATTCATCTAATTGTCTCTGAAATTCGATAACGTAAATTTAAAGTAAAATTAAAGTGAAGCCCTTATTGAGGTGAAATATTGAGCTTTAAAATTTAAATTTAAATTTTAGTACCTCAGCAGTTTACAGTCTGTAATGTCAAAACACTGATGTCTCAAAACAGATCTCTCAGAACCTTATAATACTAGGGTTACAATATACTTATTTAATCTATGCTTGGTTAATGCTTTTTAAGTGGCAGAAGAATTTAACACTTGAACCCATGCTGACAGAGGATTTGAGGGTACCTGTACTCAGCCCCCCAGCCTTTGACAAAGCTCATGCGGATGGTGCACATCCTGGTGAGCTGATAGACAGCCTCAAAGCCCTGATTGACCGACTGAGCCAAGAGTGCCGCAAACTCCTGGTTGTTGAAGATCTTCAGGTTACAGCCTGAGAAGAGGAAAACATGATATATGTATATGTGTCAGTGTTTGAATTTATAACCACATCGGGGATACAGTCTGTAATAAACGACTGAAGACTTACCCGGGGGGATTTTGCAGACAGTTGCAGGGTGCCAGCCGTACCTCTGGTTACAGTTGGGGCTTTGAACAAAGATGGCGCTGTCGCTTAGACACTCAGCAAACACTTCTCCTCCGATATAATACAGCCTGACTCCCCGGCCTGCTCACAACACCAAACAACATCTCACGTGAGAACCATAATGCTTACTACACCTCCAACCTGTTCCCTAATGATTTACTCACAAGACACATTCACTGCAAGACGTGTGGGATTTATGGGTTAATGGGACAGTTTTGTGGCTACTCACTCTGAATGCATGATGATGTTTAATGAATACTTGGCCATACAAAGACATATAAAGAAATAATCCCCATTAGTTGCAATTCAAGTCAATTCCAGTCCAAATATGAAAACTTCACCATTTTGTCCATAAAAATTAAATTTGTCTAATCAGGTCCAATTTCTCTAAAATGTGATGTTCAAGATTAACAATAAAACTGTAGATTGAATGTAGCATGGAAACTGACCTTATGATTAAAAGGATGGCACTAAAACTGAGAAACAAGGACCAAAGTTTCCCTAAGTACAGAAACGATTATGGTAACCAGGACAAGACAAGACCTGCGCCAGTTAAAGGAACAATTCAATTCTGTTTTATTTGTATGGCTCTTTTAATAAATAATAACCTTTTATAACTGTGTACTACATGGTCAAAAAGTACAGTTGTGTAACCAGGAAATTCATTATAGTTTTCACATGAAGCCTATTTTGTTGAAGTTATCAGCTGTTCACTGACAGAGACTTGAGTGCAAAACTGTTCGTAGCAATTGTAGTCCTAAGCCACGGTCATGGTCTTTTAGTGGTATGACCCTCAGTAATCTCCATGTCCATGTGGGGGAACAGTTTAGCCAAACTGTTGGCCAGGTACTTTTCACAATTTTATCCTCACCTCAAAATGCATTCAATCAGTTGTGCTACAAGGCTAATGTTGCTAACAAAAAGGAAGGCTTATAGCTACCAGTTTAACATTGCATGTCTAAATCATGCACTCATCAAGAGACACTGTTTGGCTCAGTAACAGCACAATACAACAAAAATCATCTATAATTTCGCAAATATGGACAAAATATAATTCCATTTTAGTTTGTATTTATCAACAGATGACACAAAATGACAACAACCTGGACGTATTTCCCGATTAATGAGGGTGATCAAAATGTGCTCAGTGAAAATATCAAGAGGAGAAACTCTAGCATCTTCCTATAATACAAATAACTTCAGAAAACATCTTAAAACATAAAACTGAGCACAAGGAGTTCAGTGCTAGTAGCACACAGTGGCAACCAACACTGCGGCACCACGCTGGCTAGGCGAGAAAACCATCTAGAGACAAGGTTAGGTGAGTGAAAATAACAGCGTTTAGCCAGTATGTTGTTCTTGATTCACTACTATCAGTCCCGTACCATCATTCTGACACAAAAACAACGCAACGTAAAGATTTATTTACAGTGGAACAAAACCTGCACCAGTGTAACTAATGTAGCTTGTTAATGCACCCAATTTAAAAATCAACAATAATCTAAATGTGTGTAGACACACGTGCTTTTCATTGCCCCTGTTTAAATTAAGGCAAATGTGTCGTGATTTCGATATGCGATTTGCACAATGCTCAACTAGCAGCTACAAGTTTCCCAGTACGTGATGTGATGTTTACACCGGTTAATGCTCAGCCATGAATAGAAAATGAGCGTTAATGCAGGGTGTGACTGATAATCTACACCTCCCTACTATTTAAGTGAGTGATAAATGGCTCCTCAGTTATAAAAGTAAGAAGCCTGCACTCTGCACACCTATTAAGCTGTTTGCCTAGTTCTGTGTCCAAGTTTAATGCGTGCATCCGCCCATTGCTGGACTTTCACTCCTGCACCCAGTTTCTCCTGATGACAGTGTGTGTACCTATGTGTCTGCGAGTCATCTCCACGGTGGCGTTGCGGTTGACGTTGGACAGCAGGCCCAAGCAGAAACGTTCCGAGTTGGAAGGATCTGTGAATCCGTCCACAGTGAGGGAAGGCTGCGAGGCATGGAAGGTCTCCCCAACCCGCTGGTTCAGCTCATAGTAGGCTATGGAGCACCAGAACGCAGGCTCGGAGTAGGTCACCGGTTGCAAGTCTACAACAAACACACATGTATACACATCACTTCAAGCTACATCAGTAAAACCATTACAAAATGTGGTGCTGAATGTGCCGTGAGCCAAAGCCCTTACACACAAATGCAACATTGAGAAAGCGTTTTAAAACAGTACAGGGAGATAATGATGTAACAAGCTGCCTTACCCATGCCATGGTTGACGGGCGAGAGTGTGCTTGGCGACAGTTCTGCAGGAGAGCCTATGAGGAAAAAGAATGAAAACTTAACACATTAACACATCACTGAGCTACCAGGACTGTACTGTATACCAGCTAGTACACGTTCAGTTTACTTCAAAACAGAGCATTAACCTTGTTTTATTTTATCATTGTCCAGTCTTCCTTATTGTACTGTTAAAACTCATATATTCCTTCTCTGGTAAATATATTCTCTGCTAGCTTGTAAGCAACCCTGCTTATCATTCACAGCTTGTGGCTTTCAGACTGGGTACACCAAGGTTAAAATTATTCAGAATCATGAAATAAAGTACATTACAGCAACACTGGCTAGCCAGCAGGATTGTAAGCAATCCTTAAACAATCTTCAACTAGCTAAAATTAGAGAAATTCTTGTTAACAAAAACTAGCCAAAAATAAACATTATACTTAAAACAAGCTAGATTATCATTATTAGATTCTTTTACCATGTTAACTAACTAATACCAAAAAAAAAATAGTCATCCATAAAAAGTGATTCATGTATGCAACTAGATA
The DNA here is from genome assembly GCA_022985145.1 of Pangasius djambal. Taxonomy (NCBI): domain Eukaryota; kingdom Metazoa; phylum Chordata; class Actinopteri; order Siluriformes; family Pangasiidae; genus Pangasius; species Pangasius djambal. The sequence continues at coordinate 17,578,571 of CM040991.1, forward strand.
GCTATGATTAACTGAGAGAAAGAAGGATTCAGACAGTTATTGGGCAGGAGGTTTTTCCTTCCCCCTAGGGTTGTAAAGAGAGCAGAAAAACTAGCCCGAGTGCCTGGGACAAGCAGATTTCATGGCTGTAATAGATTTTTTTTTTTTTTTTCCTTCCCCCATAGTTGCCCAGAGGACAACTGGGTTCAATAACCAATAACCCAAAATAAATTAATTTTAAAAACCCAAACACCTGACTCTCTTTTGACTTTGCCAAAAAAAAAAAAAAAAAACCCACAAGAGTTTTCATCTGTCAAGTACATTTAAACTTGATGTGCTTCAGGGTGGTGCAACAAACCACGAGGCGATAACATACAGGGATTTAAAAAAAAAAAAAATTCTCTCTGATGTAGTTCCTCATCATATGATGTGTACGAACATGTACATTACAGCAAGACATTTGTTCCAAATCAGCAAAGCACCAGCTGCACTACATACTGAGGCATGACCTTTTCATTAGGAACACCTGTAGACCTGCATATTCATACAATTATCCAGTGAGCC
>CM040991.1:17608659-17631021 GCA_022985145.1 Pangasius djambal
TTATTTATTTATTTTTGCCTGCTTATAACACACTATTTCGAAGGTGGGTCAAAAATTAGTTAACCACATGTTTTTGTGTGATAAGATTCTGTTGGTTTCCAAGTTGTTGACCTAGCTTTAGACCTAGCTAGATTGTGTTAAATAATGCTGATAATGTTGCTTCAACAGCTCTCTCTTTGATTTTTAACATGGCATGTTTGTCATAAATTGTAATGTTCCTCAGTGCAGTGTTCTTTTAATACACCAGGGCAGTTTCAATGTGCTCATGGAAGAATGTGCATAGACAAGAAGCTGGTGTGTGATGGGACTCCTCAGTGTCAGGATCGCTCTGATGAAATGGACTGCTTTACACGCACCAAGAGCTGCAGCCATCGCTGTGACAATAAGACCCGCTGCATCCCTGAAAACTTCCTGTGTGATGGGGAGAGAGACTGTGTAGATGGCACTGATGAAGCAGACTGCTGTGAGTTTTAGCTATATCATGAAGTCATAGCTTGTAGTCTAATCTTAGTATTTTCTGTAATACTGACTAATCCAGGTATTAAGTGTATTTAATTTTTAATCTGATTTTAGATATTGTAGTGTGGATGCTATCCATCCTTTACAGTAGACATGAGTAGAAGAGTAAAGGCAACAAGTAGTGTTAAAAGGATGAGCATATTGTGAATGAGTTCTGGGATGAACACAGGACAGTCATTATGATTACAGTATCAAAGTAAGATTATCCATTGAAGCAAAGAGCATAAACTGTGTTTTGGGAAGTGCAAATCTCCATGTGGGGCCATCCATAGTAGCAGAATGTGCATCACGCATTGGTTTAAGAATGTGCATTATGATCAGATCTTTATCTTTACAGCTACTGATAATGGAGATATGGTCAGCAGTAAGGCATCATCTGAAGCGGTGTCAATAGTTTTATCAGCTCAGCATCCAGACTGTAGAAGCCCCTCAGTATTGTGTGAAAGCACAGCATTATGCATGTCCCCGGTTCAACTCTGTAATGGAAAGTTGGACTGCCCTGATGGTTCTGATGAGCTCTCCTGTATAGACTCATGTCAGAAGATGGGTAATGTGCATATGTGCCTAAATTGGTTTACTTATCCTAGAAACAGACCTTATGTGAGTAACACTTTTACCGTACTTTTCAAGGTGACTTCCTTTGTAAGGACAGGAAGAAGTGTATTGAGCGATATCTGGTGTGTGATGGACGCTCAGATTGCACTGATGGCTCCGATGAGGTGGACTGTCCTGCTGCTGCAATGCCAAAAAATGCAGCTGCCTTAAATTGTCGTTTGGGCTCAAAGCTCTGTAAGGATGGAAGTGATTGTGTGATGTACACCCATGTGTGTGATGGAGAGGTCGACTGTAAGGATGGATCTGATGAAGAGGGATGTGACCTTCAGTGTAATCCAGGTTAGATATAACAAACATTGTTTATTCAGGGTAATCTTTGGTAATCCAGTGTAGTCCTTTTCTTAACCACTGAGGTTTTTTAAAGATTCATGCCAGTATATCATCTCTTAAAGCTATCTAAATGTTGCTTGCATTTTTAGAAAATGACGATTTTTTTTTCTTTTTTCCTCCATCAAAGGGTCTTGGTCACTCTAATCTTTAAATGCTTTTATGATTAAATAATTTTGGGGAATTCAACAGCAGACCAATTATAATTGTCACTTCGGTTTTGCCGCATTCTTAACATTCTTTTCTTCAAACAGGATGAGCTGCTTGAAAAATCTGAAATGAGCTGCTATTTGAGGATGTTACAAATTTATAGTTCATGAAGTCTATTACTGAACATGTGAATCTGAAGTGTTATGAGCTGATTATGCAACGCCTCTTTACCAGGGGCAGGGTGCAAAGGCTTGTAGAGATGAAGGCTTTAACAATTTGCACTTTTATAGAATCTGGATTTCTTGTTTAGGGTAAAAGTATAGATGTATAACTGCCTTTTAACATTTACTCCCAGGTCAGTTTCAGTGTCGTCATGGCAGAAAGTGCATAGAAAGGAAGCAGGTGTGTGATGGGATTGCTCAGTGTCCAGATAACTCTGATGAATCAACATGCTGGAAGCCTACAAGAAGCTGTGCACTGCGCTGTGATCAAAACAGTCTCTGTATTCCAGAAGTTTTTATCTGCAATGGGATCAGGGACTGCTGGGATGGATCAGATGAAATGGACTGCGGTAAGTCTACTTTCTGACCTTAATCAGCCTTTGCCATGCTAAGGACAAACAATTTTCTAGAGAATTCCACCATTGGGACAGATCTAGTAGAGTTGGTGGTAGGAGTGTGGAAGAAGAGCATCTGCAAAATGTTTTCCAAAACCCAAAGGCCTGAGTGTTTGAAATATCTTACTTCATTATCTCTTCTCTTGACCCTGATAAGTTTGGTATGTTTGCACTGAGTTTAATTTTTCAGCAGGCAACCCTGGACCACATTCCCATTGCAGAAGTCCATCTATACCATGCCTGACAACCTCAAAGTGTATCTCCCAGCGTCAGCTCTGTGATGGCAGAAAGGACTGTGCTGATTGGTCTGACGAAAGACCATGCCTTCAGAGCTGTCCCTATGATGGTGGTAAGAGAATTTTTTCAAAGTTTGTCAGAACATTTCTGAAGAGACACTTAAGAAATTTACACATGTTCTCTCCTAGATGACTTTCTGTGTAGAGATAGGAGAAGATGTATTGACAGGAATCTGGTCTGTGATGGACGTCTACACTGCACTGATGCTTCTGATGAGTTGGACTGTCCAACTGTGGCTGCTTATACCTCTGAAGCAGCTCCCGTGAAGTGCCGTTTGGGTTTGACGCCCTGTAAGGATGGCAGCGACTGTATCCTGTACAGTCACATGTGTGATGGAGAGGTTGATTGCAAAGATGGATCTGACGAAGTGGGATGTGATGTTAATTGCAAAGCTGGTAAGAAAACAAGGCAAAATCAGATCTGTTTGGTCTCTGGTTCTTCCCTGAACAGTTTTCTCCTCTTAAACCATTTCTAGGGCAGTTTCAGTGTGCTCATGGAAGGAAGTGCATTGATTCTACCCTTGTGTGTGATGGTAAACCACATTGTCAGGATCGTTCTGATGAAATGGACTGCTTCAAACGCACCAAGAGCTGCAGCCATAGCTGTGACAACAAGACCCGCTGCATCCCAGAAAACTTCCTGTGTGATGGAGAGAGAGATTGTGTAGATGGCACTGATGAAGCAGACTGTGGTAAAACCTTTAAATGATACTTAAAATTCTTTTTGTACGCTCATAACTTTAGCTGTAATTGGCTAGGAAACTGCATGTTTCATACTTTTTATATTTGTACCTGCCTCCAGTGTCTTCTCATGAACTCAGTTGATCTAAATAAACAGATGGATATGCCAGCAGTTTTAGTTTACATCAGCTAAGTGAGTGGCATATGGATATTCTGGAGTAGGACAACAGAGAACCAGTTTAATTAAACTATGTTCAGTTGTTAGACCTATAACATTTCTAATACGAGTACAGACACAAGGCTTCCAAGTGGCACAACAGAAAATGGGACAACTAGCTTGAGTAATGGCAAATTGGGAGAAATTGAGCTAAAAAAGTAACTAAACAAATTCATAACCATTTTCAGATGATGAGAACATTTTTATGAATGCTGTTCTTGCATAGTTTTATCAAATGTACACCAGAGCAATATAGTACAAAGTAATCAAAATTTCTTGCTTAGCTTCAGTGGTATCCATTCATGATCAGGCAAAGACTGACATACTTCGTTGTTTACTCGTTTGCCTTGGTACTGCATAATCACAGTTCCTTTCCCCTGAAATTGCACTCCCAATAGATTATTTTTATTTATAAATAACTTTAATGTATGTCTTTTGGAATAATGATTGACAAGCATGTATTGCCTCTTTTATATACTCTTAAGCCTGTTATGAGTAAACAAGTTTCTGAGTACCAGATAATGTGTTTATTGTTGTCTGGTTAACTAAGCGAAGTAGATAGCAATCAAGTTGGGGTTTAAAAAAAAAAAAAACTAACTTGAATGTTCCATGAATTATGGATGTATTCACTTCTTGATCTCATCCTGTAGGCTACCCTACACAGCTGAGAAACTGTGATGCCCCTTCTGTGTTGTGTCGAGGGGGGAAATTGTGCATCTCTAACACTAAACTGTGTGATGGAAAGCATGACTGTCCAGATGGCTTTGATGAAGAATCTTGTATGAAAAGATGTCCAAAAGCAGGTACTTGGATGGTTGAGATTTTCAATTTTTTTTTTTCTTTTACTTTTTAAAGGAAATGAAATCCATCTTATTACACATCAGGGATGTATAAGGTTTAATTGTTTTTTCTGGGAATTGATTGAATGGTATTTGTTTTTATTAAATATAGGTGACTTTATGTGTAAGGACAGGAGGAAGTGTGTTGAGAGTGGTTTGGTCTGTGATGGCCGTTCTGACTGCACTGATGGCTCTGATGAGGAGGGATGTCCCACTGTTTCTATAAAGTCAAATGTAGCAGGTCCACTAAAGTGCCGTCTGGGCTGGAAACCTTGTAAGGATAGAAGCGAGTGTGTGCTCTACAGTCACGTATGTGATGGAGAGGCTGACTGTAAAGATGGCTCTGATGAAGAAGACTGTCAATATCAGTGTAGACCAGGTAAAGTATATAAACGGCTGTTAATTATTAAGTCATTAAAAGCATATGTTTGTCATGCCTTTCTGCAAATTTTCCCCAGACCAATTTCAGTGTGCTCATGGAAGAATGTGCATAGACAAGAAGCTGGTGTGTGATGGGACTCCTCAGTGTCAAGATCGCTCTGATGAAATGGACTGCTTTACACGCACCAAGAGCTGCAGCCATAGCTGTGACAATAAGACCCGCTGCATCCCAGAAAACTTCCTGTGTGATGGAGAGAGAGACTGCCTAGATGGCACTGATGAAGCGGACTGTAGTAAGTGCCATTTGTGAATGGTGTCCTAAAATAATAATGCAACATAGAGTTTATCATTTATTGTAATTTATTAACTACCTATTTTCAATGGAGTAGGATCGTTCTTTTGCTTTCTGTGAAGCTTGAGTCCTTTATGGAGTGTCATAAATGTCCTGAAGTGTGGAGATATTGGATGATTCAAGAACAAAATCCGCTTTTTTTTATAATGCAATATACACTTTTTGGCCAAAAGTTTGGACACCTGACCACCACACTAGTATGTGGGCCTTCCCCAAACTGTTGCCACAAAGTTGGACCCACATAATTGTATAGAATGTCTTTGTATATGTGCATCTTTATATGTAGCATTACAATTTCCTTTCACTGGAACGAATGGGCCCAAACCTGTTCCAGCATGACCATGTCCCTGCAAAAAATGAGAAACAGGATTCATAAAGACATGGTTTGCCAAGGTTGGAGCAGAAGAACTCAAGTGGCCTGAGCAGAGCCTTAACCTCAACCCCACTGAACACCTTTGGGGATTAATAAGAACGCTGACAGCACCCCAGGCCTCCTCACCTGACATCAGTGCTCTTGTGGCTAAGTGAGCAGAAATTCCAACAGCCATGCTCCCAAATCCAGTGGAAAGCCTTCCCAGAAGAGTGGAGGTTGTTATAACAGGGACTAAATCTGGAATGGGGTATTCAAAAAGCAGATGATTATGGTCAGGTGTCCACAAACCTTTGGTCATATTCTGTGTAATTACTTTCCATAAAAAGTGGTAATACTTGGATCTGGTGACATGGTGGACATTGAAAATGAAGATAGTGTCAAACTCTGCTTTGAAAACTCCAAATACCAAATCACCTTTTTATGGCAAATAACAACCAGTATGTCTCTTGTAGAGCTGTGGTTAATTCTAAAAGGCGCTTACATGAGGCATTAACACTTTGCATCCCTATTCTTTACCGGCTACACACAAAATGTTATGACCACAGACACACGAACTAAACTTTGGAAGGCAGGGTTACAGATTAACTACTTTTATAATGGCACTCATAACTTTTAATGTTTATTTAAGTTGATCATTAAATAATTTAAGTAAATCTTTTTTTCTTATTGTATTTTACAGCGAAGAGTGATAAGAAAGCTTCAGGAACTCCATCCCTGAAATGCGCTGTGGGCTTCAAACCATGCAGGGATGGAAGTGAGTGTATCCTCTACAGTCACGTGTGTGATGGAGAAAAGGACTGCAAGGACGGGTCAGATGAGGAGGATTGTAGGCGCAAATGTAATAATTGGCTCCTTTCGCAATAAGGTCTAGATATTTCTTTCTGTATCGCATCCATTTTAACTGCTGCTGTGTTTTCTAGCTGTTCCTGTAGCTCCTACAGTTGAAACCTCTCCTGAACCAGTCTGTAAAAGTCCCTCTGTAATGTGTGAAGGCACGTCACTGTGCATCAGTCCGTCTCAGCTGTGTGACGGGATATTAGATTGTCCTGATGGGTTTGATGAGCTCCACTGTTTACATGCCTGTTCAGATCCAGGTAATGTGTGAATATAGCACATCTTTGAAACTGATTCCCATTCAAATTTCTAACTACTTGCTCCTTCCCTATGCAGCACAATTCCTGTGTAAGAATAGGAGAAAGTGTATTGAACGAGCCCTGGTGTGTAATGGCCGCTCTGACTGTTCGGATGGTTCAGATGAGTTACAGTGTCCAATCTGTCCTCTGCACTGTGACGAGGGGACGGTGTGCCTGACCAGCCAGCAGTTCTGTGATGGAAGAATGGACTGTAAAGATGGCTTAGATGAGAGGAAATGCTGTATGTTCTTTATTGCAGTATAATTAACATTTAAGCAGAGAAAATGTATTGTGCAACATGCTGCAATACTTCTGAATTTATTTTACAGACAAGAGTGACAAAAATGCTTCTGGATCTTCATCCCTGAAATGCTCTCTTGGCTTCAAACCATGCAGGGATGGAAGTGAGTGTGTCCTCTACAGTCATGTGTGTGATGGAGAGAAAGATTGCAAGGATGGGTCAGATGAGAAGGACTGTGAACGGCAGTGCAAAAAAAGTAGGAGTTTGATGTGACTTCGTATTTGCTGATTGATGTACAGTATTTGCTGATTGATGTACAGCTAATCATGATTAACCGTCCATTATAGAGTGTAAATTTAGTATTTTTGTGAGGTGTTTTTTTGGAAATATTATGGTACAGAAGGGAACCTTTTGGTCTGCTATTACTTTAAATGGATTAGCCTGAGTAACTTGTGCTTTTTGTAATCCTTGTAGGCCAGTTTCAGTGTGCTCATGGGAAGATGTGTATAGATAAGAAGCAGGTATGTGATGGGACCCCTCAGTGTCAGGATCGCTCTGATGAAATGAACTGCTTTAAACTGTCAGAGTCCTGCAGCCATCACTGTGATAACAGAAGCCGCTGCATCCCTGAAACTTTCCTTTGTGATGGAGAGAGAGACTGTTTAGATGGCACAGATGAGACCAGCTGTGGTGAGTTTTTAAAATTTAAAAAGTGGGTATATTGGTACCATGTTGGGGAAAGTATCTATAAAATTGGTTTTTATGATCTTTCAGCAAAGGAGCCATGTTTACGTGGGCAATTTCAATGTGCCAGTGGACAGTGTGTGTCCACAAGTGTCTGTTGTGATGGTCATGCAGATTGCCACGATCAGTCTGACGAGAAGAACTGTCGTAAACCTCCACACTGCCCCCTGGAGCAGCGCTGCCCCAAAAGCCATGTGTGCCTGCTGAAAGAGTGGTTCTGTGATGGAGACAAAGACTGCACTGATGGGTCTGATGAACAGGTGTGAGCTTTTCTTTCAGTTCGTTTTGTTTCGTGTTGACACCATTTCATTTTTGTTACTTGGTTTTTAAAAATCAATTTGTCAATTTGTATCTATCTTGGAAAGCATTTTTTTACTTTTAACATTTACAAAACTTGTGGTTCAAATAGTGCCAGTGTAGTTAATTGATTCAAAAGTGAGCAGAACAATGGGAAATCATACCATCATGATTTCTCCTAAAGATGCTTCAATATATTTTTCTAATCTTCTTTTAGAACTGCAAGGTCTCTCCCATGCAATGTGGAATGCTCCAGTGGTCTTGTGCGTCTAAAGATCAGTGCATTCCCACATTTTGGAGATGTGATGGAGTTAAGGACTGTAAAGACCAGAGTGATGAAGCTGGATGTGAGTAAACCTCTTAACACCAATAAAACTTCATCTAATGTAGTACCAGTTAATGTGTAAACTATTATTGTAGAATTTTTTTTTTTTTTTTTTTAATGGCCAAGAAGCTAAATAAACACCTTCACTTCAGCTAGTTTTCTTAACCAGGTTCTATAGCTGAAAAGTTTCATGTACTGGGTCTTTCTCTGATTTATATCTTAGAAGGTGGACTTGGATGGTTGATTTTCTAGTTGTACAACTTGGTGTATTCTAATATAACGCAGTACTTGTCACAAGAGATATTAACCATAAACTTCACATTTGCATTCAGAGGTAGTTTAAGTGGGAATGGCGGTAAAGAATTTGCAGTTTGGATTCAGGTGGCCAGGTGTTATGCCCCACGGACATGTTCAAGTGTGGCAGTGAGGAGTGTTTGGATTCCAGGCTGGTGTGTGATGGCATTGCTAACTGTCTGGATGAATCTGATGAGGGTCCAGGGTGTCTTAGCAATAATTGCTCCAGCCCACACCCACCACAATGCGAGCACTACTGTGTCAACACTCCCCATGGAGCGGTTAGTCATTCTAACTACCCCACATGTTTGCACAGGAATATTGTAATTTGTTTTGGAAATAAGGGATGGAGCCAGCTTATGATAAAAATCCAAAAGCACATCACAACAGTTAACTTGCTATTCAATTTTGCCTAGCACACTAGCATTAAATTAAAGCTCAGAGTATTACTGGTAATAACATTAATTTAGCTATCCTTAAATTATTAGTATGATGTTGAGGCAGGCAGCACTCAACAGCTAAGGAAGTTGCTTAGATTAAAAAGCAAATTGCTGGCTGCACACTTGGTGTACTTCAGTATTTTGATGGTTCTTATTAGTATGATGGAGACAACAACATTTTTTTTTTTCTCCTCCCCCCATCTCTCCCTCCATCTCTCCCTCCCTCCTCTTTCTTCCTTTTTCAACTCTCAGAGTTGTGGGTGTCGAACAGGCTTCAGGATCCAGGCAGATGGTTTATACTGTGCAGATGTAGATGAGTGTTTGGAGATTCAGCCATCTGTGTGTAGCCACAGATGTGTGAACACTCATGGCTCCTATATGTGCCAGTGTCCTCCTGGTTTTATACTGGAACCAGACGGCAGCAACTGTAAGACACCAAGTATGTCCAGTTGGTCTTTAATAGACTGGATTTGGTATCTTCATCTTGGTGTTATTGTAATACAAATTCAAATGTCTAGCCTGTACATGCATATAAATATCTAGTGCATAAATTTAGTCCAATCAAACTTTGTATATAATATGTACAATGTGTTACCTGGTATTTCAGTAGTTTTCTGGGTTGTTTTTGTTCAAGACTAAGCCTAATGATGGCACTTCACTCACTAGTACTACATCCAGGTTCCTTCTCTGCCTTCCTTGCAGAGGAGCCTAGTCTTTTGGCATCAGTGCAATATGAGGTGGTGTTTATGGGCCTGCGGAGCAGCAACATGCAGATACTACTTCCCCCGGGCCAGAAGCCCATCTTCTCTCTGGACTATGACTGGAGGGAACAGCGGGTGTTCTGGGTCTGTCTACAGGAGGAAAGCATCAAATATGCGGTGCATGGAGAAAAGGGCCATATTAAGACGCTTGTTAAAGGTTTGAAATCTGATGCCAATTAACATTTGCATTTTCTTTTAGAAATGAGTGCACAAATTGGGGAGAGATGTTTAACGCTGCTCTTAGCATTAAATGTATCACAACAAAGTGTGTTCAGTTAATCTTGTGGATTTCTGATTAAAACTATTGATATTTATTTTCTTTAAAATGTACAAAATGTATTCCCCCTAAACAGGTGTGAAATCAGACTCGATTGCTGTAGACTGGGTTGCAGGAAACCTGTACTGGGTGGATGGAGTTGCTGGCCAGATTTTAGCTGTAAGGATTAGTGACCATGTTATGAAGCGCCAAAACTTCACAGTGATTGTGGATGAAGACCTGGAGCAGCCTCATTCTCTGGTGCTTCTGCCTCAGAAAGGGTGAGCAAGACCCCTTTTAAGAATTTGGCAAACTTAACAATGCTTCCTCCTATGATTGGTCTGTATTTAATCAAGGATGGTAAAACTTGTTGATGCCCTGAGCACTTCATTAAGTAGTTCACGCAGTCTACTTGGTTAACATGTTGTAGCTAAATTATCATTCTCAATTCTGAGCCCACAATCCTAGGGTAGTATATTAGTTTCCTCCTGTTGTCTAATCTTTTGCAGTTGTGAGGTGAGGCTGGATTTTTTTTTTTTTTTTAAATAAAGAACGGGACCAGATTCCGATTCCTTGAACAATTGTATTTGATTCTTTCTAGGTTAATGCTGTGGTCAGAGATTGGGAAGGAGTCTCAGATCAAGCGAGCTGGCATGGACGGTTCAGAGAGGAAGGTGCTGCTCAGCCATGCTTTAAACTGGCCTATAGCCTTAGCTGTGGATATCATAACTGACCGAATCTACTGGGCAGATGAGAAGCTTAAGTGCATTGGTTCAGCCACAATAAATGGCAAGGATGTCAGGGTAAATTAAGTTTTATCTTTCACTTAAGTTGTTTCCAAAGACCCAAAAGCTCTTTGAACAAGCTTGTCATGGTTTTGGGAAAACTTGTTCAGAAAAAAGGCCTGTGTATTTGAACCTAAACCTTTTTTCATTAGGTACTCCCTGTTGTAGTTTGGATATCAGCTGGAAAGTAATCAATGTCTTTTCTCCCTTTTCCTGTGTGAAGCTGCTGCAGTTGACGGAGACCTCAAGCCCGTTCTCTGTGGCAGTGTTTAATGACATGGTGTACTGGTCTGACACCCAGAGACAGGCCATCCATAGGGCTCACAAAATCACTGGCAAGAACCACAAAGTTATTCTCAAAAGACCTGGTCAACCATTTGGGCTCAAAGTAAGCATCTATCTCCCCTACATGTTTGGATGATGAAAAATTCCATAAATGACAAATGAGTTTAAATTAAATGTTTAAACTGAGACTTTTCTGTCTCCTTTATCCAGGTTGTCCACCCCCTCATGCAGTATAAGGTGCTTAACCCCTGTGAGAGACTCAGATGTTCTCACATATGTGTGCTAGCCCCAGGGGTCCATGCATTATGTCGTTGCCCACCAGGACTGCTGTTGGCTGAGGACGGATTTACCTGCAGCCCACCTACAAACTCCTCTACTTCCTTCCTACTGCTTCTCTCTCCTACTAGACTCACGAAGGTATTAAAACAAGGGGATTGCTTCAAAGAGAGTATTCTTGGAGTATGTTGGTCTTACAGTTGTACACTGTTTACCATTAATAGTCCTCAGCACATCTTGAGTACTATCTCTGTTCTGTATAGGTTTTCACTAGAACCCTGCATGGTCAGGTTGGACTAAAGCAGTGGCCTGCCCACCATGCCCAGTCTCTTCCTGGCATAAATGAAGCATCAGATCTAGACTTGGTTCTTAGTGACAACACACTCTACGTGGCAGATGTCAGCCAGGCCTCCGTGGCTCAGATTAAACTGGGTGACTCTACATTGATGCCCGAGGGCCAGATATTGCATTTACCAGGGGACACGGTGACTGTGCTGGCTGTGGACTGGATCACACACAACTTGTATTGGAGCAGCAGCAAGAAGCCTCAAATCTATGTCACGTCAGCAGGTGGGAAGTTCACCAGCATGGTTCTGCAGGCCGGGCTTCAGGACACCACCTCTATTGCACTACACCCACCCACGGGCAGGATGTGCTTCACAGCCATAGGGTCATCAGGGAACGATGTTTTGCCCCAGGTAGACTGTGCTGCCATGGATGGCCGGAATCGAATGTTGCTTTGGAAGAAAACACAGCTTCCCAATTTTCTGACTTTTTCAAGCCAGGGCACAACAGTTTACTGGGCAGATATTGGTAAGTTTAAGACATGGAGGTCTGCAGCATTGCACTTCATGCAACCTCATTCACAACATGAGTCAATTCATAAACTACTTCCCAAGACCTTCATGGCCTGAATTTACTGTATGGTTTTGGCCTTCTAAGACCAGAGTTTGACACTGATGATTGATTTTAGCAGTCTTGCTTTTTGTGTATCATGTTCAGTATCCGGGATCATTGGTCTGATGATAAAGTATAGACTTTCCTGTGAGCAGACAAGCTAGACTGTCCAATTCATCTTAAAATTGAGATGAACGTCTTTTCATAATGTCTGTACATTATGTATGGTATATGGGTTAGAAGATTGTTATACCCCATATAGTGCTCCATATGCCAGATGAAACACAATTTGTGATTCAGCCACAGAAAGGGTGAAAAAGTATGTGTGGTAAAACTAATTTATAACAGTCAGGAACACAGTCACAGTTTTTGAAGTGATGCATTAATTTGCTATTTCCTGCTTCCAACACATCAACTTCGAGAACTGACCGTTTACTTGCTTTCTAATATATCCCACCCCTTGACAGGTGCTATTGTAATGAGATGTGAATAACATTGCTTATTGCTCGTCACTGGTCAGTGGTTTTAATGTTATGGCTGATCAGTGTAAATGTAAGCGTTCATTCTAAGCGCTCCTCAGTATTGGCATTGTTTCAGAATGATTCACTGCTGTGTGCTTACGACCTTTTTTTGACTGGTCTACCACTCCTCTCCCTCTCCCTCTCCCAGCTGCTGAAGTGATTTGCTCTGTGAACATTGATGGATCAAATTACAGGAAATATAAAACTGGAACCGGATCTCCTTTAATTGTGTCTTTAACCCGAAGTGAAAATATCCTCTTCTGGGTCACCCGGTACAATGGTAAAGATTTCAGCACTTTTGCTGTCATTCATGATGGATGGTTTATCTGTTCATACCAGCAGATGGCATTATGGTGTTTTTGAAACTGCTGCTGTATACTCAGGCCTGTAATTGATAGGTTTCTTTGTGGTATTTCTACTGTAGTTCTCATTTTTATTTGTTACTCACTGTAGTAATTGTTTTAATCGTGTGCGTGTGATGGTTAATGTTTCTCTCAGTTGTACACTAATGAATTCCTTGCAGGCACAACAAATGTATGGTACAGTGATGGCATCCAGCCTAAACAGCTGTGGTTTGAAGTGCAAACAAACATTGTAGCACTGAAGGCATACAGTGCAAACAGCCAGAAAGGTATTCTTATTGTGCATTTCTCACACTCAGTCCTTTCACTCTTATCTCCGCTGCTGCTTCCTTTCATTCCTTCCTTCTGTTCTTGTTCCACTAGAGTCCTCTGGGTGAAACTTAAATAGAAGTGAGGTCATGTGATACCTGCTGGCCTGTAGAACTAGTTCAAGCAGCCACATTTCAGGCCTCTCCTTTTAACAAGCCTCTTACTCATGCCCACATAGCTGTCGAACTAGTCCAACAACTAGATGCATACTTTGCATACAACTTGTTGACTTATCTCTGAGCTAAACATTAGCTATTAGTTCTTGTTCTCAAAAAAAAAAAAATCTAAGTTTCTCGTCATGTACATGATCTAATTGCTCATTCTCTCTTGGAATCAGGAACCAACCTATGTGCGGAGAATAATGGTGGTTGTAGCCACTTGTGCCTGGCATATCCAGGGGGGCATACGTGCCGCTGTACACAGGACTACATTGCTGTAAATGACACCCAGTGTATATCTGGCTTACAGTGTCCAGCAGGCTCTAAGCCTTGCAGAGACCGATACAAGTGCCTCTCCACTACCAAGTTTTGTGACCAAATCCCAGATTGCCAGGATGGCTCAGATGAAGAGGGCTGCCATACTAAGGAAAGTGAGGTGTTGGTCCGCACAATGGGTGGCCAGTCCTGCAATTCTGAGCTCTGTAATGGCCGAGGGCACTGTATGATGCAAAAAGGGAAACCAGTCTGTGAGTGTGTACAGGGCTACAGTGGGCAGTTCTGTCAGGATGAGGCATCCAGCAGTGTTCCTGTTGTCCTTACAGTCTTTTTTATCATCGGCCTAGTTATTGCGGCTGCGGCAGTTCTAAAATGGAGGTATGTCCTCAGTGTTGAAGCTTTTATTTATTTATTTATTTATATATATATATATATATATATATATATATATATATATCATACTATTCCACTCACTCATGCACCTCTGTACTTTAATAATAAAAAAAAAATTAGACTAGCCAGAATGCTTGTCTGGTTACTGGAGACTTTTTTTTTTTTTTTTGGTCTGTGGTTGATGGCTAGTCTGAATACTGTTGTGGTTCATCCCTGCCCTTCTTTGCAGGAGATGGAAATTAGGAAGAGGCCAGCCCATAGATAAGGAAACTCTCATGAAAGACATGGAGGAACAGGAGGCATGCCCTGAAAACTTTTCAAATGAACTCTACAACCCAGTGGAGGAGGTAACAAGTTTAAGTTCAAGCTTTAAATTTAAAAGTAACCTGAACTCTGTGATTTTAAACTTTGAGTTCGATGTCCGATTCTGACTGATAGATTGGATTTTAAATTTGTTGAGTTTTAGATTTAAAACAATTCTCAGTGATCTCTTTCAGTTTTTCCCCTGGTAGCATAGAGGACTAGCTCAGCTTTGAACCCGTCATGTCTTGTACAAATTAGAGGATGCAGAAATGGTGCTATGCTTGCTAGCTAACCAATTTGGCTAATTCTAGTAATGTCATAACCACAATTTTAACATATGTAGGGATGTAGGGAAGTGGTAGCTCAGTGGTTAAGACGTTGGACTCCTGATTGGAAGGTTGAGAGTTCAAATCCCAGCACCACCAAGCTGCCACTGCTGGGCCCTTGAGCAAGGCCCTTAACCCTCAACTGCTCAGTTGTATAAATGAGATAATTGTAAGTTGCTCTGGATAAGGGCGTCTACCAAATGCCATAAACATATTTGGAGACTGCTGAGTTGCAGAGAATGATTGATTATGTAAATTGTGACTCAAATCCTATGTCATCCTGTGACAAATTTGGTCTAGTTTAACTTTTAGGTAGTCGCTACATACTAGAGAGGGCAGGACCAATTTGCATTTCTCAGATTGATAGATCCTGACCTTTAGAATACAGCCATAAGTGTATAGATGTTGCTGGGTAATTTTAGTAGCTTCTTGAGCTTTAAAACTAATATAAACATTATCCATATTTTCATTTAAATGGTTTAAAAAAGCATTTTCAGGGTAACTTTAAGTAGGAGTATGGCATGAGTTGGTCTCTAAGTGTAGTGTTGTTCTGTACTACTGTAATTTTTTTTCTTCTCTTCCACAGGAACAAGCAACAGCTGTTGAATGATGGATTTATATTTAAACTTAAATTAAAAAGATGTATTGAGCTGAAAATGCTGGTGTATTGTGTATTTGAGATGTTGATAATATTTTTATAGTGATTGCCATGCTATCTTTTTGCAGTTTTAAAACAGGCCCAAGCTGAGCTGAATAAAGTTACTTTGGCACTTGTTGGACATCTGATCAAATTTATTTGTATAAAGATATTGTCACCAACCAGGTCGATGACAAGCAGTCCACAGGTAGCCATAGTGGCAAGAATAAGAACTCTGAAATATCAAAAACAAAAAAAACTGCAAGGAACCATACAGGTTATACTGACTGGTAGGACTTTAAACATGTGCAACTCTACAATTACTGGATCCTAATAATTAAGCAGTGTTTAAAAAAAAAAAAAAAAAAAGTGTATTGGTTTTACATTAAATGTAAATGCATTTAGTAGTACAGTACATGCACCCACTTGTTTTTCATTTCCAATAGGCTAGAGTACTGAACTGTTAACTCAATTTCAGATCTTAAGCAATATCCAACTAATGTACATACCTTAGCAGTTGTGTACAGACTGGTATCTTGTTTGTCCTGTCCATCATACTGCAGTTGTACATAAGACCTGTCCTGCAAAGACAGACCTGCTTTTGTTACAGTCTGGTACAGAAGCAGCACACAATCTGAAGAATGAAAGTGTAGCCAACAGTGTGTGTTTGTGACGCCTGTATTACTTACAGCCATAAAACTTGGCTAAAAATGAATCTCTGACTTTGACCATTGCATGTTTGTTGGTGTCAGACAGGCTGGTTTGAGTAACTGATAATCTGGGATTTTCAGTTTCAGATTTTTTGCAGAATAGTGTGCAAAACAAACACCTGATGAGCTTCAGTTCTGTGGGCTGAAATGCCTTGTTGCTGAGCGAGGAGAATGGCAAGAATGGTTTGAGCTGACAGGAAGGTAGCGGTAACTCCCAATAACCACTCTTTACAATCATGGTGAGCTGAAAAGCATCTCAAAATGTTCAGTTTCAATAGCAGAGGACCATATGGGCTACCACTCCTGTGAGCCAAGAACAGGAATGTGAGGTTACAGTGGACAAAGGCTTACTGAAACTAGGCAGTTGAAGATTTGGTAAATGTCTGGTCTTACGAATCTCAATTTCTGCTGCAACATGCACACAGTAGGGTCAGTATTTGGCAACATGAATCCATTGTTTCAACAACTGCTGATGGTGGTGTAATGGTGTAGCTTTTTTGGCATACACTGGGCCCCTTATTACCAGTCATTCATCATTTGAATGCCACAGAATGAGTATTGTGGCTGACTACATGCATCCCATGGTGTCTCTAACGCACCAATTCAATTAATTAATAGCTCATTAGATCATTAATTGAATCAATTAACTGCCCATCCAGACTTGAAGTGAATGTACTAGAACTGGGAAAATGGGTGTAGGCCTTTAGAATCATTAATCCAGGTTTTCTGAAGCACAAATTAAGATTAGTCATTTCATGATTAAGGAGTTCTGAGTTAGTTTAAACTAGAATAAATTGAAACCACCGGTGCTAATGTGGATTAGTGAGTTTGTAACATGCTAAAGATAATTTTAAAACTTGGACTGGATCTTGAAAAGAATTCAAATTCTCTGGAACTGGAGCTACACATTCAGCTAAAACAGGGGTGTCCAATCTTGTCCAGAAAGGGCTGGTGTGGGTGTAGGTTTTCATTCCAACCGAGCAGAAGCCACACCTGAGCGTATTGAAAGCCAAGTCAGCTAATTAAACAGGTGGAATCAGGTGTAGCTCTTGCTTGATTGGAATGAAAACTTGCACCCACACTGGCCTGTTGTGGATAAGATTGGACACCTCTGAGATAAAACAATGGCAGAGAAAACAACAGAAATCTCCAGAGCATGAAAAAAGTAGTTTGCCTACCACAGGTGCAGAAGCAACTTCCAAACATGTGCTATATTAGACCACAAGTGTGATTATGAGTCTGGTTGTGGTGCCATTGCTCAGGTGTTTAAGTATGGTGTGAACATGTTTTCCTGAGCATACTCACTGTAAGGAAAAATACAGTAAGAAAAATCCCAACCATGCATACAGAGATAATGACATGGAATATGGCATCTGTCTATACAGAGAGTTATATTTCTTATTCACTTAAAATTACATTATTTCCACTATTTATACTCACCAAAAGGGGACTAAGGGCAGGACACAGTTGCATTTTCACCTCAGCTCCAGGGTCCCTCATTTTGATCCTGAGTTCAGGTTGCTGTCTTTGTGGTTTCACATGTTCTTCCTGTGTCTGCATGGGTTTCCTCTGGATTCTCCAGTTTCAGTGTCTTTGAAATACCATTATACTTGAGGATTTTTTCATGAAACTTGAGGACTTCCTCAACAGTGATGATATGTGATATGTCGATGATATGTCATGTAGAAAATGAAGATGAAGACACACAGTTTATGTCCCTTCCTTGGATGTGTGTGCAGTGTTTTTCTCTCATACACACAGGCACACTGTCCATGCAAACTAAATATTTTTCTCTACTATAAACTGTAAGATTTTGTGCACGCTCTCTCTCTCTCACACACACATACACACACACACCTACCTCATGGGGAACAAAATTGTTGTTTGCCTTCCATGCAAGTACACGCAAACACACACATACTGTCCACAGGAATTTAATATTTCTCACAGGAAAGCATAACTCAAACCTGTCAGGGGAGGGGTGAAACTGATTTAAGGGTCCTGTACATTTAAGGGTCTCTGCTTATTTCAATCTGCTGCTACCATATTGGCTAAAAGGAGGTTCACAGTCTATGAAATCCATGATATCCCTGAGCAAAAAGATGGCCATGATTTACAAGATGGTGATAGTGAAATAGAGTACAATGTTGAAATCGATTCAGAGCATGCGGAATTATCCTCTGATGATGTTGAAAGGGATACATTAATGTAAAAAAAAAAAAAAAAAAAAAAAAAGCCCAAATAGCATGGTCCTTGTCAGATTAGAATGGCATATGGGGCTTCCCCAAACTGTTGCCACCAATTTTGAAGCACACAATTGTCTACAATATATTTGTATGCTGTAGCATTACAATTTCCCTTCACTAGAAGTAAGAGGCCCAAACCTGTTCCAGCATGACAATGCCCCTGTGCAAAAAGCAAGCTCCAAGGTTGGAGTGAAAAACTTGAATGTCCTGCACAGAGCCCTGACCTCAACCCCAATGAACACCTTTGGGATGAACTGGAATGCTGACTGCACCCCAAGCCTCATCCCCAACATCAGTGCCTGACCTCACTAATGCTCTTGTGGCTTTATGGGCAAATCCCCACAGCCACACTGAAAAATCTAGTAGAAAGTCTTCCAGAAGAGTGGAGGATATTAGAACAGCAAACAGGGGAATAAACCTGGAATGGGATGTTCAATAAGCACATATGGCTTTGATGGTCAGGTGTCCACAAACATTTGGCCATATAGTGTATGAGAGTCAATTCTGACCTGTTACATAAAAGTTGTGAATTTGGGTTCCTGGAGGACTAGTGGTTAGGCCACGGCGCTCTCACCGCTGTGGCCGGGGTTCGATTCCTGGCCAGGGAACCAACCCCAAGACAGTGCACTCCCAGTGTCGGTCCTAAGCCCGGATAAAATTGGAGAGGGTTGCATCAGGAAGGGCATCTGGCATAAAAACTGGGCCAAGTCAAATATGCGGACAATGATCTACTGTGGTGACCCCTAATGAAAGAACAACATAAAAGTTGAATTTCTTCATAACATGTCATGAACACAAATAAAATATCTGTGAAGTACACACATGCTAGAAAGAGACAATCAAATAGAATATATGGCTCCTACATCCATAATAGCAAATAAAACCCATAAATAAAACAGGGACGTGAAAGCCTGAACAAATTACACCCATGCTGGCATCTCTTCATTTGCTGCCTGTTTGTTTTAGAATTGATTTCAAGGTTTTAGTTTTAGTTTATAAGTCATTACAGGGATTGGCACCAAGTTACCTTTCTGATTTAATACAGCCGCATGATCCATCGAGAGCACTTAGGTCTGCTGACCGTTTACTCTTGGTTGTACCTCGAACAAGGCTAAAAAGCAGGGGTGACCGGGCTTTTGCTGTCGCAGCCCCAAAACTTTGTAATAACTTGCCTCTATATGTTAGGCAGGCTCAAACACTTGCTGTTTTTAAATCCAGTCTTAAAACTTATTTTTATACTTTAGCATTTAACTCAGTAATGTGATGTGTAAAATTTGTTTTATTTTGATTATGCTTGTACAGCACTTTGGTAAACAATTGTTTTAAAAAAATTGCTCTATAAATAAACTTTGATTTGATTTGATTTGATTTGAAAATGTGTGTTTTGTCATGAAAACAAATGCTGTAAGGTAAATAAGGTAATTATGGACAGTAAAATACAATAAAATAAGTCAATCTGCAATTTGCTGATGGGTGTGTAGTTGGGTCAGAGTAGGGTCACGTGAAACTGTAGAGTAAAATAAGGTTTAGGATTGCTTTGAGGTGATTTAATCATACAGAGTCAAAACAAACATCATTCATGTAACTGATTTGCGAACATAAACAGGAGGGTTAAAAGTTTTTTTTGTAAAATAAGGCGGAAATATTATTCACACTTAGTTTGTCTGAAAGATGTAGAACATCACCTACAGTTATTTAATTCCTCAAACAAATGACTGTAAAGGCTAAACCGCTGTTTGCTAACCTGCTAATTTAAATTACTCGAGGCTGTAAAAGTCACGTGCCGCACTACTCTACGTCATTACAACGGACACGCGCATTCAGCAGTTCATTTGTTTATATCTAAACAAAATATCACAGAAAATATCTTAATAATTCGACATTTTATCATCACACTGCATTTCAAACGCGTCATGTACCACTGTGTTTGTGTTAACTAGTTGTCTCTTATAGTTTCCCCCACTCTCTCTCTCTCTCTCTCTGTGTGTGTGTGTGTGTGTGTGTGTGTGTGTGTGTGTGTGTGTGTGTGTGTGTGTGTGTGTGTGTGTGTGTGTGTGTGTGTGTGTGTGTGTGTACCTGTGATTGCAAGTCATGACTCGACGCAGGAACAGGGTGGGGTAAAGTTTCACTTACCCTGTTCGCACTTATTCCCGGATATTCAACAATTTGTTTGCTCTTTAAAACTCATACCTGGATGTTATTGGATAAAAAAAAAAGTTACAACTTTTTTAGAGGTGAGTATGGAGCATGATTATGTTTGTGTTATTGTTATCTTGGTATCTTAGCTGGTCAGTTTGTTCCAAGCTGGCTGAACCTGACTGACCTGCTGAGAGCACATACCTTAAAAAGTTCTTTAAAGTTACAATTTTGTAACGTTTGAACTTTTTTTTTTCCCCTAATGAGTTACACTGCTTAGTTCAGACATTACTACACAGATACACTGACAGTATGTTTGCATGTAAGTGTGTATGAGGTTTTAATATTCTGAGCACCTAAATGTTATCAGTGTTTAAAATCTTAGAATTTTGTGTAATGAGATTAGAAGTTGTGTAATTGTATGAGCTGGAAAGAAAACAGAAACATTCCATCTGTCTGTCAAGGGTGCAATTTTTCCCCCCCTTATTCCAGTGCTTGTGTGTCACTGAAAACGGAAGTAGCATACTCTGCAATATAATTATCAACATGTCAGTCTGACAGAAAAAAGCTTCAGATATTCAAGTGAAATGTAAAAAGTCATGTGACTGTTAATCAAATGACCTTTGTGTCTCTGCAGAACTGCACAATGCCAGTCATTGCTAACAACCCGCTGGATGATGGCGTTCTGACAGACGCTCTGAGACAGAACTTGTTGACATGCAGGCTTCAGCGCTGTAATAACCTCGGTGATTGCATGATTCGGAACGGATTGCAGGTTTGTAAATGTATGCTGGGCTACAGAGGAGACGCATGCCAAGAAACGGTCAATGATGGATTAGCCGTCCCACTCACTCTGGGCGTCTTGGGCTTCATCATTGGCTTCATTATCCTGGCATTTGCTCTAGCATTTGTCCAGCAAAAGAGGAGGGAACGTTCATGGTATGATCTTGGCAATCTCTTGCCTTTTGTGACCACAGATCTCAAATTAATAAATTTGATTGTTTGTTTTTTTTTTTTCTAATCAAGTGCATTGAATTACTTACATTTCAAGGTGTGTAAAGTCAATGACAGGAATTGTATTGGGTTTAATTTTCACTTTCAACTGTGCTCCTAGGGAAAAAACCAACGAGAAAAGGGAGGCCTTGAAAAAGAATGGAAATTTTTCTCACACAAAAATAGGTTTGTGACCACTTCAGTGCAACCCAAGATAAACGTAAAAGGTATTTTTAATTTTCTTGGCATGATGTCTGTAACAAACTGTTTGCATCTACTCTTTGATAAAACATGCGTCTGGACAGCTAGGAGTGAACAGAATGAGTGAATCTTCAGGTTTCTTTTCCTACAAGCCTAGATGTTGGAATCACACATGGACGTACACTCATATTATTGGCTTATGATTATGCCAGTATATTCTGTATAATATGTCAATATCCTTTTTTTTTTTTCCTTTACTTTTTTTCCCCATTATAATTGGCATTAAAGACAGTAGGAGATCCATCCCATCTGGAGAACAGGGTGAATTGTGCTCTCTTGGACTCTATAGCTATAGATGGCTTTGAAATTGCTGGGCTTGAACTCACAATTTTTTGATGATAGGGCGAACGCTTCCTGTGGTGTTGCAGGGCTAGGCAGTTTGTTGATGATATATTGATACCGTGATAAATTGTCACAATACAGTTTTATGAGATATCATGATATGTTTTTATAAATATTTTTAAATGCCAATTACAAGCCATGGAAACAGTTGATCTGATGTTAAATTTTTGTTCAGAATCTTGGGAAAGTTTTTATTTATTTTCTTTTCCTCATTGTTAAATGCTTTATTTTTGTATACATTAAATAAAAGTATCATCACACTAATTTTTTTAAAGGTTTATTTAAAAAA
>CM040991.1:17631121-17682692 GCA_022985145.1 Pangasius djambal
ATCACCTGACCTTAACCCCATTGAGCTGCTATGGGAGGAACTGGACCGTGATGTCCGTAAGAAGTGTCCAACCAGTGTGAATCATCTTTGGGCAATCCTCCAGGAGGCTTGGAGTAATATATCAAGTCAATGTTTGAATAAACTGACTGCTCGGATGCCTAGTGTTGTCCCTTATTATCAATGCAAAATGGTCACTAAACCAAAAACCCTATTTTGTTCAGGCGTTTCCAAACTTTTGGAGGGCAGTGTATGTATATTGTGTATTGTAGAAATGTCTTCAAGCGTCATGGTATGTTTGTCATTTCACCCACCCCAGTGTCCCCTAACATTTGCGGAGTCTGTCATATTCCATTTAATCTGCTTATGGAAAACAGAGATATGGCTTGTAGCATGTAAATATTTGAGTGTAATTGAAAGCATTCACCACTTTGGGACTAAGCACATATCTAGAAGGGTTTTGTATGTATTTCCAGTAAGGCCAATGTAGCAACGGTCAAAAATGCTTTCCAATCAGGAACATCTTTTAAAATCAGACCACCTGTAAGTACTTTGAAAAAAGGGAAGAGTGTGGATTTTAATCTGGCATTTTCCTGAAAACCACCCACGCTGCTTGTTGAGATACAAATAAAGTCTTCAAATAGCACCTATAAAAGATGGAATTATCAGTTTTACCCCCAAGTAAAACTATTGGCACTGAACAGGCCATACGATGTATGATGTAATCTTTGTGTACTGTTGTAGTAAGCAAGATTTAGTAAGTGCTTACTCTCTGATCTCTGTGTTTTTGTCACCACAGGAAAAAGGGAGTTTTTGTATGTATAAAGTATTTCCACTTCGACAAAAATGAATACTCCTCTGCACTGTTTGCTTGGAATCATGCCTTAAAAGTTTGGAAACGTTTATACTTCATGCAAATTCCACGTTTCTACTTTTAAAGG
The DNA here is from genome assembly GCA_022985145.1 of Pangasius djambal. Taxonomy (NCBI): domain Eukaryota; kingdom Metazoa; phylum Chordata; class Actinopteri; order Siluriformes; family Pangasiidae; genus Pangasius; species Pangasius djambal. The sequence continues at coordinate 17,632,060 of CM040991.1, forward strand.
ATGGAGACAACAGGTGGCTTGTGCTTGGGTGCTCCTTGAACGCACAAAGGCTCCAGTTGATAAATGCTAATGACTGATATTTTTGTGTGTTTTTTCCTCAATGTTTTTTCTCAATGCAAAAGCATTTGTTGGACACATGAAATGTTACCGATACTGATGATCTCATCTCACTCTCAATCTTGTGGCACTGAAGCAATGACTGTGCAGTAACTTAGGCATTTAAAATGTCAAGTATTTCAGTAATGTGTTGTGCTTGTCTTTATATAGCTTCATGTCTGACTGGTCAGTTCAAGCATTGCCACATTTAGATTGGCTTATAGATTTATGTGCTCTGTATTGGGTGGTTTTAGGCAGCTCTTGTATATTTGAGACAGATTAACACATTTCAGTGCACTTGAGTCTTGTGACAAAAAAAACGAACAAACAAACAAAAAAAAAAAAACACTAGAATTAGATGGTCCACTGTGTTCACATTTGATGATTTATCTTCTGCACTTTTATGTGGTCAAAATCTGGCCATGAAAAACGGTGACGGGATTTTATGTTACATAATTGTCTTAATAAAGCTTTTTAAAAATTGTTTGTAGTTTACTTATTGTCACATAAATTAAAAAAAAAAAAGCATTTTTGCTTTCTGTGCCTCATGCCAAGTTATATCCAGTCTATCTTACTATTAAATATCACTATTTTCAGCAACCAAAGATGAGTAAATTAATTCCAAAGTCAAGTCAAAATCCTAAATTCACCTTGTTATAGTCACTGCTTAGCTGTGCTTTAATAAATAAAAATGTTAGCATTGGCAAATTGCTGTGGTATAAGAGGAATAATACACCTGGGAACTTGCTATTATAAAAAAAAAAAAAAAAAAAGAATCTAAAAATAACAACTCCTTCATTGCAGCATAATATTAGATAGACAGGAAAAGGAAACATGCTTAGAGCTTAAACACATCTTTAAAACATTAAACATGTTTACTGTGTTTATAACATCAACATTTTAATCTGCAGTAATTATGTATCCAGTCTATAATAATAAAAGTAGTTACTGAGACATCTATGGATCATTAACTGTGAACGGAGACTGAACGATATACAGGATGTGTGATCAGTTTACTCAAAGATTTTATATCTTAACAAATCGTTGCTGAAGAGCATGGAACAAAACAGGAATTTTCCTCCTGTCCCCTATAAACACACTTGCTTCGGTATTTAAGGTGGAGCCACATGAAGACCAGATAGACCAGTCTCACTTGATTCAAGACCTAGAACTAGTTTTACTTCAGCTTTTTTTTTTTTCTTGTGCATTACTGATCCCTGAAACCATAATGCAAACTAGAAACAAAACAGTCTCGAATGACAATTCAGTGACATCATCAAACATTTATATTAATATGTATTAATATGTATTCATTTATTAGTCCACAGTACTCAGGTTCCATATTCAACACATGATTTACAATATTTACAAAGTTAAAGCTTCAAGCATGGCAATACTGAGTGTTCACCTGTGTTCAGTGTCATCATATATTACACAAGTGACTATTTACCACTGATACATGACAGGTGAAAGATTTTCTCAGCAAACTTTTCTAGAGCTAAAAAACCAGAGCCAGGTCTGTCAGATGTTCCCACTCAATCAGGCACATAAACAAAGTAGATGTATGAAGTAAGATCACATTTCCCCTCAGCAATAGTGTTAATATAGAGAATAATATTGAGAAATATGGCATATTTTAGTGATATGTCATTAGAGGTGCTCTTATAAACAATACAGAATTTTATTCACAGTAATTCACAGTAAATAATCACTCGAACCTTTAAACTTATAGCTCTATGTGACCGATACTTCAGTAAACCAGACCAGAAGTAGCCAATGAGCGCTCCATATGGAAGCGTTAATGGGGGAAGTGAAAGGTGAAGTCCAGCATGTTTTGCATCACAAATCCGCGTCGTAAGGTCTTGCGCTGTACGAAGGGTTAACCGTGCCTTTCCTTTGAGCTTTGGCTCTCGGGTAATCGAGCTCGTCGTCCAGAGAGTCTCGGGAATACGGCACGCTCGAGCTGCTGCGCGTGACGCTCCTCGGAATGTTAGTGCGCGGATATGGGACCGGATTAGGCGCACGAGCGGAGCTCTGGGGCGCGCGCGCTGGTTGCGGCTTCTCTCCGCGATTCTGTCCGCCGCAACATCGACAGAAGCCCACGCATATGATCAAACCGCCCAGCACTTCCATGATCCCACCGATGTAACCCAGAACTATGCAATAGCCCGCGCGGATGTCCGGGCTTTGCGGGTTGGTAAAGACGGTAGTCGTGTTGAGGCTGGTTAGTAAATGCGTATACCACGCGATAGGGATGATAGTGAGCACCCCTGAGCAGAAAATGAGCAGGCCGCCGATTCCAGCGATGGTCCATCGCGGAGGCCGGTTGGTCCAGCAGCGCGTGGCCGGCGTGACCACGGCCAGCCCGACTGCAGTAACGATCAGCGACGCGATCATCATGCCCTGTGCGATTGGAATGATCTGATTCTTAAAATACGTTTGGTCGTCGCCTCGCAGGTTGCACGTAATGTCATTGGATGTGGAGAAACTCTTGCATATGTCCCAGATGCCTTGGTTGAGCACCACGTCGACGGGCTGGTTGGCGATGTTATAGAGCTGGCGCCAGCTGGGCGCAACCGTGCTCGTCAGGTCCAGGATCCATCCGCAGGGCGCAAGCACCAGTCCGATTATCAATATCCCTGGTGTCCTCATCGTTGAGTGGGAAAGACGCGATGGTTCACTCGCTCTCTGTCGCACAACTTCAGCTCCAAAGCATCGCACTTTGCCTTATAAACAGGCGAGAGTGAAACTGAGGGTGGATCCCTCCATTCATACCTGACTTTTATTGCTAGGGGGAAGAGTGTAAAGCTCTGATCGTCTGGTTGGCTGCATGCTTTGAAAAGAAGCATTTACATAAGCTCAAGGTTTCACCTGCAGTGCAGGATCTGAAAGTTTCCCTCAGTGCTTAATCCGTTTAAAAGTTAACAGCATGCAAAAACTTTGCCTTTTTTGTTGCATGTAGCAACATTATTTAATTATAAAATAAATTTAGCAACATACACTATATGGCCAAAAGTATGTGGACACCTGACCACTACACCCATATGTGTGTGGGGATTTGTGCTCATTCTCCCACCAAAGCATTAATGACTCTGAGGTCAGGAACTGATATTCCAAATCATCCCAAAGGTGTTCACTGGGGTTGAGTTCAGCGCTCTGAGTTCAGGCCACCTGAGTTCTTCCACTCCAAACCATGTCTTCATGGACCTCACTTTCTATGCAGGGGCTGTTGTCATGCTGGAACAGGTTTTTGTCTAGACCCCTAATGTCCGGCAAAGAGAAATCTTAAAGCTACATCATGCAAAGACACTCTTTGTGGCAACATTCTGGGGAAAGCCAACATGTGGGTGTTATGGTCAACTGCACACATACTTTTGGCCATGTGGTGTAATAAAACTTTGCCTTATATTAACATGAGTCACATGTGTAACATTATTTAAATCTCAAATCATTCCTGGGCTCCAAAATAGCTTCGACAACACCTGATAATTAGCTACACAAAAATTCTTCATGGATTCTTTGTGTAGTTGAAGGTTCTTTGCTTTTTAAACGGATGCTCCATGCTCATAGTAAGACTCTACAAGACTTTATTTAGAACCTTTAGATTCCTTTAAAGAGACTTTAAAGGATTTTTAGTGCAAAATTAGTGCAAATTTCATGCAAGTTAGCACTACCATATAATTGTTTTTTCTTTTACAGTGTAACAGTAACAGTAACCTACTAAGAAAACCCAAATGTCTGTTAGATTCTTTGTAAAGCTAGTACAACAAAAGATTTTCAAAATCTTTCTCCACTGTCCATTTCCTGTTATGCCAAGAAAAAAGTAGCTACTGAACACAAATCAAGATATGCCGAAGAACATCCATCCACCCATTTTCTGTACTGCTTATCCTACACAGGGAGCCTGGAGCCTAACCCAGGTACTCAGGGCATAAGGCAGGGGTGCCAACCCACTGCAGGGCACAACTACACACACGCACCCTAACTATAGACAATTTAGAGATGCCAATCAGCCTACAATGCATGTCTAATATAATATAATATAATATGATATAATATAATATAATATAATATAATATAATATAATATAATATAATATAATATAATATAATATAATATAATATAATATTCATATACGTTATATGAATATTACTTGAGGGCGTAATCAAAATACACAGGACTGGAGAGGAATTCCTACAGGTTGTTTCGAAACCACCAGACATGCCTATCATTTCATCAGGATTCCTTACCGAGATAACACTGCCTGCTGTAGTGCTACACAGATATAAGCCTTCATAGTTACTGTTTCAAAAAGCAAATAGAAAGCTCTTATCATCAGACTTATTTTTAAGCAAAGTCTAAGTTCAGTCTTCAATCTGAAAATGAAAATGAAACATATGCATTTATACACAATTAAGTAGACTGTTCTATTCTTAACTGTGGTTTGATAAATGTGTCTATAGTAGTATTGACTTCCGACTTTCTTTTTTTACTTCCTTACACTTAGTAAATTAATAAGTTCCTTTCATCAATTGTCAAATTGTCAACCTTACAGTCAATAGGTAAATATTTGTCAGAATCAGTTATAAAAGTCGTAAACTCTCTTCTTGTTTTTTTTTTTATTTTAAAAAGCTGCAGGAAATGAAGCAAACCTTATGTTTGCTGCTGTTTCCAGTAGAGCTGTGGATGCTGTTTTTGTTACCTCACTAAGCAGGTCAGGCTAGAGCAGCATTTCTGACAACACATTAATGCTGCAATTTATCATGAACGCCTTAGTTTAAAACAAACTCTATGACAACTTAATAAGCTCTATTACCCTGTCAGCAGTTAAGTCTAAGCCAGCTGTATACATGGCATTTTGTCATTTGAAATAGCACAAATGTTTTTCATCTTTGCAATTTCCTTTTAGGGAAAACTGATATCTGATGAAGAACTGAATGCAGCACTGACACTGGATGCTCAGCACTGAAGTTCTGGTCAAATACTTTGCTTTACCTCCATCTTGTGGTGACTGAAGCAATATAACACAATAACACACAGTAGCTGCTATCGCCTTCACAACAATGAAGTTACTGTATTTGACAATAAATTGCTTAAGATGCAAAGGTTATTTAGATATGTTTATACTTATTATATATTAAAGTATGTGGTATATGTTTTGATGATCATTGACATTTAGAATTTAAGAAAATAAAACTTAAGCAAAAAGTTAGCCCTATTAGTTTTATTTTCCAACCTTTTCTGATTTATCATGTACTCAGTATGCAAAACACATTTGTACATTGTCTGTGTCTGCATGTAAAGATTTTCATCAAATCCAAATAAATTCATTCTAATTGCAGATTCATAATGCACTGTTTATATTAATCCTAAACTGGGCCCTCTGTACACCATCTGTATCAAACTCATCTTAGGTGACAGGCCACAGTACACTTAGTCCAATATCAAGTGGGACAAAATAAAATCAGTTTAGCAGATGATAGCACATCAACAACTCCCCTTAAATGTGTTCATTTATCTGTATTTATCTGAAGGGTATACTAGATGAGTGGTAGCTCAGTGGTTAAGACATTGGACTCCTGATCGGAAGATTGAGAGTTCAAGTCCCCGCACTGCCAAGCTGCCACTGCTGGGCCCTTGAGCAGGGCCCTTGAGCAAGGCCCTTAGCCCTCAACTGCTCAGTTGTATAAATGAGATAATTGTAAGTCGCTCTGGATAAGGGTGTCTGCCAAATGCCATAAATGTAAATGTAAAAAAGTATGTGGACACCTGACCATTACACTCATATGTGCTTGTTGAACATCCAGATTTAGTCCTCATTTGCTGTTATAATAATGCCCACTCTTCTGGGAAGGCTTTCCACTAGATTCAGAAACAAGACCCTTATAGAGGTTGGGCACTGGTGTCGGGTGAGGAGGCCTGGGGCGCAGACAGTGTTCCAGGTGATCAGGATCTAAATAGTTTGTAATATAATTTACAAATAAAGAATGTGTATTCAAGTATTCAACACATTCCTGTGAAATTAAATTCTAATGAATGTATCATTAGCACATTTTGTCAGCAGAGTTTATGGCCCTGAGTTTATTGCTTTATTTTTATTTTAAAACACAGAATCTAAATTCATTTGTTGAGCTGGATAAGAAACTTTATCGGGCCAGTCAAGGCCCACAGGCTGTATATTTGACACCTATGGATTACCTTTTTTTTTTTTTTTTTTTTTTTTTAAAGTCAGTTGGGCTTGTGCTCTGCCAGCTGGCAGTTAGTCAGACCAATCTGCATTTTTCAGCATTTTTCAGGGTTAAAGGTCTGTAATGTTTAAAAGTGCTTGCAGAGCCGTGATATCCTAACGGCTAATAGCAATAAGAACTCAATAACAACTTTAATAATGGTGGGGTGTGATCCCAACCACTGTAACAAAATTGACAAAAATCATTCACTGGCTGTTATGAAGTTGTTATATTTATTATCGAGTTCTAATTGGAATTAGCCAGTTTGATTGGTCACTTGAATTCAATTGGTTTTTTCCAAACCTCACCAACTCAAAAATAAGTTGGCCTACAAATAATGTCAACATGGACCTGATGTGTAGCTCCAAAAAAGGCCAAAAAGTTATTTTACAGAATTAAGTAATTAGCCCAATATTTGAATAGTTGAATTATGTTCATAAAATAAATCTTTACTGAGGGTGTCCCTGGCTGCTCACTGTACTGAACCAAATCCCTCAAGTACAGAGCAATTCAGCACCAAGATATAGCTTATATAATAACATATTCTGGGATGTTACTTTTGTCTTTTGTATCTGTGTGTCTTTAAAATGATTTAAGGTTCAAAATAGACCATAATTCGTTTTTAGAATAAAGCATGAAAAGTAAAGCTTTAAAAGTAAAAGATGCTAATGGTACCAAAGGTGTACACTTGAGGCTTCCAACCCAATGAAGAATGTCAGTACCCTTTAGTACCCTTTTTCTGAGAGTGGACAAATGCAGCTTTGTTTTTACAGATAATTAGGAGGTGCTGTGCACTAGATGACGGGAGATTTACATGATAAAAGGCGTGTCAGAAAGGGAAACCTGCCCATTACGGTGTTAACAGGAACCACCACTTCACTGCGTCAGTAACGGTTTCCTCCTTCATGTGTGCGCGCGGGCTTCAGTGAACCGCACGAGCTCTACACTGTGACATGCTCGCGAGAACGAAACCAGCAAAAATGAACTTCGCGTTTGTTCTCTTAGCAGGTAAGCTAACGTTTTTTTCTTCACAATGATAAAATATTAGATATTAAGAACCAAAACACTCTGGCATAAAATTGTCCCTAAGAACGTTACAGTTTGGAGCTTATTGAGTAATGAAAATGTTAATGTTATAGTGAAAATGTTAGACTCAATAGACAAAGTGAACTCCTGATAAAAGGTCTTGCATTGGCTTTTTGACTGACTAATAAAGGTTCATTATATAAACAGTAAATAAAATGAACCATTTAAACTGAGGTAGCCATAGTAGTAGTAAACCAGCCCTGAATCCCTTGTGATTGCAGTACAAATTAGTGTAAATTTTGCTAAAGTGGGAAACTTGAAAACACTACTTCTTCCTGCCACTGTTTACTATCATGCCAAGATCAGAATATAAAAATCTTTTATCTTAAACAAAACTTTAATATATAATGAAAAAATACTCTCAAGGAAGAACTCCGTAAGAAATTTCCATCACTGCTGTATATATATAGGATCAAGCTTAAGCATCCCACTTCACTAATATTCACCCTAAATTTATCAACATAATCCAGCTATTTAAATATCTGGCACATTTGCCAAATAATGCACCGTCATATTTATTTTTTGGGGCCATATTGGAGTTATTGCTGAAATTTAAACCCACAAAACCCAAATAGGTTACACCATGTTAGAATGCAGATATGAAACCTTTGTATCAGAGTAACAGCACTTTCTAGTTGTATTAAAATATCAATTAAGTTCAAGTTGATATTAATTATACTCATTTATAAGCTATTGACTTTATGACTTTACCTGTTCAATTTTGCAGTTAATTAGCCTTACAACTATGATCTACTACCTATAAAGAAAAATTAGCAACTTTGATAGTGCTTCTTTAAGATCTTGAAAAAAAAAAATATCACACACCAAGCTGTTTCACAGGGTGGGGTTCCCACACCCCACTTTGAGAGCTATAGATAAAAAACAGTTGGAACTGTGTTGTTTTTGTGGTGTTAAGCCAAGTGTAGGCTATACTTTACAATTTTTGGCACAGTTTTGCTTTTATAGATATACACTGTATGGCCAGAAGTTTTTAGACACCTGACAGCTCATCTCAGAGTTTTTCAGTGGGATTGAGGTCAGAGCTCTGTGCAGGCCGCTGTGCAGTTCTTCCACTCTAACCATGGCAAACCATGGGCCTCACTTTGTGCACAGGCGCATTGTCATTTTGGAACATGTTTGGGCCCCTTAGTTCCAGCATACAAAGACATTGAATACAATTGTGTGCTTCCAACTTCCTGGCAACAGTTTGGGGAAGATCAACATATGGTTATGATCTTAGGTTCAGGTGTCCACAAACTTTGTATATAATCTAAATCACACATCTTTAAAGAATTCTTTCCACATGAGTTGAGATTATCAGTCAGAGCACATAATGTGACATGTTCACTGGCATCTGATTCAGTGCAAGTGTGACCAAAGACAGCTGACGAAGTTCTGGCTGTGTCAGAAATTTTTGATTAAAATATCAGTGTCAACGCTGCTATGACATTCATCTAAAATCCACGAATCCAACAAGGGCATAGGATGACGCGAAACTTAGAGGACAGCTACAAATACGGTAGTGACAATTTTGGCACATACAGTAAATGATACATGGTAATGGACAGAAAAAGATCCTTATTACCTGAAGCTCACTTTAAAGAATTCTGTTTTCTGCACAAGGGCCTGATCGTGCTGACATTATAAAAATGCACTGTAGTATATTTATTTAATCGCATGTCTTTAATTAGAGAATCTTTACATATAATCTGACATGTAGAACACAGTATATCACAGTCAATTTGAATTTAGCCAAAAGTTTTTGGGATCATCTCATACAGTTACACTAATCTTAAAATGGTCACTGTAATTGCACAGGCCAAAAAACTGGCTTTTAACTGTAACTCTAATGAACTCCTTCTATTAAGGTCTGATGCTAAGTGTAGGGTGTGCTGAAATCCACTCAACAGTCAAGGAAAATCCTTCATCATCAACTTCCAGTATAATCTCATTTACACCATCTACCTCAGAAGTAAACACAGCATCCACCACCTCAATTACAACTTTAACTTCAATCTCCACTCAAACCACAAATGATCTAACGTCTGCCACTATTAACTACACCACTAAGGTGACAACTGTTGAATCAAACATGACGCAAGCTATAAGTCCAAACACATCAACAGAAGTGTCCACCAAACCAACTGAACATATGACCACCAACAACACCGCCACGGCCGCCACCAACACCACAACAGCCACCACCAGCACCTCCACGGCCGCCACCAACACCACCACAGCCACCAACAACACCACCACAGCCACCAACAACACGGACTCCACCACCAACGCCACCTCCACCCTTCCAACAGAAAGCCCTACCTATCCCTCAACATCATCTGTTCATTCAACTACAACAATAGTGAGTTCTAGTTCAACATCCATCACTTCAGTGAAACCCCCGTCCTCCACTCCAACCAATCTGGTGACAACGCTATCACATTCAACAGGAAAACCAGTATCATCCACAGTGCAGTCCAGTACATCAACTGTCTCAAGTAGTGCCAATGCTGTCAAGGCCCTGAGTTCAGGTAAGACATATTTTAGATTGCTCAGCTTCATATCTGGTGCCTGTAATTTGATGACTTACCAGAAAGCTTTGTCATAGTTATCATGGATAACTGTGTGATTTGATTTAACTTATCAGTTCATCCACTGAGTCAGTCAGATCTTATGATCTCAAAGGTCGAAAGAGATGAATTTATTACCTAATTTATATACATACATACATACCTACACGCACACACACACACACACACACACACACACACACACATATATATATACATATATGTGCGTGTGTGTGTGTGTGTGTGTGTGTGTGTGTGTGTGTGTGTGTGTCACACAGCATTTCTTGTGTGTGTGTGACTTCTTTACATTTTTAACTCACCTGACCATGAAAAGATGAATACACATCCCATAGCCGTTACTGGACAGATTCAATATAGCTACAGTATGTTACACTGGATCAGCTTTCATGCTTTCATATTAGATTGTTTAAAATATTATTTACAGCTCAAATGTTTAAAGAACGAAATTAGAACAATTCAGTTTTAGTTCCTTCATCCACTTCATCCAAGTCGACTTCCTCATCCACTGCCAGTATTCAAAAGTGCGAAGTCCAATTTTACAGGGTGTAAAAATTGTTCCTCACTCTTAACCGTTGCCCTAAATATAAAACGATAACGCATTTTTTTCTAAATAACACAAGTTATTTTTTAACTTGTTTATTATTCGGCTTAGATTATGTGGAGCATCCACTGTACAAGTCCTTGTGAATTAACTTTTACTATAGGAGCAATAATGTATTAGAATGAGCTATTATTAGTAGTAGTAGTAGTAGTAGTAATAGTAATAATAATAACATAAACCTGTAATTTACCTTGCAGTTAACACTATTGTCAGAGCTGCTGTTACAGAAAATTAATCATCACCATCTGACCAATCAGATTTGAGTGGTATAACATTATTTACACATTTGCTTAATATAACCCATATCAAAAAAAGAAATAAATATCCTCCAGATAGCTGTTTGTATCATAATTAATGAATTAAAAAGTCTACTCGGGTAACTGGCCAGTGTGTACTACTGGGAGTAATGCTAACCATTTTAAGAGACTGTGCTTCCTTCACAGTGAGCATCGCCGCCATCGTCATCGGGTTCATTGTCTTTGTGATATTTGTAATGGGCGGAGCATACTACTTAAAAATAAAGTAAGTAAATAAAGTGGTTTCAACCTAAATGGTCAGATAACTGAAAGTATAGGTGTGATATAATGTAGTATCGACTACAGTACCTATAGTTACTGTAGTGTTGTTTTGATTACATTTTATTACATTTTACATTCAGTTGGAAGTCATAAAATCAAGATTTGGTACTATATATAGCAAGACAACAAGGAATAACTGGATTATGAAGTCACTGATTAACCTGTGGTGCCTGTGTGTGTGTGTGTGTCACAGGCGTCCTTCCTATGGCCGTCTCCTGGATGACACAGAACACGGATCAGTGGGCAATTTCTTCAACCCCATGTTTGATGGCTAAGTGCCACTTTAGAAGATGTTCTAGTATTGATCCTTTTCAGAGGGCAGGATTTGGATGATTGGAGGCCTGCTGTGGCTTTGAACAAGTAGACAGTGACTAATCTGATCATCATCATAAGCTCTTTCAATGAACTCTCAATGATCTGATAATGTGAACAAGTTACATAGGCCTGCAACACTGGTAATGTGATATTCTTACAAATGAGTCATTTTATGTGATAGATGATCAAAGATGCACACTTAAGGTAGTTGAAGTATTAGATATTAAATGGTAGATAGATGTAGGTATATACCAGTTCAGTGAAATGAGGAATATTGTTTCTGTTATAACCTAATTATTAATTTATAGGTACTTTTGGACATTTACAAACATGGTTTAAGTCTTCTATAAGGAATTGTTTTGGTTTCTAGTAGTGCACCTGAAAAGGCTTCTGAATAATGACTATAGACTTATGTTAATAGCCAAACTGTCCGTGTAGGATTATACGAAAATGATATTACAATAAATTGTGATACAGTATCAGTAGCCCAGATATAAATACTTCTACTTCTGGTCACTATCACAGTTATAGTAACAGGACCTTTTCACCAGTTGGGTTATGGTTTGTTTTGTCCATCTGACTTCTTGTTAACGACTTCATTTTTGTAAATGTTAAAATTGTATTTTAATGTACTACCACTGTTTTGCTGGTAAGAAACCTCAGAAAAACAAAATAATGTGATACATATGCTTTCAAGTATGGTTGTGTGGCCATATTGTCCACCTCCAATCACTATGTTATCTGTGTTTTAATGTTTGTATATCTCTGATATGTTACTTTGAATACATTTTGTGTACCTTATTAATTAAACCTCATTTCCTGAACTTTTCTCTCTGAAATCCAACTCAAACAGCCATCAGCCATTATTCTTTCTCAACATGGTATCATGGCAGTCATAATGATTAACCCTTATATTTTCCCTCCCAGCATTCAGTTCATGATAGTCTGTTGCCAGTGTTACTCAGCATTCGAGAACCTTTTTACGCCTTTAAAATAGCTAAGAGATGAGAGTTTTATTCACTTGTCAATATAATAATAGGTATTAATGGGTAGCATGCAATTATGCATGGAAATGGTCAAGGCTGTAATTAGAGCCCAAAATAAAGCACTAAGCCAGAGGAGGAGATGGAGTCACAACATCTGGCTGTTTGACTGACCTGATATTGGTTGTTATATTACTAGCTTAGAAGTGTAAGAGAACAAATATTTTAGTTGAGATGAAAGTGTTTTGTAATTGTGTTCCCCTCACCGCTAAAACTAGGCTGTTGCCAAATCTACTTCCTGCTTGTGTTTGCGACCTCATTTTGGGCTTAGCGTTAGACCACAATAATTCGTAAACAGGTCCTTGTAGCTTAAGCAAAATGTCATAAAATGTGGCAATATATGTGTGATGGCCCGAGAAAGCCCTTCATATGGTAAAATTTCGACATTTTCTACTATATATAATTATGCATTTTCCTGAATTGAAATGTGTTTTCCTTTTGCATGTATCTCAAACACAAGTAACATTTTAGCATTTTAAATTCTAGTTACACCCAGAACTGAAAAGGGAGATTGCAGCACAGGAGCATCATGGATATATTGACAGTTAGCAACCGATTACAAACAGAACTGATTAGGGGTATATCTGTTAGACATTGACACACAGCTCTCCAACAACTTGGATCAAAGCCTGACATTCACTGTGTGAGGAAATTACACTTAGCTAGCAAGGTTTTACCACCATGCTTGTTAAACTGGCTCCTTACCCATGATCTTATGATCTTTGTGGGCAGACAGCCAACACAAGGTTAAAAAGTAAATAAGAACATTTCCACATCTCTTTGGTGAAATATAAAATGCAATTTTGGCCAAAACCTGATTTTTCATCTTTTTTGGCTGTTTGTGAGAATTCAGCAGCATAGGTATTTTTGATTCTGATTTGTTCTAAACAGCACTTGGGACATTAGACTATAAAAAAAAGGCTGGAGGACTGTAAATCTGTTTGACCTAAATGAAGGTAATTTTGTACGCATTTCCTGTTTGAAACATAGGATGTGGGCAGTGCGGAGGCGCAGCAGGCCGCCTCACATTTCCTTGACATTTCTGTACACATGTGAGTTTCTGTGCAGGTTCTCCATCGGTCCATGAAGGTTTCCTCCCACCTTCTAGATGTGAATGTGTAGGTGGATGTGTGTGCATGGAGCCCTGTGATGGACTTGCATCCCATTCAAGGTGTGTTCGTGCCTCACACACCATGTTCCAGGATAAGCTCCAGATCCACCCCGACCCTAATCAGGATAATTACTGAAAATGAATCATGAATGAATGAATGAACACAGGATATTATCTTCATTTCTGTGATATTGTCACTTGTAAGGGACTGTAGAAAAACAATTCCTTGCCACACTGTGGTTTGGTTGTGTTTTAAATTTTGTTTTTCTCTATAACAGGTTTTGTTTTCATGATCAGAGGATGTCACCCTCTGAAAGGTGCATGACGTTGCTAAAAGGCTCTTGTTTGGTTTTGCTGCTCACACAAAGAGCTAATGAAAGGTTGCTGAAGTGGGTAAGAGCTAATGAGTGGGTGCTGAAGAGAGAGGGCCTGATAACCATAATGATGACGTACTTGGTTGTTCTTCCTGTAACATTGCTGCTCATCGTGCTACTCCTCTAGCAGTGAGTGTAGCAAAAGATGACAAGGGTGGCACTGATTTAAGCAGATAACATAAAGGATAATTATACAAGAAAACGCCCTGTTTGGCTTCAGGTCATTGTAAATAAGAAGCAATATGGAGCATCTCAGCATCTTTGTAAAAGGTGAAAATGTGAAGAAATACAGCATGTAGACTGTGGAGCATAACCAAAATTCAGTTCCACTTCCTGTAAAATCAGTAACCAAGTTAAACCAAGAGAGGTCAGTAGTTCCTTTTTAAGTGAGTTGTTTGTTCCTCTTTTGCTCAATGACATGCTAATTTAAAGGTTGTATGGTAAAATTATCGAGTATCTTGGCTCACTCAGTGATTGACCTGTCTAAAAAACCTACCTTTCCAAATCGTGCAATGCAAAGCCACACTTTACAGCATTTAATCTTGGTTGAAAATGGCTTATAACATCCAGTGTAGGAGTTACTACAATTTTAATAGGCTTGCTTAAGTGCAGCAAGAACATTATTAGCATATTAGAAAAGGGGAGAAACAGATCAATATGTTTGTGTCTTTATAGTTGTGGCATATTTATAATGCCTTGCATAATATCTACCCTCTTATACTTTTCCATAGTTTATAGTGTTACAACCTTGAAATGAACTGGGATTATATGTCACAAAATAACTCAGTGGGGAGATCAATATAATCTGCAAAATTATTTAGAAATAAAAAGGTTGTGCTTCCATAAATATTCTCCCCGGTTTCTGTGAAACCCCTAATTTAGTTTTGGTGCAACAAAATCAAGTCAAGTAAGTCAAGTGGGTTTTTATTGTTATTCCTCATTCCTGTAACAGCAAGCACCATATTTCTGGAAAACATTTGTGTAGTAATCATCAGATGTCATATAATTAGTGCCATCAAAAGTTGTATAATTAGATGAATGGTGTTCACCAGTGTACAATTAAACTGTCACATGTTCCCAGTATAAATACACCTGTTCCTGGACAGCCCTAGATTTTGTTAGAGAACATACCTAAACAAACAGCATCGTGGACAACAAGGAGCTATTTAAAAAAAGATATTTTAAAGATTCAAAATCCCCATTCTGTTTAGCATCTAAAATTAACTGTCAATTAATGTGGCTATGAACACTTTTGTCTTTGCAAGGCCTACAGTGTAATGTTTTGCAAGTCATTTAAAAAGACAAAATGCTAAAATTCAGTGAATTATGTGAATAATTCTGTACTGAGCAAAATAATTGTCATTTTTAGTCATTATTCTGTATCCATGATCACTAACACACAAGAAATCATCTAAACAGGCTGCACTGCTGATGGCCTGCTGTAGCTGCTGTGTGCTAGGAGTCACTATTGAGTTAGTGGTTTTCACTAGCAGGCTGGTTACAATAGGTGGTTGAAACATTACCATATGGGTAGAAATGGGTGCTAATGAGGTAACTGTAATTAAAGAGAAGAAGATATCAGAATATTATGATATCAGGATACCAGCGTTATTTTGGGAGGCAGAAGGAAACCACAAAACCAAGAGGAAAACCATATGGAAGAACATGCAAAACTCTGCACGGAGGGTAACCCAAGCTCATGATCAAATCAGAGACTTTTAGCTCATGAGGTGGAAATCATGGTGTAATATACAGCACTAATCTGGCTTTAACTACTCTTCTAGATCAAATTAAATCACATATGCAAGTGACTGAACCACTAATACCCTCTGACCACCTTACTTGCTGAAACCACATTAATGGTATATGTAATCCAGTCTAGACCTTATCAAAACATGAACCACATTGCATTTCACATCAAATTGTCTGTCTTTGAACTCTGAAAGTGAAATAAGTGGCATTTGTTGCAGAATCATAAATAAGGGCATGAGACGAAAGGTTGCTTTGACTGGTTGTGCAGAAGAAGACGCAACATGCACGGTAAGCAATAATGACACTTGGACTTCATTTAGACATTAGTCTGTATTAGTTCCTTTTTTGGCCTAGTAAGAATGCAGTCGTGACTATCAGTTAGGAAAAAAATTGATTATTCTTAGATGTTTCTGTTTCCTAAAGCTCCTTATGAGGACAGTATTCCTACTAGTATGGGTGAAATGTCATGATCTCATATGCAATATTTTTTGGTCTCATATGCAAAAACCAGTGGCTCTGTTATGCTGTAGGCTTGGATTGCTGGCATGGTTTGGGTCTATTTGCCTGCTTATTGGGAACTGTAAATCAATACAAAGATCACCTTTATCCTGTGAGGATTTCTATTCTGATGGGGGAGGTCTCTTCCCAGATGACCCTGCCCCCATCTACAAGGTACAAGGGCTCCCTGAATAGAGTGTAAAAATCGAATAAAACATGTACTGTGGATCTCCAGATCTCCCCATCGCCATTCCCAATTGGGAATATCTTTTGGAAGAAAAGATCCTTATAGTATAGTGTTCATCTTTCCAATACAATTCCAGAGACTTTGTAGAATATGTGCCAGTGCTGCTTGTGGTGGCCAATACTTTCCTTTAATTTGTCACCCTTTTGCACATTCTCAAATGATTATCAGACCATGGTCATTGTTTTAATTCTTCACTGAGCAGTTGGTGTATAATAGTACTGTTCGAATCTGCTAACTGCTTAGGTATTTAAATAGTTATTAAATAGTTCAAGTTCAAAGGTCACCATTCATAAGCATTACTTTGTTACTTAATGCATCACACACTAGTGATTTTCTCACCGTAGAATTTGGTAAAATAATAACAGACCTACTGTCATTTGATGTCACAGACATTAAAAAATTATCCAAACATATGAGCAATGATGGATGACAACTTCAGACTGGGAGACACAAAAACCTGTGGTGAGCTCTGACGACAGTGGAATCTTTCCTGATGATTTAGAGACTGGCTTTGAGGCAGGACTAAAGACAAGTCTGCTCTGGCACAGCTGACACTGTTAGTGTGGGAAAATCAGGTCTATAGTCATATTCATTTCCCCTTTGCCCAAGGAATGGACTAGTCCACTCACCAAAATGACCTATCAAAGGTGCCATAATGTCTACTGCAATCTCCAATGCAATACACCTCTGTACTCTTATTCATCACAAAGCAAGCCTGTCTTTAAAGTGCACTTTATTTCTAATACGAGCTTCTGAGATCAGTGTTTCTTAATCCTGGTCCTACAGTATCCCTTCCCAACACATTCGAATGTTTTCCCTGCTCTACACACCCATTTTAGCCCAGTTCAGTCTTGTTACTTAGCAAATCATTTGAATCCAGTGAGTTGGAAGTGGGGCAGCAGTACTCAAGGGCCAGGATTAAGAAACACTCACCTAGAGCAAGGGTAGTTAATTGCAGTTCTAGGTTGGAGCCCAGCCACGGTTTGGTAATCTCCCTGCTTTCTGGTCAAGTGTTTCAAATAATCAGTTAATAAACGAGACAGAACTGGATTGAAATTGCTGTGTTAGAATAGGGAACACACTTAAATGCGGAAGGCAGGTGTACTTCAGAACCAGGATTGAGAAATAGTGATCGTGAGGCTACGTTTGTCACCTTTCCACTAAAAAGTTGACCATTTTGAGTCATAATTCAAAATAATATAGCTTACGCTCAATGCGTCATCTTTCTTGGCCAGGACTGTGGACATGATAAGCTTCATCGGTCCATTCAGTGTAAACATAATTTACTTGTAAATGAGATTTTTTTTTTGTGACACTTTGGTCATGTTCTCCTTCTAAAGTAAACTCAAGTAGATGTTTGCCCTTAATAAATTCTTCCATCTATTTTCCATATCGCTTATCCTGCACAGGGTCACGGGGTAGCCTGGAGCCTATCCCAGTGAACTCAGGGCCCAAGGTGAGGGACACCCTGGACGGTGTGCCAACCCATCGCTGGGCTAATACATTCCTCACTTTAGGTTATTAAGAATAAGAATAAGATTATGAATGCATAGGTTATTAAGAATGCATGGTATAAAAATAATTTGGAGAAATTCAGTAGAACTTTTTAAAACACAATAAACTTTGCATTTGAAAGTGAGATGGTGTGGTGCAGTTTATTTCAGATGATATGATGAAAATTGTTGGTTGATAATACATGTAACTATATCTGTTAGATATTCTGTGGTGTTGCCAAGCAAATTATCTTCTCAAATTGTTTCACATTAAATTTTTTTAGAAAGCACGAACGGTTCTTGGGTGTTTTCTTTCAGTTGTTTTAAATGGCTTTTGTCTTGTTCCAAACCAAGCTAAAACACAGTGAGTGAGTGAATCAGACTAATGTTTGGATTTCCACACTATAATTATACAGATTAAGTAAGGCCACTGACGGGAACCAGATGTCAGCGGATATTGCTCAAAGCCTGCGGAGCATCACTTATTCATCAGTCTGGACAGATTCCTGACTGAACCCACCCTGATCTCACAGCTGATCAGTATATAAACTGTTGCAACCCAGAAACAGAGATATTGGAATAAGTGGACTGAGCACAGAAGCAAGGTAAAGTTTGGTTTAGGAACTATTGTAATTCCATGAAAGTTGTGTTTATTTCAAAGCTGTGACACTGTATAACCAGGAGGTTTATTAATATTTGTTATGGTAATCTACTTTACCTGAAGGATGTGGACGCTGAGGACCGCACTGCTGGTGTCACTCTTAGCATTTGTTTTTGCCAAACCAGTAAGTTTCTTTTAACAATCAGCTGCATAACTGCATAACATATGCTACTGCTAGTTTTCTAATGTTTTAAACTAAATATATATGACATTTTCAGTCGTGCCAGTATTACACAGCAAGGGTTAGTTTCTCACTGACACATTTGATTCTGTTTCCAGTTTCATCCATGGAATGGAAATAGACGTCTGGCAATAAACAGGGCATTTCAGGAGTCTGACTCCATGGAATCAAATGAATCAAGCAACAGGTCAGACAAGGACGATGGAAATTCATCTTCTGAATCTAATATGTCTAAATCCAGTGAATCTAGTGGTTCTGCAACTAGCGACTCTGAATCCAGTGAGTCTGCATCGTCTGAGGAGGATTTCTTCACCACTGCTGAACCAGAGACCACGAGCAGTATAACTGTAAAACCACCATCGACCACACACGGACATATCACGTGTTTTACTGTGCATCAGGAAACTGAGCCTAGAGGAGACAACTTTTAGTTGCTGTACCTTTAAGCTTAAGAAAGTCTCATAAATGATAATTTTACCTATTAGTGATTTGCTGGTCTGAACATGCAGTTTAAATGTTTGAAAGAAATTCTCCAGAATGTTCTATAAATGCATGTTTTTTTTTTTTACACACTTTCAATTTTATTTAATTTTATATGATTTTTCATTGGTTTATTGCATCTTATTGACTTTTATACTGATTTTACAGTACAATTATTATACCAAAGGTAATATATACTGAGTACTCTACACTACACACATTTGAGTTTTAGACTCAAATATTTTCAATGCACTTTTGATCTGTTGATCGAAATAAAATTGTGAAACCATTTACCATCAGTGGCAAGAATCTATCACGTGTTCTGTTCAGTATGTACTCAAGCTCGGGCACTTAAACCCCAACTTAACTGATAAATCTATTCTGCATATTGTTCTAGACCAAAACTGAGGTTGATGTCTCAGGTCATGAAAAAAAATAAAATAAAGAATAAAAAAAAACCCAGCTAATTTCATGAGAAATAAAACTGGGTTATGGTTTTATGTAAACAAAAATCTAAACACAAGTTTGAAATTTGTTTTAATTATTTTAAATGGTAACTAGAAATCTTGATGCAGGTATTCTGTACTTTACAGAATTAATGTAGGACTTGACTTGTGACTTACTGCCATACACTACTGATCACTGGTGGCTGTTTTGACATATTTAGCACATATTTAGATAGGTTTATTGTAGTTTTTAACAAACCGAATGAGTGTAAATCAATTCCTTCCTGGACCAGTTCTTTACTGGGTGTGTAAATTCAATATTATTGCACTTGTAAAGTTTTTAAAGTACCATTTTTTGCACTTGCACTCTACTTGTCTTTGAATTTTCTGCTGTGGTCCATGAAAACCTATTATATGTGTGTGTGTGTGACTCTACTAGCTACATGTAAAACCTTCTAATAAACTACAGATTTTAAAGTCTGGATGAATTACAAGAGGAAACCACCACATTACTGTTATTTTATATCCTTAAGTACATATGTGTACATATGTTGGTGTTTTTGTGCCAAACTCTTACACCAGTTCGATATTAAATAGACAATCAGAGTTGTGAAGTAGCAAAGAATAATTACTGTTATTATATTTAAGTGTGGTTTGTAAGTATCTGTGTTAAAGCTCTACTTTCTCCTCACTAAATTTTTTTCAAATTATACATCACTACATCTCTCTACAATCAAGTCTTTTTTAAAGTCATAAGGTGTCTTTTTAGTATCAGACAGCTTCAAGGAATGGATCTAATTTTTAACAAATCTAAACTTTAACAGATGTGAGAGCAAGAATGAGACCTAATTCCCATCACTTTACTCAAATCAGTTTGTATTGTGATTGCTAGCTATCAGCATACAGCTAGTTTGTATTGTAAGTGTTATTATCATGCTAGCTGGCATTTGAAAGATTAGGAATAAAGCTAGCTTTGGCTTGTGTTTTTCCGTGTTCCTTGGTTCCCTTGTGAAAGAGGTGCATCAGGAACTAAAATCAGAGTGTGGTTTGAAATTGAAGAAGATGTCTTTTTCTTGTGTGAACTTTTATATTTTAGGTAATATTCATACTTTTCTACTTTAACTTGAGTGAAGTATTTGAAGCTGTACTTCAACTTTTACCAGAGAATTTAATTAGATGAGTACTTTTACCACCTCTGGATACCATAGATAGTAAACAGATAGTAAACAGTAAATAGATATTGTCAGTATTTACTTTTACTTTTGACACTTAGTGCAGTTTTGTACAAGTACTTTAATACTTAAATCAAGATTACTCCTAGTTACTGGATTTTCTCTTTTGAGAGTGATGTTTCATCATGTTATTTATACTTCGACATATGAATTATTTAACTGCATCTATGGAGAATCCAAACTACAGATTTTCTCATAAATAAGGGGAAGGTCTCTATCTAAAGCATTTCATCAGTAGACCTTTCACGATGGCTTTGAACGTCTGTACAGCACCCTCTTGTGGCTTGGTAACTTTTATACTTTAAGTTTTTGAAATTCTAATTTACCTTGCAGTGGTTTGACACTGTGTTAGGGTTTCATGAATGTTTGCAATTTATCTTCTTATTCCACCACATTTTAAAGGTGCTGTTTGAATTATAATAGACATACTGTGAAATTTGTTCAGGCTTCTGTTTATAGGTTATTTCTCAGCTTGGAAATTAGATCCTATACAATGTACACATACATTATATATATATATATATATATATATATATATATATATATATATATATATATATATATATATATATATATATATACACATAATGTATGTGTACATTTTATATAGATTTTTTTTTCTATATATTTTTATATTTTTGTAAAAAAATAAATAAATAAATAAATAAATAAATGTAACTTAAATATTAGGAAAAAAGTGTTTTTCACTATTATTCACATCAATCTATATTTTGATTTTAGACAACCCCAACATGACAGTGAACTCCCAGTGCCAGTCCCAAGCCCGGATAAAATTGTGGAGGGTTGCGCCAGGAAGGGCATCTGGCATAAAAACTGTGGCAAATCAAATATGCAGCCCAATGATCATTTGGCACAGTGTGGAATTAACTGTTTTGGTGGTGTACTAACTCCTAAAGTGTTCGTTTGTGTATTTATACATTTGAAAATAAGAATGGAAAAGCCATAATAAAAATTATTATTATAAATGAACAGTCATTTTCGTTTTTTGAAAAAAGAAAAAAAAGTTTTTATTCATAAAGGATAAATCATGATACAGGGGAGAATAAAATATATTACATAAACTTATCATAAATGATTGTGCAAATGTAGATTTGTTTAAAAGAAATGGCTTTTTGACAGGTAACGAAATGCAGCCTTGGTACTAGACCGGGCTTGTCTGAGCTGTATCATTGCGTTCTGCTACTTATCACATGAAGTGAAGTGAGTCACTTGTCACTAGCAGGTTTGGGGTGTATTTAAGCGATGATGACTTCAGGGTTCTCGCTCTTGAGCAATGCAGGCTGGTCAGCGGCGTTGGTCTCCTCACTCTCATTGCTCTCAGATGAGATGCTGTCGGTCGTGGTGGCAGCGGTTGTGTCCTCCTCACTGCTCTGGCTGTCCTCATCACTCTCCTGACTGGAAATGGCATCGCTGGCACTGGAAGTGGAAGCTGCCTTCTGCTCTTGCTGGCTCGTGTCATCACTGTCCGTTCCACTGGAGGCGTCCACTCCCTGGTCCAGCCCAGCATTTTGCACCTGCAGAGCCTGAGAAACAAGAGGAACTCGCTGAGTCTCAGATTCTGTAATACTTTTTTTTTTTTTTAATGTTTCCTTTGAGCTTTTCCTAGAACACTCTTGGATTGTATATTTTGCCATGCATCAGGACATGAAGCACTATTCTCAATGAATACCTAATTGCGTCCTAATGAATTTGAATGCTTCCTGTTTACCTTGTACACTTTCAGATCCACACCATCATACTTGGTCTTGTCAGATCCATATGATTTATAAGAAGAAGGTCCTTTGTCAATGTTGTTGCCATCCACATAATAGACAGGTTTCTTGTAGTCACTCTGGTAGCCAATGCTGTCTCCACGGCCATTAATAACATTGATCAGAGTGGTCTCTAATATAGGAGGAGAACTGGTGGGCACCCCATTCTCATCGGACTCATCGCTGTCACTGTCATCATCATCATCATCAGCATCATCATCCTGAACAAACAACACAGAAAATGAAGCCAATCTGTGGGACCGAATACATTTCTTATACTTGTGAATACATGTGAATATTCTTTTATCATAAATCATTAAGTCATAGACAATAACATGAGTTACTTTTCCCTTTTAAAATAATTGAGTGCCGTATGTGTAAAATATGGTTTTATAACAGGGGGCGCAGTGAAGACACAGTGAGGCTCATTACCCTGCCACATGCAATATATTCACACTGTTACAAAACTATTTTTTGGTCTGGTCTCTTTTACAAGGAAAGACTGCATCATAAGGTTGGCAGACACAATGAGTCTCTCTTACCTCTTCAGAGCTAACATCAGCAACCGTAGTGACTTTCAAAGCCTGAGTGAAAAAAGAAGAAGCACTCACTTTAAGATACAGTATGTATCAAGTAGCAATTATAAAATACTTTTATGAAATTATGTGGGCTGTGTGAATATGAATGCTGTGATTCTTTTTTTTAAGAAAAGCCCTGATAGGTTGAAACAATTCCAACAGCCATGTAGAGGTGTGTGTAAAATTTATGCTATGTTCAAAATGCTCACCTGAGTATCAACAGGCTGCACGTCAGCGCTCTCTGAGCTGCTGGCTGAACGTTTCACCTGTAAGTTACCCACGAAACACAGACTCATCAGACAGGAATACTGTGACACAAACGAATCTTTCTGCCAGTTTATTTAAATATTCCTCGTTAAAGTAATGTCTCGGATACCATTAGATTTGAAATGCCTTACAGTGAGCACAACAGATTTCCATACAATAATGTAAAGGTTAGTTTAGGAATAATGTTGTTTGCTCTGAACTTACAGGGTGACAATAGACCGCTGCGAAAAGGAGCAAGAAAACAACGACAGCCTTCATTTTCCTTGGTGGGGTCTAGAAAGGTAGAAAGGTTACATATTACCTTCTGATTATTGTTATATCCAATTTTACCAACATGATTGATCATACACGAATGAATAAGACATGCAGACACATAATAAAAGCATTCTTTCCTTCCATACCAGCAAATCAACAAACTGAGAGGATTGCCTCAATATAGACCTCATAATGGTCAAACTATAAACTGCCTCAATTCGCTTTTTGGGCTTGTACATTTTTCCACAAGGCAAAAACAACTGCTACGGAAGTGTGCCCATATCAAGTCAGCCACTATGTTTTTGGCAGCTGGGGAACAGTTTCCCTTCTAACTGCATCCAACTTTCACCATGAAACAACCCCCATGTTTTCCTTTTTAGCCACGATAACACTACATCAACTATAATCTGAAGTAGTGAGTGTTTAGCTACAGCTATAATAATCTCCTTCCAGTGTGTAATTCTTTGAGTTATATGTAGACAGCTGCCAGCCACTAGAACTAGAACGTTATATTTTTAGTCAGTGTTTTTCATTAAGGGCTTTATTATGGCAAGTCAAGACTTTCATTTTGTGTCTTTGATGGAAACATGAAACACAATGTAAAATACTAAAAGCTGAATGGAACATTGTGCAGGCTGCTTCAGAGGTTTTTCAGTTAACTGTTGTTATTATTAGTCTTTGGCATGAGGCTGTAATTGGGTGGTTTTGTTGCTGAAATAAATGAGTCAGCTGACCAATATAACTTCCTCTTCTGTTCTTCACATTTTGCCTCAATAAACTGCACTTTAAAATCATTCAGATTAGTTCTGTTGTTTTAATGCAACAGACAATATGTAGGATTTCACGAATTTGATTCCTCAGTTTATTTCACAGATCCACATCTGGAGAGAACAAAAAGCTAAACTTTTCTCTGTGCTTATTGCATAAGCTATAAACTTAACCAACCCTGGCTACAAAATGTTCTGTAGAGGTGCCCTTTATGAGATAAAGTGTCCTTAATTCAACAAAATTCAATTGACCTTGCTCTGCTTGTAAAATACATCTAATTGTGTAAAAGTACAGTATGAGGAATAAAAGTCATCTCTTACCTGTTCCTCAGCTGCTGTGACTCTAACCCTCTTGCTGCTGTGTGGTAGTGGATCGATCACTACTTTCCAAGTCTCTTGGTTGAGATCTTGTTTTGTTTTGATGCTCACAGCTGCATGGCTTTTAAACCCTGCTGCCTCTGGATTCAGCCAATCAAAATGCATCCTGTGATGTCATGAATTTTACCGCTGCTGTCCCACCTTTTCTACTCCCACTCTTCCTGTGGGTTCTGTGGCCAGCCAATGCAAACATTCACCACCAGGCATAGAAAGCTAGAAAAAAAGAAACATGTCTTGGATTGTTTTCAATGTTATAGACATTTTCAGACTGTTTGTGAAATGCCACATTTGTTGGCAGCCATAGTATCTATTGTACAGGCATATACTGCATTGACAGTCAGTGTTTTGCACTTCATTAATGGGTTAAATCCACATTAATAAGCAGGAGTGGAAAGTAAGGAACTACATGCACTCTTGTTACAGTACATGAGTACATGGTTCACTGTAACTTTACTTTTTATAAAAGACTATAATTGAATTGGTTTACAGTGAGGGAAAAAAATTATTTGATCCCCTGCTTATTTTGTATGTTTGCACACTGACAAAGAGATGATCAGTCTATAATTTTAATGGTAGGTTTATTTTAACAGTGAGAGACAGAAAAACAACAAAAAATCCAGAAAAATGCATTTCAAAATAGTTATAAATTGATTTACATTTTAATGAGTGAAATAAGTATATGATCCCCTATCAATCAGCAAGATTTCTGGCTCCCAGGTATCTTTTATACAGGTAACGAGCTGAGATTAGGAGCACTCTCTTAAAGGGAGTGCTCCTAATCTCAGCTTGTTACCTGTATAAAAGGCACCTATCCACAGAAGCAATCAGTCAATCAGATTCCAAACTCTCCACCATGGCCAAGACCAAAGAGCTGTCCAAGGATGTTAGGGACAAGATTGTAGACCTACACAAGGCTAGAATGGGCTACAAGACCATCGCCAAGCAGCTTGGTGAGAAGGTGCCAACAGTTGGTGCGATTATTTGCAAATGGAAGAAACACAAAATCACTGTCAATCTCCCTCGATCTGGGGCTCCATGCAAGATCTCACCTCGTGGAGTTTCAATGATCATGAGAACGGTGAGAAATCAGCCCAGAACTACACGGGAGGATCTTGTCAATGATCTCAAGGCAGCTGGGACCACAGTCACCAAGAAAACAATTGGTAACACACTACGCCGTGAAGGACTGAAATCCTGCAGTGCCCGCAAGGACCCCCTGCTCAAGAAAGCACATGTTCAGGCCCGTCTGAAGTTTGCCAATGAACATCTGAATGATTCAGAGGAGAACTGGGTGAAAGTGTTGTGGTCAGATGAGACCAAAATCGAGCTATTTGGCATCAACTCAACTCGCCGTGTTTGGAGGAGGAGGAATGCTGCCTATGACCCCAAGAACACCATCCCCACCGTCAAATATGGAGGTGGAAACATTACGCTTTGGGGGTGTTTTTCTGCTAAGGGGACAGGACAACTGTACCGCATCAAAGGACGGGGCCATGTACCTTCAATTCTTGGGTGAGAACCTCCTTCCCTCAGCCAGGGCACTGAAAAAAGAAACGTCTGACCTCTGTGATTGCCAACAAGGGTTTTGCCACCAAGTACAGTTTTGTGAAGGGGTCAAATACTTATTTCACTCATTAAAACGCAAATCAATTTATAACTTTTTTGAAATGCGTTTTTCTGGATTTTTTTTGTAAGCCATTTAAAAGACAGAATGTGTAAATTTTAAATAATTAAATTTCAAGACCCCATTAAAATAAAGCAGTTTCTAAAAGACTACTTTTCAGGTGCCAATTTTTTAGTCAGCAGCAGCAATGCCTGAGACAGTGGAGACAGATAAACATCTTTGGCCCGATTTGTCATGTATTTTTAGTTTTAAATGCTTCAAAGCAATCTGTTTGATAATGATCCGTAAATTATGCAAACAAAAACCAGTGGAGACATCAGCATTTCACAGCTCAACATCAAGCCTGCACAAACTTCTACATGTAAATCATTAGCTAGACCTCCCTGTTAAACTCTCTCTATTGCCTGTTATGTTTAATATAGTATCTAAGTGCTGTTACAGCCTATAGGTAACACTCATGATCATGTGTAAGGAGCATTAGTGCTCAATAGCTAACTTTGCTGCTAGAAACATGTACGAATTTACATGTGATAGCTAGCTATCTAATGAGCCTTGCAAGCTAATTAAACCCAGCAGCATTTAGCTAAGTTAGCTATCCAGCTAACATTATCTTTCTTTGTACACTGCTGATAATGGAGGTATTCACTTCAGTTCAGCTCACTTACAGTTAGTACAGTTAGTTTACATAATTGTTCAAAAATGCAGTACTCAGATATAGAACATTGTCAGATTAGTCATGTGAATTGCAGACATGTAAAAACATAATTAATAAAGTAATTATTGAAGTAGTTTTTCACCAGATGACTTATTAACTCTTAATTGATCACTTTGCATGATCGCTGTGTTTACTTTTACTCAGGCAAGTAAATACAGCTGCAGTACTTTTATTCATCGGTGTGTTGTACTCTTTACACCACTGCTAATAAGCTACTACGTGTAACTGTAAATTGTCATATTTGTAAAGTGTTAAAATTGTGATTACTTAAATTTAGCCTGCTTTAACGTCAGAGACAATGCCACAAAAAAAAGATTTTATTTGACTGGCGCTGAAAAATTCAGCTTGTTCTAGACTAAACGTGAGTCATGGAGTTGAGCAAGACCAAGCCTGATTTAACACCACAGCATGATACATACAGTGGAAATTGTTGAAACTCAATATTCCATAAATGCAGCACTCTTATTCAGGCATCTCCAGAATTATTGGCACCCTTCATAAAAAGGAACAAAACTTTTATATAAAAAATTACATAAAA
Source organism: Pangasius djambal (assembly GCA_022985145.1). Taxonomy (NCBI): domain Eukaryota; kingdom Metazoa; phylum Chordata; class Actinopteri; order Siluriformes; family Pangasiidae; genus Pangasius; species Pangasius djambal. Next base: position 17,659,966 of record CM040991.1, read on the forward strand.
TGCAAAATGATCAGCACCTGCACAACTAATATTTGGCAAAGCCTCATATAAGAAGGAAAACAGCATTAATCCTCATCCTGCAACGGTTAATAAAGTTGGCAACATAAGGTTGTAGATGGATCTTGGACCACTCTTTCAGCCAAGTTTATTATGGTGTCAGTGTGCACAAAAGCCCCAAGCTGCAAAGTAGTCCTTATTCTATATATGAAGGCATTTCATGAATTTGGGCTTCACTACAATTTTTGAAATGCATCATGCCCCTAAAAGGCCCCTCCACTTAGGGTTAATCAATTTCACTACTTCCATGTGCTGCGATTCTTCCACCTGTATTTCTTTGTTTTGCCTTGAAATTAAAAAAAAAATATCCACTCTGTCCAGTACATCTAACTTACTGCTAAGTTCGGTTCATCACCATAAGATACAGATTCTGGACTGCTTCAGATTAATCTTTTTTTTGTGCAGAAACAAGTTTGATACATGATACTATTGTTCAGTCTATAATAGTGTATTTAAGCTGATGGAAGAAAACTCCAGACAGTGGAACATTCCAGAGCTGTATATCATGATTTGTCTTTAGAGCATGTTTAGATAAATAGAACATGTAAGTGTCTATTAGGGTTCATGATTTGTCTACCTGTCATGAGCTGCACCTCAAGGCAATGATTAAGCATTCTTCAGGAGTGATTGATAGATGATTTACAGCATGTGCAGTCTTCTACTGTACGATGCCTTGTGTAATGGTGAGTTATAGGTCTGTGCAGGGTGTAGACTACAAGGTAGTTGCAGCAAAAAAACATCACAGAGAAATAACTTCATCAGACACACTAATCCTAGGTTGTCACCTAGAATGATTTAGATGTGTCAAAACATGCTACATTGAAGTGCTGTTGTACTGAGGAGAAATGAAACACAATGTTTTTCTTCACTCGGGTTCTTGGCACAGGCAAAAAGTCTATAGTTTGTGTCTGGAATTTTCAAAAGTTAAAATAAGCGTCTCGCTGTACAGTATTGGCTGCCAAGCTGCCCGTGGTTCTCAGACGGATTAACACAACGACACCACCACATTACCACAAGATTACAGAAACTTTCCCACTTTCTGCAATAATCACACAAGTGAGCTTTGCAGCACATAACCTGCTGTCTACACATTCAGTAGAGCTCATGAACTCAAGATCTCAAGGTCATTGCAGTGGTGTAATAGATTAATATGGCTTTTTAGAGCAAACAAATGATACATCAGACTCAAAAAAACAAAAAAGCTAATAGAAAATAAAAAAAACATAAAATTCGATTCTCCACAACATCAGCTCTGTCAATAGTTCAAGATTACAAGGCAAATCACAGGTTTATATTATAATGTGCTCGTTCTTATACATTATTCTTTCTGATTTTTGGAAGGAGTCTCCAGTGTCAGCACGTTGTAACAGTCAGAGGTAAAGCTGTAACTTTAAGTTTTCCAAAAGCATTTTTTGTCATATTAATTTGAAAAGAGAAAAAAAAGAGGTTGGTGAGGGAATGACTGTTTATGGCTACTCTAACATGAATGATAACAGGAACTAACTTATTTTGTGGACATTCCACAGCACAGAACATAACTAGGAACAGATAACAAAAAAGTAAGACATGCCTTTAATAAATAAAAAAATGTAATTGTTGGCAAATTGCTAAGGTATAAGAATAGAACACTTCTGAACGCACTCCTCTAGGAAAATAACTTCATGGTGGTAATGTATCACACCACCCCATTGTTGATTATTTTCCTATAACAGCACCGTCCTTCAAGTTTAATACTTATATATTGCATTTTTTTTATGTATCAGTAAAAGTGTGACACAATAAAGCCATTTTGAGAGGAATTTCTTTTTTACAAAAAAAAAATTTTAGGGCATAACAATGACTTGTTAATTTGAGCAAATTAGTTTTTGATTACAGAATATAGCTTTTAAAAATCTTGGTTAATCAGTAAAGGCTGAAATGCAACTGCAGTGCCATAGTGCACATTCTGGCCTTAGCATCAGCGTTTGGTAGTCTTTGTGCAAATTTGTAACAACCAATATTTCATATAAATGTAGACACTTGCTCTAAACTGAAGCTTTGTAAATTTCCACACAAGTTGAATCAGGTGAAAACCATGTAGGTCTACTAGTAGAGAGTCCGTGGAACATATTAAGGAACATATTTCTCGCATGCCCGTTCATAGGCACCTATTTTGCCATTTGACTGTTGCGGAAAGTCAAGAAATAATACACATGGCTTTAACTGAGCCCTGGTCCCACATCATTGGTTTATGAAGCTGATGTCACCTTTTATAAGAGTGAAACTCATAGTGCTACAGGTTCTGCACCATAAAATGCGACTCAAGCCATCAATCTATGTGGTCAATTTGTTTGGAAATGTTATGGGCATACAAGTTTTTTGCTTAGCCACACATGCTTTTTAAAAGATAATTGAAATAAACTATTAGGTCCTGCACCATTAAACAGTATATGAGAGTATTAATAAATGGTAGGAAAGATTATGTGGTCTAGATTAGGCTTTTTTAATAAAGGGGAATAGCATTGTGTCATATTAATCATTAAACAGTAGAATAACTCTGTTTAGCAGTTGAAGGTGGAAAAGACAGGAACCCACCATGAATAGAAACATCTTAACCCTCTCTAATATAGCGATCAGCTGCACATGAAGTTTAAATGTGTGTAGCAGTGTGTCAGTGGGTCTAAAGGTATAAAATTCAGTTGTCCAAACTAGACCACAAAATATATTCCTGAAAGCTCTGGGATTTTTATGGGTGGTTTTAAGTGGTAGGTTCTTAACCCAAATGCCCGATAGACATGTTGCCTCGTTGGGCTTTACCTCATTAAGTTAAATCCATAGCCAGGAACTAGATTGTCTATTGTAAATTCATGTTAAGAGCAGTTTATAAGGGATTTCCTTATGAGCAAACCAGAAAGAAAAACAGGATTTAAGCAGCAAAGTGAAATTGTATCCAAGCATATCCAATTTCTCAGAAAATAAGCCATTCGTTATAAATTTGATTTAATTAATTTGTTTCAAATTGCATACTGTGTCCTAATATGTAAGAGTGAGACAACTCTATGCAGTAGCGCATACATATTCGTAAAAGCTTGTAGGACAAATTGTATTTGTTTAAGCAAATTCATAGGACATGAGTCTGATTTTGAAACGTTTCCTATATTGACTTGGACTTTTGTACTTGGACTTATCTTGGTTTTTGGCATTGGTCTCACTACATTGGTCTTTTCTTCGCATGAACAAAGTTTGAAAAAAAAAGTACTTTCTTTTCTCTAGAAAAAAGGTTTTGCTTTGAAAAAGATTTGGAGGTTTTCAGTCTCATTCTTGATTCTTGATTCGTTTTCATTTGAACTCAATCTTGACTTGGCTTTGAACCGCTTAAGACACGGTCTTGACTTGATCTCGGCAGGTGCTGGTCTTGGACTTGACAATGGTGGTCTTGACTACAGCCCTACTTCATTAAATTGTTCATTAAGTAACATATAAAAGGCTTTGGGAAGTTCTGTTACAGGAAAATAATTAATGACAGGGTGGTGCGGCCCAATGCAAAACAGAGTTAGTATTACTACAGTTAAGTTGATTGTTTTGCAATAACAGCATATCCTGAAGTGTTTTATTCCTCTTATACAACAATAATCTGCTAGTGATTAATCTTTTTATTAATTCATTAATAATTAAGGAATGGCATCTCTCTCAAGGTAATAAGACAAAAAATGCAGAAAGTCCTCTGTCCTTAAGAGATTCCTATGTCTTTACCTCTGCCTGTTACTGTTGACACTGGAGGCTCCTTCAAAATGTTAAATAAACTTCTTCTTGCAGAAAACTTCACCATATTAGTGATTACACAAATGTTTGAAATATAATGTTTCAGTACAAGTGCATTAAGAGAAACTTTGCAGCTGGAGCTATTGTCTGAGCTGCTGCTATAGAAAATTAATCAACACCTTCTGGCCAATCAGATTCAAGAATTCGACAGCACTTGGTATAAATACAAACAGTAATCATTTTGTAGTTAATATTCAGTGTTCAGTGCTTCCACATGTTTTCTGTACAGCATGTATTTTCATTTTAATAAAGGTTAGTGAAAAATCCCCCATCCACATTTCATTTGCTTGGTAAATTTAGTCCATCATTTCACATTTTTAGTATATGACATTTGTACATATTTTCCTTTCCAGTAGGTCTGGAAAAACACCACTTCCACTTCCACAGCTGTGTGTGGGAATCCATATGTATAACAATTCATACAGATCTCTCTGTTTATTTAAGTAACCAAGCACAAGAAATGCATTTAGTACACACAAAGGAAATGTTAAGACTTATTTGTCATTTTACAAAGTCGATGTTCCGTCTTCGCTTGTAGTTTGAACAAAACACTGTTCAAGTCCAACAGCAACCCAAATAAGAACAATAAAGTTAATCTTGTGGAAAAACTCTTAAAACAAACGGGTCATCTCAGCCTTCGAGAAAACAATTTTGCCCCGTTTGACTACAAAAAGCTTAAGCAGATGTTTGAACAGCAGTTCAAAAATTAATGAGACACTTTCTAAATGAATGCTGTTTGTTTGGAAAATGTGCCCATTTAAAGGATATTAATACTTTGTAGTGTGACAAGGTTGTGTTTGGTTTAGAGAAGAGCCACAAATATTTATGACCTTTTCAACATGTTGCACGACCACCGAACTTTGTGTTGACAATGTGGCCAATGATCTGCTCTTTTTTGGTGTATTATTGTATTAAAGCTCCAGTCAAGAGCAGCAAAAAATGGTGCCATGGTTGACTGGTCTGACTTTCCTAACCAAGAGACTATTAAATGGACATAGTCTCTGTTGTTGAAGTAGTGAAAATAGGTCTTACAACTGCACCTTTTTAAAAAATTTGGTTACATTTTTTGTGCTTTTATTGATAGACAAACTAAAAAGTAGATGTGCTAAAATGTGTATCACATCATTTAGTGTAAAAACTTCCAAATTTCCAAAGATTTCCAGAAAATAAGCCATGTACATTGCGGTTGATTTTGCTCCAGAGAAAGACTTCACAAGAAACCTCTTAAATCATTGTTTATATATGTGTGTTCACATACATGTGTCTGTGTGCGTGATGTTACACACACCCTGTTATGATGCAGTCTGATGTATTTTTGGCTTCTGCCCCCGCTTTCCTCCATGACTGGACCACCATGCTTCCTGTCTCTCAGACCTGTCTTCACTGTCCTCTGAGTCACTGTGCTTAACAAACTGCGTGTTCCTCATCATAGGGTTAAGAGTCACTGTAAGGTTTACAGCACGTGTTTGAAGAGAAGTTTGTTCATAAACTTTGTCTACAAAGAAATCAACTTTTTCTCATTTAGAATTGCTAGGAATTATAGCATGCAGGTAATCCCTGGTAGTTAGAGCAGAGATTTTGAATAGATCGAGATGGAATGCAATACAATACAATACAATACAATACCATACAATAAAATATAATATAATAAAATGTGACAGAATAGAATAGAATGTGACAGAATAGAATAGAATACAATAGAATACAGTGAGACATGTACAAACATAAACAATCAAGATGATTGTTTATGTTTATGTATGTCCTCCATTATGAATTACATATAACTATCAATAAAGTCATAATAGTCCTCTGATGAGGGGGGGTGGTAGACCAATATATATATATATATATATATATACACACACAATACAGTGTGAATAGAATAGAATGCAATAGAGTAGAATGAACTAAAATACAATACAATATGAAAAGAATAGAATGCAATGGAATGTGGAAGAATAGAATATAATAGAATGTGACACACTAGAATAGAATAGCTTTATTGTCACTGTATACGTACAACATATTCGATTTTTTTTCTAGTATCCAATGCTTATAGGCAAAAATACAATCATGCAAAGTTACACATATATGATTTATATGGTTTATGCTTACATTTAGCTTTTTATGTTGATATTTCCATGACAGACTTTAGTTTATACACTATAGTGTATAAAAATGGTGCCTACTAGGATTGTATTCAGAGGCAGGATGGCATCGAGTCACAGGTGAATCAGATGTTTGCATAGAATACTGAGGTACCTTCATCTGGCTTATTTTTGAAGGCAGCATAGATGCAGTATCTTTTATCATATGTATCCCATGATCCAGTACTTAAGCCATTCTGTAAAAATAAAAATGGAGCAGTTTGTAAAAATAAAGTATTTGTGCTTGAATTGAGATTTTAATTCTGGTGAGAAATGGCTCATATATTCACAGAGTAATTATTCTATTTTCCCCAATGATATTTTGTTCCATCTCAACTAGTGTGTTTTTAATGTTGGTGACTATTAGCGGATGTCAGTCAGTGATGTATTCTGCCTTCGAAGATCACCTCAAGCCAAGACAGAGAGACATCACGGTAACTGTCTTCTGTTTTCGATACACCCGTAGAAAAACCAAACCTCCGACATGCCACGTTTGAAGTGTTGTTGTTTTTGATGGCAAGCCCTCAGTCAGCACTGGTTCCTGTTTCCAGGCCAGCAGTATTTTGCTCATGGAACCAACTAGATTCAGTGTACGTTGTAAAAGGATATATATATATATTTCTTTTCCATTAAGAAGGTGCCAGTAGTTAATCTTGAATCATGCTTTTCCACTATAAAGAATGTTGTGTAGTGAATGTGATGATTCATGTTTCAAGGTTCATTGGCTAAAAAATACCCAAGAAGGACATTAAAATAATTTAACATATGCGTTTTAATAATTACAATTAGCTACCTAACATTGCAGTGAGGGGTTAACTGCTGAATAGCTCCATAAAAATACTAAGTATTGCTAGCTAGGATTACAGTAAGAGGTTGTCATTAGATTAGTTAAAAACAAATGCCTCAAAAGCTAGCTAACCTGGTAGCTACCTACTAGCATGATATAAAACTAAGTTATTCAATAAGGTACCATCAAATTGAGAAGTGATAACTGAAGTAAATATTAACAAAATAACCTAAAGAGATTAACAAGGAAACAAGGGGTCCTTTTGTAGACCTGCTATCAGGGGAGTCAACTGTGGTTACCACAAGAACAAAACAGTTCAATTCCAGCACCAAAATACTAGTTAGAAACCAAGAACAGATCAGGAGTACTTGAGAGTACTTACTTGCCACAATGTGAGCAGCTGAAATTATTTTCTTGTCTTCCATTAAAATAAGACACATGGTGCTGGAATTGTAAAAAATTATTGCTGAAAAAAATCACTGAATTAGGAGATAACATGCCTTTAACTATCAATTGCAATTAGCTGAGTATGAGCTACATTACTCATGCTAATGCTAATATAACATTGCTGCAGCTGCTACACCAGAAGAATAAGAGCTAAAAGCAACATAATTTTGTAGTTGCATTGCACTGATACATTTTGTACTATGTATAGACATTGATGGATTTGCCTTTGGATTGTTCTCAAAGCCGGAGGCAAAACTTGTAAAAACCCTTCACGGTTATTATTTTTATGCTGTTCATTAGTAAACTCCCACGTCTGATTATGTCATGGTTTGGCTCACAAACTGGTTGAAATAAGGGCCTTTAAAGAGACTTTAAATATCTTATTGAATTTTACTTAGACTAATTGACTGATGATTGTGCTGCTGTATTGATCTTCTAGGCTCAGCTATTAAACTGCTGTGTAAGTTTGGGTGATGGCTGGGTAAAGTACTGTACTGCTTAAAAGGAAATCTGTACGTCAAAAAATAATTTGCCTTCGTGCTTCAAACTGCACAAATCATGTTAAGCACACTATTATTTAGTTTTCTAGGGCCTGGCAAGTTGTTCCAGGCTTCTTTGAGAACTTGCTACAGTTCTTCAGTCTCTGCTGCTGTCCCAGATGGCCTTGAAACTCTGCAGCTATCCCAAATATCCCAGATGGCCTTGATGATGGTTTTTAGGAGAAACATTGTCTGCTACTTAACCTGAAGGTGAACCTGAAGGTCGTGGGTTCGAGTCTCAGGTCCGGCAGGGATTGTAGGTGGGGGGAGTGAATGACCAGTGCTCTCCTCCACCCTCAAAACCACGACTGAGGTGAGACCCTTGAGCAAGGCACCGAACCCCCAACTGCTCCCCGGGCACCGCAGCAAAAAAGGATGCCCACTGCTCCAGGTGTGTGTTCACTACTGTGTGTGCACTTGGATGGGTTAAATGCAGAGCACAAATTCCGAATATGGGTCACCATACTTGGCCACAAATCACTTCACTTCATTGTGACATGGTGTACAAAAGACAAAAATCATATACAAATCATATACCATAATCCAACCTTCAACAAAATATCAGATGCTCTGTATCCTGTGGGCAGAGTATCAGAGGTTGAGACTACATTACTTCAGGTAAAGTTGACATGCTTAGTGATTACATATTAACAGTATAATGGTCTTGAAGTACAGCATGTTGACTTTTCACTTGCTAACATTGTTACTGTCATGCTTGAGCTACTCTAAGCCTCTGGATGACCACTCTGGTCATCTGATATATTTTGAACACTTAGCTGACCACAACCTTTTAAATCTCGGCTGTCGCAATCTTGGCTGTCTGCACTTCCATGTGTACATATTTCCCTAAACCAGTTACAGAGAGGAAAACAATTTTTTTTTTGAACAGCATGACACAATGAGCTTTTTACAGTCACTTGATTAAAAAAAAGTTTCAATTAGTGTTGAATGGTGAGTAATGTCAGTTAGTAGCATCGTGTAGTGAAAAAATGTATCAGACTCTAGAGAAAGCTAGAATTCTGACTCACAAGACGATTTCAAAACCAATGTGCTGGATTTTACAGCCAAAACAGCAAAGTGTCTTGTTCCATTTACATACTGACTGTATTACACACTCTCAGAAAAGAAATTATTAAAGCTATAACCCTTAAGAGATTTTTGTGTTGTCCTTCATGAGGAAACTCTGTCAGACAGAACCCTCTTAGGAAGCAGTACCCTTGTTCGTGCCCTTGAATCACTTGTCTATCAGAATTGTTTATGGATTCTTTTAATTGCTTCTTGAAGCCAACTGTTAGCTTATGTTTCCTGCTTCTGTGATTTTTTACCTCATTTTCTTTCATTATCTGGAAAGTGAAATGTATAGTGAAATATATTGAGGCAAAGATGAAGTCAACAAAAAAATCAGTCAATCTTGAAACAGGATGACTGAAGCAAATGCCCGACTGGTTGTTGTAGGGAATAGGCCATAGCACATCCTTCAGCACAGATTAGTAGAGGAAGAATGACTTTGTGGTCAGCCACAGTGTCATCATTTAAAAACAAATACTGTATAGGAAACTGTGAGCCAGCCCCATATGGTGTCTGCCATCAGATTTTCCATATTTGCTAGGTTGCAGGTTGTTCTCCAATTTTGTGTGTGTCTGTATGTGTGTGCATGTGTGTAGTGGCAAAGATCAGCAGACAGTTTCATATACAGGAGAGTCAAGGCAGACTTTTCACTACACTTTAGACCCCTTTAGCAACTAAATAAAAAGAACCTAGCAACAAATCTAGCAACTTTTTGAGCAGGCATTAGAGACTGTCTTGTACTCCATTTGTGAGAGCAGCTTCACTCGATTCACTACCAGCTCCCATCAACCAATCACTGATCACCACTGTTCCCAATGACCAATCACTGATCACCACTGTTCCCAATGACCAATCACTGATCACCACTGTTTCCAATGACCAATCACTGATCACCATCATTCCCAATGACAAATAATTTATTACAATTGTTCCCAGTGGTCAATCACTGATCACCATTGTTCCCAATGACCAATCACTGACCAAACTCTCCTCTTGTATACATTTAATTGCAATAAAAGCAAGTTATTTCTTCTGTAATAGTTTACTTCATGTCTATTTCATGACTACCCATGCCTCTTTTTGTCTGTGATCTTGATTGAACTTAGATTGAAGTGTTTTTTAGATGAATAAAGGTTAGTTTGTGATGACCAAAGATGACATATCTATGAGAAATAATTTATAATATATTATTCTCCATTCTGTTAAAATTATATTCTATTTTATTCTAAATGTCTTCACAAAATCTTTCTTCTTCATATACCTGAATTTATAATTTGTTATGCAAACGATCATGATGAATCACTGAATATGCAAATTAGCCTATGACATCATCTGATGTCTTCTAGCAATTTTTTTAACATGCTTTAGCTACTTTTCTCTGATAAGAGTTGGTAACACTGGCAGCAGTTTCATAGAAGAAAATGTTTTGGACTGCCTAGAAGTGAATAACATTTTTGGACATCTTGAACTTTGTCTCATAACTAATGTGTACACTCCAAGCCAAAAGTATGAATGCAGCAAGAATCATGAAAGTGATGAATGTTTAGATCAGATGTTAAATTAGAAATTTGTAAGGAATCTACAGCAATGAAGATTTGTCCTAATACCGAAGATCGCTAGTCCATCATGGCTGAAGTACATGTAAAAAATGTTAACTTAATTGACTCCATTGTAAAACTTTTACAAAGTTTTTAAAAATTACTGGCTGTGTTCATAATTGTCCTGTGCTTTATGTGCATATTTGTGTGTTAATGTAGATAAAATGCAACATGAATTTTAACAGTTTCCCCTGTTAGAAGATGATGGATGACAGCAGAAAGCAAAGACGTTTTTGGATCTGGGATTAGTGGGTGTGATATAGCGGGGCTACAAAATATTAAGCTTTAACAAGCTTTCTGTTAAAAGATGCTGTTAAATTCCCTCTGACATTTTTCTGTTGAGGAAAGACTGTAAATTGAGGCTTGGAGCTTAAGGGTAGTGTTAAAATCCTGCTTTTGATTTGTGTGTAAAAATATGCACTCATTGTGATATGTAGTGGATTTTTTGTTCTTGAGCTTTTGTGACAAGTTCTGAGAAAATCTTATTTATTTTTGGGTTTACTAACTTTTATATTTCATATAAAATACATATTAGTCTTGTTAAACCTATTTCCTGTAATCCCAGAAATATGAAGTTACAAATTATTTAAGTTCCAGCAAAATCATGGCTTAGTGTTATCTTACCCAATGTAACTTGTTGTAAGTTGGCAAAACATGATGTTTGGATAAAAAGCAGGAGTGTACTCTACTTTAGCCAACACCTTAGCACACATAAACAGATCTGAGCTTATTTGTTCATATATCAGTGTACTGTTTGCTCTTAGATCTTGCACAACCACCATCTTCTTTGTCTCAGCCTGATTATTATAACGTCAGAGCTCTGTGCCAGGTTTCCCTCAGACAGCTCGCAGCTATACATTCTCAACATTTTCAACTAAATACATCTTAACCTCTCTCGTGAATTGACTATTAACTGCAATGTTGCTATAGGTATAACCTAAGGAATTCAAGCATATACATTTCAGCACAACTCTTATGATGTCTCATAAAACTTTGCCATAGGCGACACAGTGTGTGTGAACCAGTAAGCACCTGAATATCTAAAGCTGTCTGTCTCAGGTATGTCTGATCCACCATCTTTTAAAATTTATCATGTTGTTGACCTCACTATCAGATTAAATCAGATTAAAAGGATTACTTCAGGTTTATTAAAAGAGCCTATGGAAAGGGTGTAACATTACCCAGGTAGCAAAAATAGCAATGGGCTTAACTATTTAAAGAGTGCAAAGCTTCTGTTTCCTAAAAGAGTAATTACTCAGACCCATGGCTCATGAAATGCAGCCAAATTAAAGGATTATGGAGAAGTTTATTAACATTTCAAAAAGTAAATCTAGTTCTCTCTATCTACTATCTATCTATCTATTGGTCTACCTATTTATTTATTTTAAAAGATCGCACATACAGTCAGCTCCAGACTTATTGGCACCCTTGGAAAAAGATGTGGAAACAGGGTATAAAAAAATGTCTTTGTGGTTAATTAGTTTAATCTCACACAGCAAATATGAAAGATCTCTAATGTAAATTAATGTTCCCAATTATATTTTCCTTTTTTAAATTCACCTGAGTGTTTGTGAGCTCTATGGTATAAATATGAGGTGACAATATCATATGAAAGGCCAAATTCCCTCAGTCATTCATCAACATAGGGAAGATTAGAGAATACACAAAGTAAATGAGACAAAAGTGTGTTGTCTTAAATCAGACAATGACTATCAAAGCAGCTTGAAATACCCACGTGCACTGTTAGGGCAATAAGTGAGAGCTGTAATGAAAGTCTGGAAGAGGACACAAGTCTTCAAATCTACATTTAGACACCACCACCTAGTCTTTTTATCTAAATACAAATGCAAGCACTTGGATTTTACTAACTGTACCTTTAACTGGAACTAGCTTGTATGGTTAGATGAGACAACAAAGCGTTTTGGCAACAAACATTCAAGGCGGATTTAGTGTGAAAAGAAGGCTGCTTATACAGAAAAGAACCTAAGCTCCTCTGTTAAGTATGGTGGAGGATCTGTGATGTTGTGGGGCGGTTTTTCCTCCAGGATACTGCCAAGATTTCCTCTAAGATACATGGCATCATGGATTCCATGAAGTATCAGGAGATGTTAAATGTAAATCTGGCTGCCTCTGCCAAGAAGGGTCAACTGGATCATGATGGGACCTTTCAGGAGGACAATGATCCAAAACATACATCCGAATCCACACAAAAAGGTTCCATCAAAATTTTGACATGGTCATTCCAGTCATGACCTAAACCCCACTGAAAACATGTGGGGTGAGCTGAAGAGGAGGTGGTTTTGAGTTCAACTCCCAACACCGCCAAGCTGCCACTGTAGGATCCTTGAGCAAAAACCTTAACCCATAAATACTTATTTGTATCCTGTCTCAATTGTAAGTTGTTTTGGATAAAAGTGTTAGCCAAAGGAACAAATGCACGAACAAAATCAAAAGGAGAGTCCACAAAAAAACGACCCAGAACGCTTTCTCTGTACGCCCAAAACTAATCACACATTATAGAAGACTCGGTGCTGTTATATTGGCAAAAGGAGGTCACACAAAGTGCTAAATAATTGTGACACATAAATGTACATAGTGATACTCAAAAGCATGAATAAAGAAATGATTAAATGTTTCATGGACAATGCGACTACAATGTTTCAAAGAACTTGACTACTCCTAACCTCATGCTCTGGAGTGCGTGGGGGAAATTCCACAGCTGTGGCCGTATCAGGGCTGCTCAGATGCTCGGAAGCCATCAGACACACTGGTGTTACCAGGAAAACTATTCACAGACTATGCATATTCATACATTTTCCATTCAGGAAATTTGTGGTAGCATGAGAGGTCAACGCTTTGAGTGTGTTCAAATTTATGTCCTTTTATATCTGCCAATAAATGCTTGCACACCCAATTTAAATTCATGACCATGCTCATTTTTGACTGCTTTTTATATAATATTGTACTGTAAATGAATGTACATAAATGTTTTAGTGGAGGTGGTTCATATCAGGCCGTGCAGTAAAATTCCAATTAAACAAAACTACAGAATGTCGGTTTTCACTGAGGTTAAAAGATTATCATTAAAAATACTGGGTAATGAATCGACCACCAAGCAAAATAATGGGAACAGAAGTCATAATATGATGGCTATCAGCAGCCAATGGAACAGTAGAGAAATTATAAAAGGAAAATTTTATGAAATAGTTATGGTCAGCTGGTTAGCACACACACAGAAAATATAAGTAGGAAAATCTTTAGTAATGGATATATTAGGAGTGAAGTCTTGTGATTGAAATCATACCGTAAATGCTCCAGAATTATGTACATGTTGTATTAAATTTGATATAAAATGCACATTAGCATTACCGAGTGATGTTAAGCGTAGATTTAGAGATAAGCAAATTTGATTGATTGCTGGAAAAGGTTTCCTGTCATACTATAATATTCTTCTTAGTCTTTTCTAATTTGTGCAATCTGTTATTTATACCACAGCCCTGCTCTGCTGTATGCCCAATTCTGATTGGTCAGGACATATTGGTTAATTTTCTATAACACCAGCTCTAACAATAGTGCCAGGTGTAATTCAAATCACAGGTTTATATTAATGCGCTCATTCTGATGTGTTATATGGTGGATGCTCCACATAAACAGATTAATAACATGTATAACCATTGATATGGTGACGTCTTCTGCGAGGGTATGTTTATTTAACATTTTCAGACAGAGTCTTCAGTGTCAGCACTTAACAGTCAGAGGTAACACTACTACTTTAGGTTTTCCACCACAGGAAAGTCTACAGAGCAGAGCAGTTTGTGGTTTCTCAGTAATATGACAAGCTGCATTTTTTTTGTCAAGATGCTTTGTATTCATGGAAAACAGCATATGATCGTAGATCCATCATAAAGCTGTGAGCTCTACTGATTTCTGCTACTCTCTAAGAAATATTAATATACACTGTATGGCCAAAAGTCTGTGGACACCTGACCATCACACTCATATGTACTTTTTGAACGTCCCATTCCCAATTTAGCCGGAGTATGTGAATGTGCACACACACATTCACACAATCAGTTACACCTAGGGGCAATTCATCACAGCCAATCCACCTACTGACATGTTTTTGAGATGGGGGAGGAAACCGGAGAACCTGGAGGAAACGTACATGAGCACGGGGGAGAACATGCACAGAACCTTTGCACAGACAGTAACCCGAGCTTAGGCTCAAACCCTGGCTCTGTGAGGCAGCAACACTACCCAGCACACCCAATTGTGCAATTATTTACTATGTAATTAAAGTTATTACCTCATAGAATTAGTTGTGATTTCTTTGTAACCACCATTTTCCATATTTACACATAACTTTGCCAAGAAGATTGCAGCATCATTCCTAGCAGGCACTGAAGTGTTTTAGAAAGTGATTGACTTCCTTTTTAATAAATAATCACTATTTAAGACTACCCAAGTACTGTATATTAAATGATGATGATGGAGAGAATCTATTCTGCAGATTCGGCAACTTTCGGCATATTAGCACGCTGTTCTAATTTCAGTGTGTGGGCATGCTTAAAGGTCACCATCCAATGGCTGCAAGTAAACTTAACTTGTTCTTTTCATGTCACTCATTAACACACTTTCTAACAGGGAAAACAGATGTGTGGGTATGCTCCTTCCATAAGAGGCATGAAATCGTGCCACAAGCAAAAACATCCGTGAAATTATTATTTAACAATGCTTTGTTTCAGAAGCTTTGCACAGCTCCTTATTTCCAAAAGATATTTTAGATACTTGTAAACAGAAATGCATGGAACGTTCTACTCTTGTAAAAATGTATCTTCAAGCAATATTTTTCTATTGCGAACCTCACAGGTTGTTGAAGAACAAATTATGGACTAGTTACTAGAATTATGTAATGAGTGTGATCAATTAATATAGTATTAACAAGTTGTGTTAATGCAACTCATTCATGTGTAACTGACACATTTATATCCAGTAAATTCAATGAACTTTTTTTCAGTGTATAGTGTCTACAACGGTATATTTGCAGATTTCTGAGAAGCCTTCTCAAGTGACAGACACTGACTTGGAAACTGTATAGCACTGACAAACATTCAGCTTGACAAATAGCTATATTGATATATGTACTTTACTGATCCACAAGGGGACATCTCTGAAAAGTAAAATTAAACTTCACACAGTCACGCAAACTCAGGATCTTGGAGCTGTAAGGCAGCAGCTCCACCACTGTGCCAACTATTTCCTCTTGTAGCACATCTCTGATTAAAGTAAAAATGGATGCTCGTCCTGGGGAGCATGGTGGCTATACAGGTTAGCACTTTGCCTCGCACTGCCAGGGCTGGGGGTTCCGTTCCCACATCCACCCTGTATACATGGAGTTTGCATGTTCTCCCCATGCTTCGGGGATTTCCTCTGGGTAGTCTCGTTTCCTCCCCAGTCCAAAGGCATGCATTTGGCTGACTGGCATCTCTAAATTGTCTGTAGTATAAAATGTGTGTGATTGTGCCCTGTGATGGGTTGGCAGCCCACCCAGGGTGTCCCCCATGTCCCCTGGGATAGGCTCCAGGCTCCCAGCTCCCCACAACCCTGTGTAGGATAAGTGGTACAGAAGATGGATGGAGGTGCATCCATGATATACAGTATGGTACCTAAACATGCATTTCAACATCATGAGAAAAATAGGTTGTGATCTTAAGAAAACTTAACTTTTATTATCTTGAGATCACAAGAAAATAAAACTGGCAAATGACAGTTAATGCCATTAATTATCAGTCTTTTGTATGCATGACAACATTTTTTTTTTTTTTGTATGAGACAGCCTCCATTCCCCAACTAATGGATGTTGAGTCATAAATATTTAACATACTGTATTTATTATTTAACTCTAAATTGACAAGGTCATGACTAGACTGTGAGTAGGTTGGTGGGGTTAAGACTGGATTTTACACACCACAGGATAATCTGGAAAGATAACTGTTTAAGATCAACCTAAACTCAGGACACCTTTTAGATTCCTCAGAAGGGGCTGATTAATATTAAATAAATAAATAACTGTAAGTATTTGAACATAGTGTACCTTGCAACAGTGGGTTCCTCAATACAGCCCTTTGAGCTTTGAGTAAGGACACTATAACATGAAACATTCTGTACCCTGTTTCCGGTCCATATTAATTTCTTTGTGATATAAAATGACCCAGAAAAATTTTAATAAAACATTTAGAGGTAGTGTTGGGAGCAAGTCCAGCTCAAGTTGGTGATTAGAGTTGTGCATCCCTGAGAATGTTTGCATGTGGGAAGGCCTGTGATTTTGCCCGTCAAAGTGTTATGTGTGTGTGTGAGGATCATGGTGGTCTTGGTTGCAGTGTGTGGGAGAAGGCTGCTTCAGTCTGCAGTAAAAGCCAATAAAATTCAGTACTAATCCCACAACACACACATTAGCTCCGTCTGACCTCCTCACTAGGGACAGGCTTATATTTAACCTTCTTCTGTGTGTTTTAGCACTTTGTATGTCAGACAAAGTGATTAACCCGCTGTTTACCAATCCCACTCACTGAGTGAATGTGGAAAAGTGTATTCCTCATGGACGGCGTGTGGCACAGCTTGAATCGTTGCTCTCAGCATAGAAAGAACTCTTGTAGTGTTCTTTTGACTCCAGTGAAAGTTAAATCAGCACTTTATGAGTTAACGCTGGTGATTTTACTGTGTAGAGCATGTTTATGTCTGTTTAAAGTGCCACAGGGAGACAAAATTATACCACTTGCAAAAATTTGAA
This sequence comes from Pangasius djambal, assembly GCA_022985145.1. Classification (NCBI taxonomy): domain Eukaryota; kingdom Metazoa; phylum Chordata; class Actinopteri; order Siluriformes; family Pangasiidae; genus Pangasius; species Pangasius djambal. Next base: position 17,677,200 of record CM040991.1, read on the forward strand.
TGGTGTTTGGGTTTATGAACTTCGCTTTGTACATAAACCTGCCAACTTGAATTGTCTGCAGGTTGCATCAACGATATGGACAGAAAACAGCCATCATTTACCATGTTTTCAGCTACGAGTTGTTTTCTCATGCTGTGTATCATAGCTGAGATTGAATGTGTCTTGAAATTACGTTAAACATTTCTTTAAAAAACAGCCTCCATTTTCCATGTTCTGAAATAAATCAGAACTTTTTCTCTCCCTTCCTTAATCGTAGGTGAAATGAGATTCCTAGTATTTTATTGTTAAAGTATTGTTAAAGAGTTAACATTCATCATCTATTTTATTAACTTTTTACACCTTCAAATTGTCAAATATTCAGTTCATTAAATTTGCCCAAAACCTTTTTTTAATAAAATATAAAAAATGACCACATACCATAATTCTGGTAACAAATATTGCAGTTATTTAAGGTGAGTAATTGTAATGTAATACAAAAGTTTGGGTAATACAAAATTTGCTATTTTTGGCTTTGTATTGATAAATTACATTTGCCCTCTAGACAAAACTTGGCCACTGAAATGCAAAAATTATGGTTGGAGGTTTGTTGAATCATAGCACAGGATGTGGTCATTTTTTTATTTATTTTTTTAATTATTGTTGTTTTACTGCAGTGTTTTGTTCATATTATGTCTACACGATGTACCAGGAATGTACCACTGGCTGTGATCTCTTTCAATTGTGCAATGAGCAAATAACTTAAATCTTAATATGAATCATGGTTTTCATTCATGAATTTTCTCTTTTAATAGAAGGAGTCCTAACTGGTTTGCCTATTCCCTACAAAATATAAAGTGCATTATGGGTGTTCTACATTCCCTAGTGTGCATCATTTGAATACTAACCATTTGTAGAGCATTATGGGATACCACGAGAAGGCTGCATATTCCACTATCCTTAGAGGTTTCATGTATGCAGCTATTCAGTCTTGAGTATGTATTTGTTCACAGACAGAAAGTCATACAAAACCAAAATGTGGCCAGGATAAATACATTCTATAGGTTCACAAACATGACAGTGTCTTCCCAGTTTCCTGAGTCACATACTTTCCACAAATGGTGGACCACGCACTTGTCTAACTACACTCAGAGTGGGTTAAACTGTTACAGGAAGTTCCTGAGAGCTAGATGCGGTGTTGGTTTGTTACCGCCACTGCTGGTTTTGTGACTGCGCCCCCGCAGAGATAATTACAGTGCTGTGGAAAAAGCAGAATGACTGACAGCAGTTGCGCCTTCCCTCTGAGAAGGAAGCAGACTTACATGGTCATCATCTGGGTGACGCCCACAGTGCATGACCTGTCCAGGCCAGGGTGGGCTGGACTATCACTCACAGTCAGATATTAGAAAAAGTGGTAACAATATTTGTTAAGTTAGGTAAAGTCCAAGAGCTCCCTCATTCTGTCAAGGCTTTTGAAGGTCAATCATTATTTCTTCACTGACATCTATTTTTTATTTTTCAGGTATTTTTCAGCTATTTGAAATATGCAAAGCACTTTCACTTACATAATCCATGTTCTCAATAGGGTGAAAAAACAGGCAGTATTTGCCCATGTTCTTTACAACCACTCCTAAATTGAAGAGCTGTTGAACACATAAATATGGTGTTCAAGAGCTCTTTTTAGTTCCAGTTGACCAAAATTTCAAATGCCAAGCCAACATTTTGTAAACACTGGATAAGCATAATGTTTACAGGAATCATAACACCAGGAACTTGTTTTTCAGACAGACCCTCTAATTATGTAATAAAGTGATTTAATTCAAGCAATGTTGACTCTCTAAAGTTGAGTCTATCCAAACGCCCTTTTCAATTATTGAAACCACATTAAATAGTCATTATAAAACCCTGGTGCTAAGGCAATGTTCCCAAACTCAATGTTCTGAAAGTCAGTCATGGGCCCTGAAACTCCAGTGTTAGATTTTTTTCATTCTCCAACAAATTGTTTTGAAAAGCAGGATTCCCCTTATAATGCACATTTTATTATTTTCCCTGTTCACAGACTTTTAATTATGTAGGAATTGGCGATTAGCCAATGAGGAAAACTTGTTTTAATGCAAACAGGAAAATTTGCCATGATGGGGAAACTCCCAGTATTAAACTCTGGATAGGACTAAACATTATGAGTGAAACCAAACTCAGGGCTAAAGATTATGAGTGAAATCAAACTCTGCTCTGCAGTTGGGAAACTCTCCTCAACCTGGGTTGAACATACATACTGATGCTGGCTGCTAAGTAGTATCCTCACATACCTGATGCAGCTTATAAAGGGCTTTATTAACTACCCAATAAGCAAAATTTAGGTTGGTCTTAAATAAATATCTTTCCAGGTTATCCTGTGTTGTGTAGTGTGTAAAATCCAATTTAACCCTTTGATCTACTCACAGTCCGATCATAAATATTAAACATGTTCAACCTGTGAACTGCCATATGCCATGCTGGTTTTGATCAGAAGTCTCTTTTGTTGATGAGAAATTCTACGAGATCTCAGGTTCCAAGATCTACTAGATTCTATGAGATCTCAGGTTCTGCATCATTGAAAATATATACAGTATGAGCATACTCTGAAAGTTTTATTTCATTCAATTTCATATGTATAGTGCTTTTAACACTAGATATTTGCATGAAGCAGCTTTAAAGATTTAGATCTCAAATGAGCAAGCCAGAGGTGACAGTGACAAGGAAAATCTCCCTAGATGACACAAGGAAAAAACCTTGTGAGGAACCAGGCTCAAAAGTGAAACCATCCTCAGGATAGTGGAATAATATATATCATCATTGCTCATATAAATGTATACTATAAAGTCAAACAGTAATAAATGTTTTTAAAGGATGTTCAGCATGAGCATTATAGTCATTATGATTATAGGAGCAGTTCGTCTGTACAAGTCTACTGTATCCAGGTGAGTTTATCCACAGAAGCAAAGGTGAGTCATGGGCATAAACCGTTTTTTGAAAGTGCAAAACTTTATTGTATTCATGTGAGACCATCTGTAGCAGAAGCAAGTGAGTCGCAAATGCAGAAGTATGTATGTAATTCAGGTCAAATATGGTAAGTTTGGGATTTTGATAATGATTCAGGACAACGTCTGTGAAAGGTGTCACTATATCTGGAGTGTCACATTTTTAATATTAGAATTGTATACATTTTGCTCTGTGGCCCAGACATTACACTCTACTTACATGTAGCTTCACATTTATTTTAAATAAAATGTAGGCTATGTATTAGAGTAGTTGCAATAATCTGTCTTTGAATTTAACATGACTCACTAGCCTCAATTTCAGCAACATTTTTTAACAGACAGTTAAGCCCATAAAAATCCTCATTCCTATTCTTTGAATACAAACTATTTAAATTATGGTTGCATGTGTATGAGAACTGTTTAAATTACAGTTGCATTTATATGAGAGATAGTCATTTACATGCACTGCCTATAGAGGAAATCCTTAAATGCTTTTTGCTGTAGTCTCTCTGTTGTAAAACAAAACCTAAGCTATTACGGTTTAAATATAGGAATCTTCCAGCCTTCTTTGGCTTTTTAGTAGGATTTTATCTTTTATTTGATGCTATACTTGTTTCTAGTACTGACTATTTTAAGAGGCAGTCATGGAAGGGCATTCTAACATGCTTTTTTTCCATTTCCTTTGAGAAAGCAAAGCCCATAAAACGTCTGTTTGAGAGACTTTACAAGATTGCAGGCGGGAGCAACGGAGAGCCTGGAAAAGCATAATGTTCAATGCAAACCCACTACACTGTCTTTTTTTCTTTTATTGTAGCATATACAGCCCTTACACATGCCCAGTCTTTGTTACGCATTAGTTACATTAGTTTGTAGTTAGCAGCTCAGCAGCAGTTCTGCAGATTTTTGCAATCTGAAACACTGTTCATACATGCTGGCTAGGACGTCTTTGGTTTTTTTTAGCAGCAACTGTTTTGCAGTTGCTGTTAGTGAAGTAATCTGATCATCATCAAATCTAGGCACCATATTCAATTTGTTCCTGGAAAAAAAAACATTTTTGTTTCTAGGCTACTAGCAATAGAATAGTGGAATGAGATATGGATTATTTATATTTGCAAAAACTTAACATACAGGACTGATATGTAAGCTGGAACACTTTTAATATGTGGGCTTACAATCACTTATGATGTTATTGGCCATCCCAGTGGCCCCTCCACTTCCAGGTAGCACTTTTCCCACAGTCACTTTAACTCCAATTAAACAGGAGTAATTGAGCTCATGCAAACCAGGTTTGAAAAATTTTGTGTGATCAGAAGTCGATACATTACAAAAAAAGGTGCGTGACACCATTTGACATGATTTGAAGGATTGGAGGACTCATCACTAAATGGTTTCTCAGTAAGAGACAGGCTGTATTTTTGTCTGATTAACCCATTTTAAAATGCTTGTATTATTTATTATTTGTACAATAAAATTCCATGAAGACATAAGCTGGAAAAAACGACAAAGTTAATATCATCTTAACCCAGTTTTGCTGGCAAAGTGCACAAACCCAAATAGTTAAAACTATTCACAGCTGGGCTCACTGTCTACTGTACGCTTTCCTGCCTCTACCACAGATTCTGCCCACACTGCACAGAATTCAGCAATCAGGCCACAGAGTGCAAACACAGGTCAAGCAGTCTGCAAAACCTTGATTTCAAATCAACTTCCACTTAAAATCTGTTATACCAAATAGATGGAAAACTTGGCATCCAAAGTCAGCAGGTTACCTGCATCTGTGAGTTTGACCCTTTGGCTACTGTTCATAAAACCACAGTTATAAGCATGCAGTAAAAGCATACAGAATTTCCTTAAATTCAAGGTGAACAGGCCAACAACAAAATTAGTTTGCAATGATCATAGGTTCTCCAGATGTAATCAGTGCAAATGACTACACCAATTTATCCGAGAATTAATTTGCATTTGTGTTTCTTCACAGGTAGTACTGCTCCTCACATTGACAGGGTTACTGTCTGGTGGAATTTCCTCCGGGTCCTCCAATTTCCTTCTACATGTCTGTGGGCAGATTGGCCATGTTAATTTGCCCCATAGATATGAATGGGTGCCTAGGAAGCCCCAGTGGCCTAATGGATAAGGCTGAGTTACTGATCTGCTGCTGCTGTTGGGCACTTGAGCAAGGCCCTTAATTACATCTGCTCCAGAGACGCTGTATCATGGATGTTGTGCCATTGCATGATGTATTCACAAATTCACACCCAGCATTCCCATAGGCTCCAGATCCAGCGTGGCCCTGACCAGGATAAAGTTACAGGAGTTTACTGATGAATGAATTAATTTCATTTAACAGCAGTTTGACAATTCACCTTCAGTTTGGATTCTCTTTACACATCAGTTCCACCAGTGCTTTTGCAGTGTTTTGTTTGTTTGTGGTTTCTACATGGACACGCCAAGAAGCATCACTCTGTTTATATGTGTATATATATATATATATATATAT
>CM040991.1:17682792-17732537 GCA_022985145.1 Pangasius djambal
ATAGCTAGGAGCAGTTTGACGTAATCAATCCACCTACCGCCATGTTTTTGGAAGGGGGAGGAATCTTGGAGGAAACCAACATGAACATGGGGAGAACATGCAGAGAAACTCCACACAGACAGTACCCCAAGCTCTTGATCAAACAGTGGAACCTGTAGCTACGTGGTGGCAACGCTACCTGCTGTACCACCATGCCACCTGGCTTCACTTATATATATCGAAAGTGTATTACTTCACAGGTAGTTCTGCTCCTCACATTGCCAGGGTTACTGGCTGTGTGGAATTTCCTCCGGGTCCTCCAATTTCCTCCTACTTCCCAAAACATGCCTGTAGGCAGATTGGCCGTGTTAATTTGCCCCATAAATATGAGTGGGTGTGTGGGAAGCCCCAGTGGCCTAATGGATAAGGCACTGGCCTCCTAAGCCAGGGATTGTGGGTTCGAGTCCCATCTGGGGTGGGGTTTGTTAGCAGAGTGGCGCAGAGGAAGCGTGCTGGGCCCATAACCCAGAGGTCGATGGATCGAAACCATCCTCTGCTAAGGTCTTCCTGTTTTGTGGACAGTAGGGGTGGAACTGTACATGTATTCGTCCCGAGCCGTCACGGTCCGGTTCATGTATTCCGACGTCGAATACAGTCAGTCACAAGCGCCCGGAAGGGGGCACGCGTGATAATGCTACGCTAACTGTCACAACAGGAAAAAGCAGAAGAAGAGATCTGCTACTCGCCAATCCAAAACAAGAATGGCAAGTTCAGACAGCACACAAGAGCTGGAAGACCCGCCTGCTTGTTTTAAATCAGTAGTGTGGGAAAGTTTATGGTTTCCTGTGAAGTACGGCAGTAAAGGAGAGCGAGTCGTAGATAGGACGATGACGGTGTGTCGGCGTTGGAAGGCAGCTGTACGGTACATGAGTGGAAATACGACCAATATGCTAACACATATCAGACGACATCATCCAGATGTGCCAGTCACCGGAGTTAGGCAGAAAAAGACTACAGTAGTGCAACAACTAATACCTGCAGCCTTTAGATGTGAGAGCAGACAGGACCAAAGCTATTACGGAGGCAACTGGCATATACATTTCATCTGCAATGCGCCCATATACAGTAGTAGAGGATCCCGGCTTCAAGTATTTATTAAATGTGCTCGAGCCATGTTACAGTGTCCCATCTCGTGCGCACAGAAGGCAGTCCGTGGTCCCTTCTCTAAACACACGGTTTTCTCAACGGCAAGTGACATTGTTACCGCCACATTTGATGTTTTTCTGTTGTTTTAGGAGAGGGTTGGGCTTAACCTTTGAAAGTTTAATATATAGTCTCCTCATTAAAAAGTTTTATTTTTCATTAATCTATTTATTTTGTACTCATATCACAAGAAGCTTTTCAGTTCTGTAGCTGACTGTGAGCAAACACTACTGCCTGTTCAAAATAAACAAAAAAAGCAAGCACTGGGGATTTGTTGCTTATTCCTGTTGTACCGAACCCATATTGAACCGTGACCCCAAAACCGAGGTACATACCGAACCGTGGCTTCTGTGTAGCCAACAGGAAACCAACAGGAAACCAACATGAACATGGGGAGAACATGCGGAGAACATGCAGAGAAACTCCACACAGATAGTATCCCAAGCTCTTGGTCTGTTGTTCATACAGTGGAACCTGTAGCTACCTGGATAAGGCTCTTGTTTATTGATCGGAAGGTTGGAGTTCAAGCCCCAGCACTGTCAAGCTGCTGCTGCTGCTGCTGTTGGGCACTTGAGCAGGGCACTTAACTACATTTGCTCCAGGGGTGCCATGCCATGTATCATGGCTGACCCTGTGCTCTGAATTCACATATGCAAAAAACTGCATTTCAGTGGCTCTGTACTTGTACTCTTCACAAATTACAATAAAGTTGTATCTAATTTAAAATGTGTGTATGGTGTACCATCACATGATGTATTCACAAATTCACACCCAGCATTCCTCTTTCAAGGAATGAGGACACATTTAAAAGGAAAGTTTTGCTAGCATTGCCGACTCAGAGCTCCAGGGTCCCCTGTTTGATCCTGAGCTTGGGTTGATGTCTTTGCAGAGATTCTATGCATATTCTCCCTGTGTCAATGTGGGTGTCCTCTGGTATCATCCAACCTCCAAAAACCTGCTAGTAAGTGGTTTGGCTAAGATAAATTGCCTCTAGGTGTGAATGTGTGTGTGGATGGTGCCCTGCAATGGACTGGTAGTGAGAGTGAGTATTCAATATTTTAAATATTAATATTTTAATAACTTAACATAACCTAGTTTATACTTACACAAATTTGTACAACCATATTTGTGTCTCAAAATGTGTCAAATAAATGTTTGAAAAAAGAAAAATAAGAACAGACATACTATTTTTAATATTTTTATATAATATTATAGGCTAATATTTTACATATTAATAGTTTTCTCTAAACCAAGCCTTTCATATCATTTTATTTCATTTTATTTTCACTTGGAAATAGATGCTGCTGTTAAAATAGTTAATATCCTGTTTGTGCCAGCAGATGGAAGTGTTGGTCTTTAAACAGATGGCTGAAGTGGATGCGCAACACCATGGCACTTTTCTTCTATCATGCCCAAGAGGTCTTTGTGCAGAGGCAGAATAAATAGGTTTTCTAAGATGCTTTTATTCCTGAGGTTAGCCCACATGTTACAGCAGGTGGAGGAGAGATGATGGAGAAAGCAGAAAGTGAAGAGGTGAGACAGAGAGAAACTGAAAGGAGGGAGACTTACAGACGGTACTGACTATTTTAGTCATTTAGATAAACCTTTATAGACAGAGCTCTCTCCACATCACAGCCTACCCACACATCAGACCTAGTGAAAGGGCATTTCTCCACAGGTGAACTGTTTTCAAATGCACCACAAGCATGTGGGAATATCCCAGATTACCTGTCACTTTCATGTGCATCTGCTGAAAATAACCTGCTGTATTTTTTTTTTCTCAGAGCGCACAGGACAGCAGAGCTGATGAATATTGATTTCTGCGGAGGAGATCAACACATTTCCTTCCAGAGTGTCTTAAATGAATATTTGGTGGATGTGTATAAAACTAAATCTTTTCTTTTCAAATCACAAAACGCACTTACTTCTTTTCATCGAAATACAAACAAATTTAGGTCTATAGAAAGTGGATAAATTGCCATGGAAAGGTGTTTGCCCAATAATAGCCTACTTTAATTAATTGGACTTTAAGTGGACATACACTCACTGCCCACTTTATTAGGAACACCTGCACCTGCTCATTCATGAGTTTATACAGTCAGGCGATCATGTGGCAGCAGAGCAATGCATAAAATCATGCATTTACAGGTCAAGGGCTTCAGTTAATGTGGCATGGTTGTTGGTGCCAGATGGGCTGGTTTGAGTATTTCAGAAACTGCTGATTTCCTGGGATTTTAACACTGTTTGCACAGAATGGTGTGAGGGGAAAAATATCCAGTGAGCATCAGTTCTGCATTGTTGATGAGAGAGGTCTGAGAAGAATGCCCAGACTGAAACTCAGGTAACCACTCTTCGCAAGTGTGGTGAGCAGAAAAGCGTGTCAGAATGCACAACATGTCAAACCTCAAGATCCCCTGAGACTCTGGACAGGATAAAGCAGTAACTGAAGATTAATGAATGATATCTAAAGCTGTATTCTATTAAACTACTTAGCAGGTTAGGCTTAAGAGTTTTTCCTATTTTGTAAGTTATGTCAGAATGCACAACATGTCAAACCTTGGGGCAGATGGGCTACAACACCAGAAGACTATATCAGGGCCCACTCCTGTCAGCCAAGAACAGGAATCCAAGGCTACATTGGGCACAGAATCAGCAAAACTGGGCAGTTGAAATTGGAAGAAAATGGTTGCAAAAAGTGTTTATTTGAGTTACCTTCCTGAACAATAACTGAAGCTCTTGACCTATATCTGCATGATTTTATGCATTGTGTTGTTGCCACATGATTAGCTGATTGCATAATTGCATGAATAAGCAGGTGTAAGGGTGTTCCTAAAAAGTGAGAAACACTGGTGAGAGTACATTTTCCATACTTTATTCAGTATATTGGCAAATGCACAAGAATTGTAGCCAATAGTGCAACCTGAACTTAACTTTAGCTATTGAAACTGCCAGATGTCCACTTCTGAAATAACACATGGGTACTCTCCTAGTGCATAGCATTGTGGAATTTCAATAGGGCACTGGATATTCTACACTAATAGCCATAACATAGGCTAAACTCTTAAGTAGTTTAATAGAATTCTGCTTTAGATTTCATTCATTAATCTTCAGTAACTGCTTTATCCCGTTCAAGGTTTCAGGGGATCCAGAGCCTACCCTGGGAACACTGGGTATGAGGTGGGAATACACCCTGGATGGGACACCACTCCATTGTATGACACCATGCACAAACACATTCACACACTCATTCATAGCTAGGAGCAGTTTGACATAGTCAATCCACCTACCGCCATGTTTTTGGAAATGGGAGGAAACTGGAGAACATGGAGGAAACCAACATGAACATGGGTAGAACATGCAGAGAAACTCCACACAGACAGTACCCCAAGCTCCTGATCAAACAGTGGAACCTGGCGCTACGTGGTGGCAACGCTACCTGCTGTACCACCATGCCACCCGGCTTCACTTATACATATCGAAAGTTTATTTACTGAAGTGATATATGTTCTAGGGTACAGATTCCCAAAACTTGTCCTTGAGTAATCAGCTACTTAACAGCTCTTCCTGAGATTTGCTGAGGGTTGGTGACTTGCATTCTAGGATATGTCACGAACATATGCCGCTTTATCCTGGTTAAGGTCGTACTGGATCCCGAGCCTATCACAGGAGCTCTGGATGTGAGGTGGGAACACACCCTAGATGGGATGCCAGTGCATCACAGCTCACCATGCTCACATACACATGTTCACACAAAGTAGCAATTTAGAATAAACGCTCCACCTACCAGCATGCCTTTTATGAGGTGGGAGAAAACCGTTTCACTTTTATTCAGATTTATCTCAGCAGGCGTGTTTTGATGGAAACATGACTAGTAAAAGCAGGTCATAAATGCGTTGGTGAGTTTAGCTCAACAGCTCACTTCCTGTTATATGGTTTATCATTTTTTTTCATTTTTAAGCATCACTTGGGCATGCAGAAGTCTGAATTGCACACCACTAGCTCTAAAATGCATATTAATTGATATCACTATATTTTTATATATATAATTGTTTGTGTAGTTCAACTCCAGATAGCAGAGAATTCTAGGCACAATTTGGTTGTGTTTATCCGCCTTAAGGACCAGTTATCACAAGTCAAGTCAAGTCCAATTTTATTTATAAAGCACGTTTAAAGACAACAGTAGTTGATCAGTAGAAGACCTCACATAAAAGGGGAGACTGTACCATAGTTTGGGACCAACCAGTGAAGAGGTGCCAAAACAGGGGAAATATGATCCCTCTTTTTAGTCCCTGTTAAAATTCTAGCTGCTGCATTTTGCACAAGCTGCCGGCCAGATATGGCAGATTGAGGAAGGGCAATATAAAGAGAATTATAGTAGTCCAACTGTGATGTAATCAGAGCATGAATCACAGTTTCCAGGTCTTTTGTAGAGAATAACTTTGCAATAGACCTTAAATGAAAAAGGTTTCCCTTAACAACAACACTAATTTGTTTATCAAACTGTAAATCTGAGTCAAAAATAACACCAAGATTTTTTTACATGTTTATGTGTGTTAGAGGAAAGAGGACCTAACTGGGCCTCGAGGACAGAGGAAATGGTGAGAGAGCCTAAAATACTGACTTCTGTTTTGCTTTCATTTAACTGCAGAAAATTGTTAGCCATCCAACATTTTATGTCCTCAAGACATTTAAAGAGGGACCCAAAAGGGCTGCTGCTGTCTGACCTAAGTGGCAAATAAAGTTGGGTATGATCAGCATAGCAGTGATAAGTGAAAAATAGTACACAGGGGAAGCATATAAAAGGAAAACAACAAAGGCCTCAAGATGGAACCTTGATGCACACCACAGCATAAAGGGGCCAGTGAGGAATAAAAAGTCCCTATATTTACTGGAAAAGTCCTGTCTTTCAGGTAAGAGGCAAACCACTGCAAAGCCAGTTCCTGGATGCCAACCACAGACCCTAGACAAGTTAAAAGAATAATATAGTCAAGTGAGATCAAATGAAATGAAAGTGTATTGTGAGTCAAAGGTAGGCTAAATATAATATTTTAAAATTTTTAGTGGCATTTGAAATATGGGCCAAACAATAGACAATGTGTGTTATTTTGTAGTGTTCCTATATTTTGTATTTGTCACAACTGCAAATTTGGTCGAAAATTGCAAACTTTTGCTATAGTCAGTAGCCTGGTGCCTCACAATTGACTTATGAAAGGACTAAAGATAATCCGGGACAAATTTCAGCAGTAGAAAAAAAACATTCCAACAACTGTGTCACTAACAGATCTCTGGAGTATGCTGGAAAATTGCAAGCCTATCGTTAATTAATTATCAGTGCTAGTTTCTAACCATGAATTGCAGTTGGTTTGCCATTGTATACAGTCCTGCAAAATATCCAGTAAGATTTATGGTCAATTATTCATTCATCTTAAGTAACTGTTTTGTCCTAGTGATCCAGTGCTAATCCCCATAAAACTAGGCGCAAGGCAGGAGAATTCACCCCAGATGAAACACCAGTTTTATTTTGTGGTCATATTGAAGGGAAAAAATGTATAGTGAAAGTGCTCAAATTTGTATTCTGCAACCAAGAATGTAACAGAATTTGAATGAAAGCATATTGTTGTATTGTATATACAGTATTATCGTATTAATATAACGTATTATCATTTTGTAAAATATGTAGTGGTTTATTATAAGAGGAAATTGTCATTTACATTTACATTCATGGCATCTGGCATACGCCTTTATCCAGAGCAAATTACAGAAGTCATATTACTGATTCAGTCATTCAGATTCACACTCTTTCAGGAGTACTCCCCAGAAGGGTTTAAAATTTGTAAAGATCCAGTTTTATAGAATTCCTTCTGTACAAAATTCCGTATAAGCAATTAACATAACTAAATGTTATATTATTTAAATATCTAATACTTAACCCTTAATGATTAGTTCATATTATAAAATAAATCAATTCAAAGTGGTTCATGTTGCACATACCAAGGAGACACTGGGTTTTAACTTGAAGCGAGGAGAATAAACACTTACTTCTCTGTCCATTTATCTTTAAGCATTCTGTTTTTTGTTGGCAACTTTTCCTTGTTTTTTCTTCTGTTTTTCAAATTGGCCACTTCACGAACCAGACCACAAAGGGAAAATAAAAAAAAAAATCTACGAATATTAGTGAAAACTCTCCCCTCTGACCTAATCTCTCTAGCCCACTAGGTAGTCTCTGGTCCAATGAACTGCCTTTGGCTAAATCATTTACGTAACTGTGTGATTGGATTGTGATTGGATTGTTATTGGATCATTCACAACACAGTGAATGTATAGAAGTACCGAAGCCATGCTGGTTCATATTTAGAAAGCTGGATTGGTGAACTACAGCAATTTTTTAGACATTGAACACTCTGCTAAAATACCGTTTAGGTTTGGTCCACTAAAATAGTTTGCTATATATACATGCGGTCTATCTCAAATTACTTCCATGTACTTGCAATAAAGCAGAAGCCACTGTCGACCCGCTTTGTGAACTGCTTTTACGAAATGATTAAATAGAAAGTGCTTTGTTACTGACATGGAAAATGCCCAAACTTGTGTGCTGTTTTGGTAAAGTTTCCTATGAATCGGTTTCGTTTCCTTTCTCATTTTCATTGATTTTAATGTTGCCTAGCCTTCACAGTGAATCTTGCAAGTGTTCCAAAGTGGGTGGTGATGGGGCGGTTTTATGTGTAAAGACCCAAAGTGCCTGTCAGCATATCTTAACTCTCCACCCTGTGGTTTTTCTGGAAGCCATAAAAACCAGTCTCATATCCATCTTCTCTGTTAGCTCAGCTGAATGTGTTTACCATGTAATACACTCGGATCATCATCAGTGGTAAATCTGCCAACTATTTTTTATGAGTACTTTTCTCAGCATGAGTTCAATTAACTCTGTTTTCACTGTGTAACCTAAAAGATCTGACTACACTGTTTAGCGTTAAATGTTAGCTGCAGTAAAGTACAAGCAGCAGATACATCTTGAGGATACACTTAGTACTTGGAACAGTAAGAAGGACATTGCTGTAGAAATGCTAATTACACATCTACATGTCTATATACAGTTTAGAAATGACAGCTGTGTCTAAATTAGGATTAGATACAAAGGGCACTGTATACAGGTATGAATAATATATCTGACCACATTGGTGTAGATCATAGATGGTAGATGGCAGAAACTCACCTTTGAGTGTTTTCTAAATAACAGAGCAGAGGGTGCAGTGTAAGTGGGAGGATCTCATAAATAGCACTTCTAAGAGGGCCAGAGAGGAAGTGGACTTGTTCACTGCAAACCGCTGAGACTAAGAATGCACGCTCACGCTCCATCAGATGTTCTCAATGGGTAAGCCCCCCTTGTTTCTTCTTGTTTCTTTTTAAGAACAGCTTTCAGCTTCTTTTTTTTTTTTTACTGGTTTTATTTAGGTGATATTGGTGTGCTGTTGTTTCTTTGTGCTTATGCCAAAGAGAGAGACAATACGTGCAGTTGGGAATATTAGAAGCAGTGTAAGAATGCTGCCTGTTGTTCTCTGTTATGTGCATTTAAGTTCTGTTGTATTTGTCTAATAGAACTCGAATGTCCATGAAACTCCTTTGCATCAAAAGGATGCCAAGTAGATATTACCTCTTCACAAAAAATAAAATTAATATGCCTGCCAGTATTTCTGTAGCATGTCTCTATCTTCTACCAAGTTGAGTTTCACTGCAAAAAATATCTTAGCAAGTAAAAAATATCTTAAATATAGATGTATTCACCTAATGTTTCTATTTATTTGATTTTTTTAAAGCAAACATAGGATTATTAAATATATTTCTAGATAATTTTACTCAGTTTTACTCAGTTACTCAGTATTCTGTTGGCGGATAACTTTGTTTATTTCAAGAGTTTATTTCTAGAAATAAGAAAAATTATCTGCCAATAGAATAAGACCACTAAAGCTTGAAATTAGTAAATATGTGTAGAAATAGGCTTAATTGTCTTATATTTGTTACATAATAACTTCATAATGAGAAATCCTTTCCATTATTCAAGATATCTTCACTATTGTGCAGAGTTATAGTGTTGTTGGAATTATGAATTTGCCCCAATAATGAACCCAACTTTGAAGTTATTTCTTTCTTTTCCGCTTGCCATCTTGATGCAAAACCAAGGTGAACTATCTGTGTATGCTGATTAGAATATGGAGATATGATAAAAGTCATGATATCCACTGTATGAGTTGTCAGTGTTAATAATTGATAATAGGAAGGTGCTGGTTCCACATTTTAGAAACACCAAATAGGACAACATTAACCATTTGCTCATACGTCCATGTAGGCTTCATGACCTGAGTCTGGCCTTTTTTTTCCTTCTCGTATTGTTCATTCAGTTTTAACCCTACCATGTGGTCAGCTGCATCTGACTTCAAACTGTGGAATAGGAAGTGAGATGAGTGGTTCATTCTGCATTTGTTACGTACGGGGGATAATAGATTTACAAACTGGAAATTGACTATATTTGGACAATGGTGGTAATACCATAAAATTCACTTGAAATATTTGATCATGGTATATTAAGTCATCTTGTATGAATATAGGCAGTATCTAGCTACAAGGCATGAGCACTTTTCTGGCTGGCCGCAAATGCTATAAGAAGGATTTGCAGTTCCAAGAAGAAAAATGTGTGTTTGGAAACCATGTCGTAAAGCTTCATATAGATTTTAATAAACCACTGTTGTATTTGTGTTTAGCAAGCAACTTATGATCACTTACTGAAAAGCCTAAAATTTCATACTTAGAAGAAGAATTCCTCCAGAAGGACAATTCCAGATTTAAACTTTTTCTAAGAGTCTGTGGTCAACGTATAAAAATATAACGATTCCATGTCTAAATATAAAAGATAAAACATATGATACAAATATAATGCTATAAAAAATATAGGATTTATTAGAATGCTTAGCAATTCAAGATCTATTGTTATCACTGTGATCTAGAGAAATATGTTTTTTCAGAGAAACATGTCTGGACACCTGTTACAAGTCATTGACCCTACTTTAGAGACCTATGGTTGTTGGGGTGGAAAGTCCCTCAAGCTCAGGCCCTGACAGTGAGAAACGGCCAATCAGCTTGTCCGAGCCATCAGCCAACAGGAAGTGTGGCTCTGACACAGTTGCTGTGTGTTCATGTTGTGGCTCAGAGGAGGAAGTGACTTGACAATGTGTGAGAGTCTCAGATCACAGGCAGCTAGTCTCTTGCTCCTCAGCTCTATCAGTTCCTGAAGATTGGCTTCTGCGGTATCTAACATGCCTACAATCATGTGTTCAGCTTCAGCCTGATAACATGGTAATGGACTCTGGCGTATATCCATGGCGCTCTCGGTGAAGCAAAAGAGAGCGTTTGCACATCCGCATCAAGAAGCTTGTAAGAAAATGTGTCGGAATATTATGTAAGTGTGTTTTGTTTATCTGCCAAAGTGATCTTGATCTAGATATATATTGTAATACAGTAATATTGTGTTTGAGTAAGCGTTTGAGCCATTAAAATGTCTTGGCGAGTATGTTGAGAACTTCAGTGACTTGTAGAGCAGATAGAAGTGAAACTAAAGTTGTGAAGCTTTTCTGTGAAACTGATGTTGCAAACTGCTACTTAGAAGCAGAAAATAACTCCGGCACTCCGATCACGTACGAAGTCACAAACTGAGTGTTATAAATGAGAAAGCTATTAATACACAAAGTCTCTAAAATATTGGTTCTTGACCTCTCTGGATGAAAAAAAATAGTCTCATGTGTCATTTCTTTCCTAGTGCTTGGTTTTGCTTCCCCTCAAATTAATAATAGGTTAGGATGCCGCCACTGTCTTCATGTCACCTTTAACCCACTCTTCCACTGACCGTGTGCAGAGTTTGTGGGTGTAGACTTTCGGTGTTTCACATGCTGTTCTAAGTGTTTTCTTAGGGATTGACTTCTGGCGATTTGGCAGGCCATTCAAAGTGGTCCTTTGCTCATCAAACAAGGCACTCACAAATTTGGCCCTATGCACCCTACAGTTGCCATCCTTGAACGGTAGAGTGTCAGTATTGCGTCCTGTTTGGACAAGCAGCCCATGAGGGAACCTCACAGTCTGACCAACATCTGACAGGTTTTATGCCAGATTTATGTTACATGTGTCCAAATTACTGCAATTGTAAAAGAAGCTATATAATAGCAAACCATTTGCCATGTAAAACCTAAGCTCCTTGGACAAAAGATGAGCATCTTTTAAAGAAGCTATATAATAGCAAACCATTTGTCATGTAAGACCTAAGCTCCTTGGACAAAAGATGAGCATTTTTTGTCTTAAGTCTTACATGGCAAATGGTCAGTTAGTTCAGATTTTTTATGTGGTAAATACCAAGAGGTCTGATATGACTAATGGTGAATCATTATGATTTAACTCAACTTTGTCATTGTACGTATACACAGTTACAGTACCACGAAACATTTTTGCGTATCTCAACTAGAAGGAAATTGGGATCTGAGCAGAGGGTCGTCTTTTGACCATTTCAGGATTATTGTCTTATTGGCTCTCTGGCAGGATTTAATGTCCAAACCCTGCAGTCACTCTCTCAAAACATTTAGTTCTAAACTAGCTGTGAACACGCACTGAGTAAAAGCTGCCAGCAGAAGGTCAATGTGTGACCATGGTTCAGTGGGCGAGCTTCCTGCAGCAGGTGAAACAGCCACGTACGCAGTCCTTTTCTCATGCTATACTCAGGCATCCTTCAAGTCTGTTTTATTTAGGCCATGTGTCTTGAACTCATCTGTAACTAAAAGTGTGTTTCCTGTGGCATGCCCATATCTGGAGAAAAAAGGAAGTGATGCAGGGGGAAAACCATGGAAACCACCAAAGCAGAATCACTCCATTCAGTCTTCTGGTTACATTATATGTATAAGCATTATGTTTGTTTACAACAATGTACTGTTGGCTGGTCAGACAGTATTTTCTTTGCTTCTTCAGAAAATATATATATACATTAATGTACATTAAGAGGAGTCTCTAGTATCAGTATTTTTGTAACAGTCAGTAAGTTTTCCACCGCAGGAAAGTCTTCAGGACAGAGGACTTTGCGCTTTCATGTGACATAAGAAATCTTTTTAACTTCAGGAGAGACAAATAGTTAGAGGTTGTTGAGGGAATTACTGTTTATTTCTGCTTTTATGTAAGTGATAACAGGAACTTGTTTTGTGTAACTATTAAATAACTATAGATAACTAAGTAACTACTTATATACTTATGTTCTTTAATAAATGAAAACTTGGCAAATAAATAAAACACATGGGGATGTGCTGTTACTAGAAAATAATCAACTTCAGAGTGGTAACAGTAATTCTTCTTCATGTTGAGCTGCATCACACCACCCTGTCATGGATTATTTTCCTTATAACCTCGTGCCCCATAGTGTATTATTCCTTACTTACTTAGTATTCTTTACTTAATGCTTGGATTAAAAAAAATTTAATTGATGAAATTCAAATGTAACATAGAACAACATAGAACATAAAATAATATCAGTCTTTCCAGTCAAATATCTTCTTTCTCTGAAAGTATGTGATCTTCGGAAACAATGAGTGACAGAAACTACCAGATGCTTTAGATAGAAATCTAGATTGTATTAGTACTGGAAGCTCTGTGTTTATACTATATTAACACAATTAAAATACACAAATGTGTCCAAACAATACACATCGTTCGTTAGGTGATGATAATTCAGAGAGCTTCAGAAAGCTATGCCTCATAAGTCCAATCCTGTCTGATGCCTGCTGTTGCTCCACTGGCCTCAGAGAATCTTACATCTGAGAGTTTTGAAATGAACGTTAAAGAATCCTGTGTAAATGCGAATTGACAACTAATTAGTTCACTGGTAAATCATCTGTCAGTTATTTAAAGCATGAGACCCCTGAGAAAACTGTAAATATTACAGTGTGATAACATCACACAGCTGATGTCACACCACGTCATTTCACCAGAACATTGGCAACAATCTCAGTGAAGACGTTTCCTATTGGTCAATCTACCACTGTTTTGTGGATTGTACCATGGTGTCTACTGAGTCATAGCTTTTATAATATGCACAAAAATCACAGCTGTTTATTTTAAAATGCTTCCAGTGAGTACCTAAAATGCTTTGACACCTCAAGAAGGTGAAGAAGTAGTCTGTCAATGAATAAATGCATTTTCTTTTTTTCTTTTTTTTCATTTTTGTCTCAAGGCACTGTCTTTGTGCTTTTCGTTGTGTGGAAGTCTTTCCTTTTTTATTTACTCTGATCATGTTAACTCACAGTTAATATTAGCATTAACCCTCTGTGCAGTTTGCTCCATATCAGGATGTGGCTTCTTGTTTGTATCTCGGAAAAACTCAGAAACTCCGGCTTTAGCCCAACCTTTGGGTTAACTTGCGGGAAGTCACCTCAGGAAGTGAGCTGAATAAAGCTAGCATTTCTCAGCCTTCGGGTTTTATACAATTTCTATAAACTTTTTCCATTGTTTACCATCTCGGCTGCGCACAGGGAGATCTGTGGCTCAGATAGCATTGTAACAAGCTTAATTTTTCTTTTCGTTTTAATCTTTCAAGTAAATAGTGTGCCACAGGTTTCAGTGACGAAACATACAAAAAAAACATACCTTTACATTTCATGTTTATCCAGTTTCTGTAATTTATGTATCTATAATTGCTGGATGTATTTCAGACTCAGCATATGGGCTTGTTTCAGCATTGACGCATATTGACTCTAGACATATTGTTCAGGGTAATGTAGGTTTGGGTGTAGGCTAATTTAATTCCAGTCACATATAAACGATATGCCAGCCATGTAACTGAATACATTTATGTTATTGGGATTGAACAGATAACATGTTCTAAATGAATACAAATACAGGTACGAATAGGAGACATGGTATTCATTTTATTTTATTTTATTTTTTTAGAATGATTGCCACAGGGCATCTGGTTAAGACTAGAGGAGTTCATCAGGACTAGGATCCTGAACATGCAGTGCTGTGCATTGAATGTGCAGCTATCATGTTTAAATCCAAATACAGATACAGATATTTGGAGCACTGAACACATACAGATACCCCTATGATATACTATAGTGAATATAGTGATATACTATCTTTTGGATAAACTGAAACAGAAGCTCGTTCAGGTTTACTGTCGCCTGATTGCTTCTATCCAGTAATATTGATTACTCAATTTGATATTCAGTCACTTTCTGTCAATAAATTAATTCTAGTCCTCAGGATTGGGACAATGAATTAAGTTGATTTGATTGCTGTAATTGTCAGTCATAATAGCTCCCGCATGATACCTTAACAAAAAACTGCTACTCTGTAGGTGGTGTGTGTCTTTTTTTAACTCTATTGCACCCACACAACACTCATGGGGAAAGGAAGGCAGCCTCTGATGCAAATTATGAGGGTAAGAATGTGTTGGGTTTTTTTTCACGTTTATTGTTCCCTGGTGGAAACTAACTCAAGTTCAAAGAGGAAAAGAGATAATGCCTGTTTGTTGTTTGCTTTCATGTGGTTGAAGTTAAGGTCATGAAAGGTTCAACAAAATATTTCTAATTACATTGCAATCATATTTTATCGGCTAAATTTAGCATCAGCAGTGCTGTCAATATTCAAACATAATGAAGTTTGCAGAAATATTTTAGTAACGTCTCCACAACTAAGTCAGCATTTGTGTAGAAGTTCTCTTTTACCCCATTTGTGAAATTACATCCTGTCCTACAGTTTTGTTCTGGATCCGTCACGTTACATTTCCATGCTCTGTTCTTTGCATTGAACCTTCGGTTTCGCTCGTTCCCTGGAGGTAGATAATCTCTCAGCTCCACCCACTAATGAGCTTCCAGAGTAATTTGGGAAAAATCAGATTCAGAGATCTGAGGGAGTTTTTCCCCTCCTCTGCTGCTTCATATGTTTGCTTCATATGTTCTTCTGCAGACCAGCCTTTGGGCACCGGGTGTCACATGGTAGGCTTGGAACAGCAAACTCTGCTGGAAATCTGTGACCCTCAGCACAATCAAGAGCACAGTAGGGGATTATGCATTCCACGGGAAACGTGTTGTTTCCTTCCTTTCCTGTCCTGGCTTTGTCTGGTCCAGGGTCAAGGTTTTGACTGGAGGGTTTGCACTAATCGGACAGGCTTTATTAGCTGTGTGGTGTGTGCTGCACCTCCTCAGTATTATATGGATCTTCTTCTGGATATAGCCTCCACTATCAGCATGTCCAGTGAGAGCAGGTCAGTGAGGGGCATTAGGAGGCCGATGAGTAAGAGGTAAGTTCAGGCGGTGGACTGGAAAAATGAAGAGAGTTTGAGAGTTAGAATTCACGAAAAAGCATCGAGTGTGTGCACTATGGTGCCATGTGCTGGAGAATTAATGGAGTATTGATTCCATCCAAGTTTTGGTTTTAAAATCATTAATCATAGCTATCTTTCCCTGTTTGATCAAGCTTAACATGACTAATGTTAAAATACCAAACTGTATACCTGATGCATACAAGGCCTTCAGAATTGTGCTCTTATATGGTTATACTGTTTTATGGCTTTCTTTCTGGCATAGCACTTCTAGCAGTTTCCTGTCTGCTGAACCCCTCTTTATTTTTTGTTGTAAAGTCATATTTCTTTTCTCTCTTCAAACTAACCTTCACAACTAACTATATACAGGAGGTACATCATCACACCACGATAAATTTAGGGACTTCAGTGAATGAGCTGTGTTAAAGACTAACCTTTCATCTCTCCTATAGAAATATGACTGCTGCGCCAATTTCCTGGCCTGTCCCGATGAGGGCTATCGGAGCTCAGAATCTTCTGACCATGCCCGGAGGTGTTGCCATTTCTGGCTATCTACACAAAAAGGGGGGAAGCCAGTTCAGTCTGATGAAATGTGAGTATTGTCATATTACCTGTTAGGAATTTACAGCTAAAATTAAAAACCTATAACCAGTCCTTCATTCAGATTATCTTTCAGGCTCTTTCAAAACGTGTTCACTAGAACTGAAAAAAATTCAGAACCTGCTTTAGGTTTATGAGTGACTAGTATGAAGGCATCGGGGTTTGAAATTTCTGGAATATTTTCTCTTGCCAATCCCACAGGGCCTCTTCGCTACATTATAATCCACAAAGGCTGCGTCTACTATTTCAAGACCAGCACGTCTGCCACACCACAGGGAGCGTTCTCCCTCAACGGCTACAACAGGCAAGTTCATGTGAATCATTTCATTTACTGCCAATGTGAAAAGCTAAAATGCTGTGTATACTTAAAAAACCAACCATCCACGTCTACACCTCTGGACATGCTGTACCTTTGCTGCTAGGGTGATGCTTTAATGAGTTTAAAGTTTTAAAGAATTTACAAATTTAGAATATGAAACTGGCCAACTTCTAAAACCAGAGTTAAACTATGAGCACACTGAACTCAAAATGGACTCATGGCTTGTATATGTTCATCTTTAACTGCTTGTTTAGCCACATCCTGTCCCACATTGAGCCCCATTTAACAGTAGAAAGGTGCCAATTTTGTCCATTTCAAACTAGTTTTTCATGCATATTCGGTGACTGCAGATGATGTGAGGCATGTGTCCCTGTCTGATCTTCCACCAACACAGGAGTTGGCGGTACTCCTTTCAGTTCCGAACCAGTGTAGGTCCGATGTGGTGTAGTCAGTGTGTGCTTAATTATTGTGTTTAGTCTATGGTCCCAGCTGTGGTCTGGTAAAAATAGTCTTTTAGTAAATGTGCATGCAGTCTGAGAACTTCTCAGAGCCAGCTGTGTACGTGTATGATCCACACTGGCCAGCAGCATTACGTAGAGTGTAATGTGAGGCTATTACAAAAGCAGTGGGATTTTCAAACCAGATAAAAATCATCAGTGCTAAAATATGAGTATGAAAAGAACACTCTTTGCTGTTGTGGATGATCTCATATAGATACCCAAAAGACTGCACAGTTTATGCCCAAGTTTCTTAGTACTGTTTGACTTTATAGTATACAACTGTGTGTTGTGTAATGATTACTGATAGCACTGTCTGATACTCAGAAAAGGATGGGTTTCCCTTGAGTCTGGTTCCTCTTGAAGTATCTTCATTGTGTAAGGTCAGGGAGTTTTTAGTTGCCATTGCAACCTCTAACTTGCTCATTAGGGATATAAATATAAATCTACATCCATATTTC
This sequence comes from Pangasius djambal, assembly GCA_022985145.1. Taxonomy (NCBI): domain Eukaryota; kingdom Metazoa; phylum Chordata; class Actinopteri; order Siluriformes; family Pangasiidae; genus Pangasius; species Pangasius djambal. The sequence goes on from CM040991.1 coordinate 17,700,196, forward strand.
TGTAAAGCTGATTTGTGACAATGTCTATTATTAAAAGCACTATGCAAATAAAATTGAATTGAATTGAACCTCATAGTTCTTGGATTTTTGAATTTTTCTTTCTTTTAGTATAGAGAGGATGTGAAATAAATCCCCTTTTGCCAAAAACCACATTGTTTCTCAAATCATTTGTGTTTTGTCATCAGGGTCATGCGAGCAGCAGAGGAGACCACGTCCAGCAACGTTTTCCCCTTTAAGGTCGTGCACTTTAGTAAGAGGCACCGCACGTGGTATTTTTCAGCAGCCAGTGAGGATGAGAGAAGGGTGAGATGTTTATTCAGCACTCCATATGTTCCATGCTTCATCGGAGTAGTGGTTTTGTTTTATGGTGTGACGAAAGTGAATTTCTTCCATAAGTCAGTGATGTTATTTCATGTGGTTTACCTTTACAAAAAACAATGTTTCTCATCTCCAACAGAAATGGATGCGTTATTTGAGGAAAGAGATTGGCCACTATAATGACAAGAAAGATTTGCTTGACGCAAGGTAATTATTATTATTTATTTATTTATTTATTTATACACAGCATGAGCTTCAGTTTGAAAAAATAGGGTTGGCTCATCTCACGTGACCAAATTGGGAAGAAAATGGGAAAAACCGCTTGTCTTGCTTTGCTTGCTTTTCATACGTATAACCTACCTATTTGCAGCCAAAGTGCCAGATGTGAGTTTAAACTTAGACCTGGGTTTTTTTCTATACTGATTATCTATTACCTACATATCTATAGACAGTAAATGTAAAATCTGTTAGCTCACCCTGGATGCACTCTCAAATTACATGGCTGCATTTTGCATTTAAAGAATGTTTTTTGGAAATCCCCACGAACATTATAGACATTACAGTATTTTACAGTTCAGCTTTAATAATAACTTGTTGAGTGTTTAATTCATGTTCATGCCAATATTTGTGAATTTCATTATAGCCTGTAAGTTTCAGTGTTTTCTGATAGGGAAGTCTTTAGTTATATATGAGCACATATAAAAATAAATTGCTGTTCACACTGTTAACTCCCAGATGTACTTGTTATAATTGGAATCACTTCCCTTTTCTGATAAATTAGTACTGGATATATTTATGTGCCAATCTGTGTAGGTTCCATGGTAACAGCGGTGTGAATGATGATACTAAATGAATTCATTTCCCTTCATTATTCTAGTGAATCTGACTCTGATGAAAGTTTCTACGGCCCTATTGAGAGCCCTTTGGAAATCACCAATGCCCCAGATGACCATGAGGGAGGTAGGGTGTGTGACTGACAACAAGCATTAAGGAATAGTGAGTAACTGTTTGTGCCTCTGTGAGCTTTCAATTAACATCTGTATTTTGCACTTTTTAACAGACTATGTGGAACAAAATGATGAAAGTGATGACGACGATTATCTTATGCCTGATGGGCCAGCAGGTAGTTTTATATAATTTGATGCATCTTTAGATAGTGCTTTACAATAATTACATTTTCGAGAAAATAAAGTAGAGTAACTAGACACCTCATGTGGATTTTCCAGGTCAGCCCAAGGTACCACCTCCATCTTACCCTCCTCCACCTGTGCCCAACCATCCTAAAGGCCTTCTACCACCAGTACCCCATCCATCCATTAAAGCACCACCGTACCCCATCCAGAAGAAATCAACCACCCCTGTTCCAAGCCCACCCAAGCCTTCTGACGCCGTGAATAAAGGCCCTCCTCCAGTACAGAAACCAGTCTTTAACAGAATGACAGTTGGGCAGGGTCCTTTGCCCGTGTGCCAGAAAAAGCTTGTAGCTGGGAGTGTGTCCTTATCCACTCTCCCAGCATATGACCGGAAGCCTGCTCCTGCCATGGTCATTAAAAACCCATCCACTCTCCATATCTGTGAAGACCTGGAAAACAAACTGGTTCTGAACTCTCGTGACAGATCTAGTTCACACAACATGAAGAATTCACCTGGTGAGAGAAAACTCATATCACCGGGCCACAAACCTCCGCCAAAGTGTCCACCGCCAGGGATGAAGCCCAAACTCAGTCAGCCATCTTTACAGTAGGTGTCCGCTTTCACTCCTTTTAGATGCTCTTTTGACTATTGTGATTGTGACTTAGAAGTGCGAGTGTTAAATGAACAGCAGCGATACTGAATTAATTCCAACAATGTCTTGCTGGGCGTAAAGGAAAACACCCCCTTGAACCACATTAAATATGTTTATACTGAAATATTTGTGATGTGATTAGCAATTTGTTGGCTGGTGCTGAATTTTCATTCGCTTAGTTATGACAGAGAACTATGAGATAACAAGCAATAGTGTTGTTAGTATTAGCATGAAAGTCAAAGCAGTGGAAGTTGCTCTGTTTGAGCAGAGTGTACAGATCTGGACAGACTAAAGGACTAAAGCACTGCTGCATCACTCTCTTTACGCAGAGACGAACTGAGGCTTAATTACTACTTCTGCTACCATCAGCAGGTAGTTACACAGCATTGTGGATAATGTAGGAAACCGTTAACCAAAATGAAACTAGACCAACAGTGAAATAAGTTTTCATTACAAAATATTCAAAATATAATTGGTTATTATAACATGTTAAATATAATGGTTAGTATGCAAATTGTTCAGGGTGGATTTTTCCTTTAAATGTACACTATATGTATATGTTAATACAACACTGTAGATTATGGTTTATCCTTCCTCATCTTTGTCCTTTATGGAAAATTAAAGTACAGCTATCAAATCCTTTACAAAGCCATTCACAATTCTTTCCTCTCAGAAGATCATCACCCGATGGGCAAAGTTTTCGGTCCTCTGTGGAAGAGAAGCCCTTGAAAAAGAGTGTCATATCAAACGACGATGAAGACTCTGACGATAATGACTATGAAAATGTGAGTGAACCTCATCAGGTTGTGAGTCAGTTTCTCAGTAGGCTTTGCATTGCACTTACATTATGTTCCCTTAGTAAATATTTCCTTTTGCTGTCACTGCATTTTACAAATCTTTCATTTTTAGCACTTCTTACTGTCATGCCCCTTTACTGTAAATGAGTATAGTGTTTCTAATGAATTCTTTAGTAATTAACAATGACGCAATGGACACAGACAAAATACTATAACTATGAAGTAACTCAGAGAAGTGGCGAGAAGTAAAAAAGGAACTAAAAGAGACATGAGCATGTATGACCGTATATATATATGTTTGTTGTCTGGTTTTTAGGTACAATTGCCTGACTCTGTCTTTGTGGACACAACCGAGACCAGTACTGTTGAAAAGTAAGAAATCTTTCCACAAACTTTAGGTGTTAGACTTATGACAAGCATAGCTCCTATGCTCTGCTTATCAGATATTAAAAAAAAATAAAAATCTCTAGGAATGTGATGACACAGGGGAAATAGTGCACAAACATTAAAGCTATTCTCTTGCGCCCTCTACTGGCCTGGAGTGCCACAGGTCCTAATGTGGATTTTTCGACACTCTTGTGGACACTTTGACTTTGTCCTTCATCAGAGCCAGGTGTAAGATACCCTCGTTATTCAATATTCCTTCTTCTTTCTTCAGATTATTTAAAGAGACAAATGCCCCTCCACCAGATGGCCTTTATTGCATCCGAAACTCAGGAACAAAGACCTCAAAGGTACAACACATTATGGTGCATATGCAGGATGTTATGCAGAAACAGTTGTGAAATGAGCGTGTGCTTTTTTTGTATGTGTGTGTTTGTTTAAACCTACTCATTTCATTCTTTGGATGTGTAGGTGCTTGTTGTGTGGGATGTGAGTCTGAACAAGGCAAGAAACTACCGCCTGTTTGAGGAGGTGGGTGTTACACTTGCACGAGGCCGTCTGTGTGTAAAATTAATTACAATAAGGTTACAATAATGTAATTATATACCGTCCTCTACAGAGTCTGTAGTAAAAGTACTGAAAACCTGAGCTGAAGTACAAAAAATTTGTCCCAGACAATTTCTTTAATTAAACTTAAATTAAAAATGTTAACATAATAATAATAATAATAATAATAATAATAATAATAATAATAATAATATTTTGTTACTTTGAATTAATTGTGTAATTGTGTAAAATAGAAAAAAATGACAATAATTAAAGTAGCATAAAAGTAATGTAAAAGTAATGAACCAGTAAAAGTATTACGAATTTTAGCCCCAATGGGAAAGCAAGCATATCTTAAAAAAAAAAAAAACTTGCAAACCCGCCATGATGAAAAAAAAAAAAAAAGACGAAATGACAGCAAAAAGTGGATTTTTTTTCACACTATATTGGAGTAGAAGTTTTACTTCTACTCCAATATACAGATTTACTGGGAAAGGTGCAGTTTGTAATTTTTATAATGTTTCTAGTCCTATAATAACGATATAATACCAAAGAAACCTTGGAAAACGTGGGTTTTGTAATATGTTCATGCATTGCTGTGCCTAGTTTTTTTTTTTTTCGTTTCAGGTTTCTGTTTATATCTGTTGACACCTGGTTGGCAAATTAGGTCCACAGAAAATTTAGGGGTTTTGCTGTAGGGTCAAACCAAAAAAAATGCTCAAGGCTTTTAGATTTAAGCAACTTATAAAGCACAAAGTAGTTTCAACAGGTGCTGGAGTCAGTTATAAGCAAGGAGGGGGCTGTTGAATGATCTAACTGCAGTTGCAGTTTGACTCAGAGATCAGAGGGCTCTGCTTTAAAAAAAAAAATACTTAGTGCATCTTTAGAAAATAATTACTTAAGGATTCTTCTTCAATAGTTTTGGATTCTTGGCTTCATGAATAGCTTCTGCTTGAAGGCCTCTCTGACAAACCAAAATGCCCTAGATTTAACCTTCTTTTCTATGAGCGTAGGAAATTAAATGAATGGCAAGAAAGTAAATGTTGTTTTCCACTTCTTGTAATATGTGCACATAGAGATTTGCAACAAAGGAGATCATTTAGATAGAAAATTTAATATTTTAAAAAATTGTATTAAATTAAAAATCATGAATGCAGCTGCCTTTAAGTGTGTGTGTGTGTGTGTGTGTGTGTGTGTGTGTGTGTGTGTGATAGTTTGCCCTACATCATTCTTATTACACCATCAGTGAGGCCTAGTGACACAACGCATTGCTCAACCCTAAAGGTTTTGTTGTCAAGCTACTTCTAGATAATAGATTTTAGCTCTTCAGCCGTCACTGAAAGGAAATATAACGTAGTCATCACCTAGACATCCTAACATGTCTTTGTACTCAACATCTGATCAATATTCACACTTACGTTTTATGCTCACTCTCTCTCTTTCTCCTCCTGTAGGATGAAATCGTGTTCCTGGAGGCAGGCTTGACCTTCCCGTCTATAGCAGCACTGGTGGAGTACTACTACAGCCACCCCCTGCCCAACCATGGCTCTCTGTGCTTACAGCAGCCCTTCGGCTACACACCACCCAGGTGACACCGTCCTCTATTGCCATCATGGACTGATATCTTCATATCCTCATATCCTCATATCTATAGCCTCGTGGCTCCAGCTCTGGTCCCCCTGCTGGCTATAGCAGCTCACTACAGCTGATCATGTACTCAGCCATAAGGAGAAGTAAGGCTTGCCAGTGAGATTGCAAATATGGACTCGTTAACGTGGGTGCATCTGAGCTGCCATTGGACTAAATGGATTTAGCAGTTGTGGAGCTTTATCTCAGCTGAAATTGATCTCAATCATACTCAGCTGTATTTGATTCAGAAATGCTGGTGCTTATGTAACTATTCATACCTTTGCACAAAAACAATGCACTTGTGCAGAATCTGCTCATATGTGAGCCTGCAGTTGCCTAAAATATAGATAGATAGATAGTTCATAAAACCAAATAGTTGTTCTACAGGTGTCAGTGTGGTGAGATGGTGAGAAGTCATGTAGTGCAAAATGCAGCAGCTTCTCATGCCTTTAGTTTTGGTTTTTAAAACTCTCATCTGAGTCTAGAGATTAGTGAAGGTAAACACATTGTGTAGACGGTGTAACCACTGATACATTTTCCAGGTAAATTGACTACATTTTTTGATGTAAGAATGTATTGTGAGATATATAAATTAGTTTTTTATATATCAGCAATGCAAAATTGCATTAGTGTGCAACTGAGTGTTTTACGTAATACACAATATGCCTGTATTTCTGTGTAAATACTGTAAGCATTATCATATCTGTACAATTTTATATTTTATACCTGTACTTTATTACTTGTGGAAAATACACATATGTAAATTAAACAACTCTTTGTACCATTGTTAAATTATATTTTCTATCTGACAGAGCATGATTGTTATTAGAAAAATAAACAATTATTATATATACACAAATTCAAATGTTCGAATATGTTTCTGTTTTTCTTGGCATAAAACTAATACAAATAACGTATTATTTTTACATTCAAATTAAATCCAGTGTCAGTGCTTTTCATATAGTATCAGTTCACTAATCGCAGTACACACTCTGTCAGCAAAGTCAAACAAATGACTGCTGAATCTACGGCAAATTATGTGCTCATGTGATATCTTCACTTTGACTTTTCTCTAACCTCAGTGGCTTAAGTTTTACTGACTGTTGACCCCAAATTGTGTTTTTTAAAGAATAGTCACATGCTGGCTGAAAAAAGCAGAACACATTACAGATATATAGTTCACACGGGTTGTTCCAGGAAACATTCTTCTTATAATGAAAATCAGCAGTAACAACGTTTCCTCAGTGTTGTTTTGATTTTAACGGTAATCCACTGATATTATAACCTTTTTGAAAATGTTCAATCCACTCGGGAGTTGCACTGGACCAAAACTATCAGAAGGATTTAAAATCATAAACTAATTCCAGAAAAACAAAGTACAATGAATAGAAGTGTTCAGTGGTGTAGTGCTAGGTCAGGGGTTAAAATTCTGCAAATCATACCGTGATTTAAAACCCTACAAAGCCAGAGAGCCAGAGACGTATGAGAATAGTTTTTTTCGCTCACAGGTAAGTTTCTTGCAATTGAAAGATTTTGCTAAATAAATAAATGTCTGATCCAGAGGTTCTCAACTACTGAGAACAATTTAATTTTTTTCTGTTCTAAGCCATCCAACACAGCTCATTGCCAAGCTTGATGAGAGTATGGAAAAAGTGAAATTGTATAGAATAGTGAGTACCCAGGACTGGCTAAGAACTTTGAATCTGTAAATTATATTACTATTTAGTTTATTATTATGCACTACTGCATGTCACAGCAAATTGTACATTGGGTCTCAAGTTAAGACTAACATGAGACCATTGTAAATTGTCTGGCTTACAAGTTTGTGACTTTGATTTGGTATCTCCTTGCTATTTTACTCTAAATAGTGAGCATGTCACATTAAAAAAACATTTATTGGCCTCTCCAGGACCCATACTATACTCATTAGTCAACTGTTGCAGGTCGTGGTTTCAAATCTTGATATCTGCCCTATGTAATCAACGTGCCAGAGCAGTTGTCTTAGACCCTTTAATCTGGCTATACTAATCATGTTATGAGGTGCATTTGAGGAACCAAATTGTTTGGAATGATCCTGATTTATAAGTCTGGTCTTATCTTATCTTGAATTGTAAAACAGCATATGAAGAACAGCAGCTTAATCTGAAGCCCCTGGTGTTCCATGTACTGTATACAATATCTAAGCAGTTTTAGAGCCATCTGCTGTCTACAAGATGAACTGCAATTGCAATGAAAATGTCAGACCTTCTCTTCTTCCTAACTGACCCTGCCACCTTCAACAGAAGAGTTATTTTCAGTAACCACTCTAACCTGTTTAGGGTCACAGAAGATGCAGAGCCTATCCTGGGAACACTGGGTGGGAGGCAGGAATACATCCTCTGTCATGATCACCTCCTGGCATGTTTTGGGTGATGACGGGAACTGGAGAACACAAAGGAAACCCACAGGGTCATGGCAAGAACATGTAGAACTCCACACAGACAGTAACCCAAGTTCTGGATCAAACCAGGGACCCTGGAGCTGTTTTACAAATGTGAGAAGCTTTCTTTTTAAAAGACAACATAGCAAACAACAACTTGTTTGTTATGTTTTCTGTCACACAACTGGAGTGCTGTCACACGCTCTATAAGCTATAGAGTATGTTTAGTACAGTACTAATTAATACTGAAGGTTTATAAATATTCATAGATTTGACATCTTGTTAAGTGACAAAATCAGGCAGAGATTGAATAACTCCTTACCAACTAGTTTCATCATGGTGTACCTGATTAGCACCTAATGCTATCATGATATTACACAGGTGCACAGGACATTAGCGCCAAGCTCACAGCCTTAATCAAATCTAAGAAGACAAATATAGAAGTATTAGAGATGGGAATCTGTGCGACGAGAGACATCAGCCTTGTGAATTAATTAACAGCATACTGAGTGGATGGATGGATGAATAGATGAATGGATGTTGGATAAGCCTCCAAAACAGTCAGACATTTATTATCTGTCCATAAAAGGTAGAGATTGTGAATGAAAGGTGTTAAATGATATAAAGTAATCAAAGCAATCAAACCAGGCTTCTGATATGGAGAACAGCTGGTAGCATTGCTGCCTCCCTGCTTTGATCCTGAGCTCTGCCTGTGCAGAGTTTTGCATGTTTTCCCTGTGTATCCTTGGATATCCTCTGGGTTCTCTGGTTTCCTCCCAAACATGCACATAGGTGGACTGGTGACTCTAAATAGCCCCTAGGTGTGACTGAATGTGTGCGTGCATGGAGCCCTGTGAAGCACCGGCGTCCCATCCGGGGTGAATTCTCCAAATTTGCACCCAGTGTTACTGGGATAGGCTCTGACCAGGATAAAGTGGATGAATGAATGAATAAAACATGCATTCAATATGTCTGTTCATTAATTTGTTTAATCAATTAATTATTTATCCAGTCCATATTAAGAGCTTATATGGAATACAAGTTAATGGCTAGTGTCAAGAGGGAAGCATGAGACCTCCTGGACAAGAACTGGAACTTGTGGGGCTACTGATAGCTACACCATCACTTCGAAGTACTGAGTATTTTAAGAAAAGGAGAGGTAAATTTGTTTAATATAGCAAAGCGACATATACTTCTTTAAAATAATCTGATCTAAGATGCAACATTATTGATATTAGTGCTAACTAAGACAGCCTTAAACTAAAGGTCATGACGGTTCCCAACATACCAGTAACATTCTTTTTCACTGTCAACAAACTCAAATGTTTCTGATGTGAATATAGTGAGAACAGCACTAATATCTCACTTCATCAAGACTCCCTAAGACTATGGCCCATCAGGACAGGTTAGGACAGGTTTCCAACCCTGGTCCTGGAGTATCCCCTACCCTGAACATAAGTGTTTTCCCTGCTGCCAACACATCTGATTCAAATAATCAGCAAATGAACAAGCTGAAATGAGTGTGTTAGAGCAGGGAAAACACTCAAATGTGCAGGACAGGGACTAGTCCAGGGCCAGGGTTGGAAAGCTGTGGTCTAGGCTTAAACTGAGTCAGTCCCAGACATAGACAAAAGGATGTACAGTATAATCACATTTGGATTGGATTAAATTCACATTTAATCATCTTGTCCTATATTCAGCTTTAATACAGCTATTTCAGTTATATTGGATTGTAGCTCATTAATCAGGCCAGTACTGAGTTAAAGCTCTCACTGGTAGGTGGAGCCACAAGACCTGGGTGGCACTTTAGATGCTGTGTACAACTGTGTACCTAGTTCATAGCCGATATGATGTATCATAATGCCGGATAAAAAGAAACTGCCTTTTTTTCTTTTTCTTTTTTTTTTTTAAACAAATACTTTGTGAGCGGTCTTTATTAATAAGCTATAATTTAAAAAGATACACACACTTATATAGGCTATTCATGATGTCGGTTGTGGTAGAGAAAGGGTTAACTGCGTTAAAATGACACACTGAAGGAGAAAAAAAAAACCTCCACACGCCCTGTGCTGCGCTCAGCCACACCGGCGCGGTTTATTCGCTGGAGGTTCGCTCGCGCGGTCGGGGAAATAAGGAGGACATTATGAGTCGCGCTCGCACGAGCCGCTCGCGAGGACGGCGCCACTGAACGCCGCTGCTGCCTGCTTGAGATAAAAGCGCGCGCGGCTCCTGCTCAGCTTCTGTTTTGTCCTCGCGCACCGGCTGAGCGCTCGCGCTGCGGTATCCGCGCACAAGACCAAGGTCCAGAGAGAGAGAGAAAGAGAGAGTGCGCGCGAGACACTCAACCGCGAAATGGTCCTGTGCGTTCTGCGGTTTCTTCTCCTTCCACTGTGTCTCCAGCTGGTCGGGTTGACCGACGGTGAGTATTAATAGCGAGAGGGGGGAAAAAAAGAGAAAGAAATAAACGATTGTATGCAACGAAGCTGCAGAAAGAAGCACGCGAGTTCGGCGCGTTCAAGATGAAATCACGTTGATTCATTCATAACGTAAATGTAGCATGATGCAACATTGTTTATTTGGAACGCAGCCTGAACACTGGCTGTAACCGATCCTTCATTGTGTAATTGACTGCCTCATTGGACGCTTGGGCCTCCTTCAAGTGTTTGGTAGCAACGTGCTGCTTTGCACGTTTTATCATCTTGCACCTTTAAGGACTTTACCCCACGGATTTCACCTGCTAATTTCATTTCCACTCGTACGCTGTAATGACACGCTTCCCCTTAATTTATTTATTGGAGGAGCTCATATCTAGATTGGTTCTTGGACATGGGCCCGAGCCGGTCGCGTGCTTTGGGAATAGAGTGTGTGTGCAACAGTGTAGACGAGGGCCGTGTGTGCGCACATTACCCTCACATTGCATACTTACCATTAAAACAGATGACTTCACTTTGAGTCTTTGAGCCTCATGGACCAGGACATTTAAAAAAAAAAAAAAAAAAAAAAAACAATAGTTACGGTAAAAATCAATTTTACACAGATTTCACCCTTTGCCTCAAATTTCCTCAAACAAAATATATATGTTTGATACACAAATGATGCTTCTTTAGTTTTGCACTGAAGATTTGAGACTCATAGACCAGAACCAGGATCCAAATTTTAGTGAGGTCCAGTTAGTTAGTGCTGAATGCTGAATGTGTACTACATTAATTGCTCCTTTTCAATCTTAGTTATGCAATCTTTCCATTCTTGCATTAACTGCTCAATATTTTTGGTCCACAAGACAGCTCAAGTTACCTGTTGATTTCTCTCCAAAAATAGTCAATTTCTAAGATTTTTTTTAACCTGAAATTTGCATATATATATTTCTTAAAAATGACACCATGAATTGACTTAATATTAAAATGGCACATGGTATAATGAGTCCTTTGCAAGATACCATTTACTTTTTGAAACTTTTTAATGATGTTTTTAACAGCCTCATATCACTATTTCTTACAGAGCATGTTCTGTACTTTTCAGAATTGTTGCAGTGAACTGATTTCATATTAAAGAACAATAGAGTAGACATCTTACCATTATTAAATTATCTATTTTATCTAGTTATTACGAATTATAGACCTGAGATATTCCTTGATTTGTATATAACATGAAGAAACCTATGCAAAATTAAAATTTTATTCTATTTTATGCAACAAAAAGATGTTGCATACTCTTACAGTCTTTAATAAAAGGTGTGTTAACTTTCCTATTGCCTACATTTTAATTAACCCCCCATGCCTGATGGCGTGTATATACTGTATGTATAAGGCCATGATATTAATTACCATCAAGTAAACTACTGGAATTACCACATCTGTCCGAACCAAAGTTGAATCTTTTTGAATAGACTTGTGACCTGCGAAGTCTGGTGGTAGGTTACACTCAGAAAAAAGGGTACTAAATTGTACCATTCCTTGTCGCTGGGGTGGTACCCTTAAACACACACCTTAAGTATGCATCTTTTACCTGGAAGTAGTGTACCTTTTAAAACATTCCTCTAAAAATCTAATTACAGTCTAGTTATGTACCTTAAAACCTTTTTAAAGGTATGCTCTATCTGGAAATTCAGGCGCAAGATGCGTATTAAAGGTACAAAAGATAAGGGTACCACCCTAATGATAAGGAACTGTTCAGTGTAATACACTTTGTTTTCCTAAGTTTAGCCATTTTTAACTCAGATTTATGCTTTTAACATTTGAAATAACTTGTGTATTTATTCTGTTTTCTAAAGCTGTTCATGAACTAATGATATTACTAAATTTAAATTTAGTAATGGTCTTGCATGACTGGTAGTTATGTGGCCCCCATTGAGTACTTGTATCATCAGTCCTAAACTAACACTAAAGGAACACAAAATTGTCATGGGTAATTGACTTCATGTGATGTGATTTGACCTGGAAAAATGATGACAGTTGGACCCTACTCCGCCCCCAAAAAAATCTTTAATGCTTGTGTTGCTTTGTTGGCATTTCTAATGTTCCACCTGTCCCCTTAGCCATGATCCCATTAGTGAGTTTTGCTTGGTTTACTTTAAGTGGATGAACAGTTGTTTGCTCTGTTCATCCAGAGAAAGATGTGTGTTCACTTCGTTCAGAGGTGTCAGACTTCAGGAGGTAGCTAAAGGTGCATCACACTGCTGAATTTAGCATTCTGCCTCATTTAGCATACCTGTTCAACTAGTCAGCTGTTTTCCAAGGCCTTTATAGGCTCATTTTGGTGCTATAAGAGGGAAAAGCAATCGCTGTATGGTTGTGGATACTTAGGACTGTAGTTTGACACCCTTGACACAGATGTTAGCAATATTGTTTATGCTACTTGGTATTGTCGACTGACCAAACGTTGCTAGAAAGTTAAAAATTTTTATGTTTCTAAAACAGTTATATAGCAATAGTTTATCTCATAGGATCTTGGCAGTACTCACGGAAGTACTTTTTATTATGTTTTTTTCCCCACAAGGTAGCTTTATTGAGCTACAACTGAAAAAAGCAGTTAGTTAGCACTGCTGGCCATCTGATAAGAGGAGTCATCACCTTGTCAGTATGCTATTTTAACATCCAGTATTCAGTAGTAGTTTAACATTCAGTAGTTTGTGGTTTTGCGCTGGTGACTGGAGTCAAACGTTGACCTGTTGTTAAAATTTCTGTTATCTATGTCTAAAGTGTCACTTTTGTCCTACAATAAATGTTCCATGACTATGGTGTGACAAAATGTTTAAATGTTTGAGGATGACAAGAGTTTTAATTACTCAGCTAACATGAACAGTTATGATAGTTGAAAATGGATGATTCAATGTACCTGATTAAATATGGAGCAAAGGGTTATTCAGGAGTTATTTTGAGAGTTAAGGAGTCTTGTTTTTCCCCCTAAGACTGTAGTAGTCAGCTATTATACTTATTACTTTGCCCTTTCTGTTAAGTTATATCTTGGGCCTTGGGTGGAAGAGAGCACATCATATCTGTTTTTGACCCCAAGGCTGTGCTGTGTAGCTTCCACAGGGTCTTGGCCTTCTAAAGGCACACCATGTCTTGGCTTGGTATGGTCTGATCTGACACCTGTACTGGTGTGAGGGTGTGTGACAGTTTCAATGAAAAAGTTAACATCTTGCTTGTTTAATCATACAGATTCTGAACTCAAAATAGTCAGTAAAATAATCAAAATAGAAGGTATAAGACATAATAAAAGACAAGAATGGGACACAACTATATTATTTGCAGTTGTAAACTCTTATTAAGATGGTTAAAGTTTAATAAATCCAAGGAAATTTAATTATGAAAGTTGGTTGCAGTGTGTCTGACCCAGTTTGCAGGTAATGTATGCCCATTTTGGGGCTCTAAAGATACCAGTTTATCAGATATTATAGGACGCAGGAACCCTATATCCATCGTGAAGCATATGACTGTGGCTAAACACATTGTGCACTCTATAGTGGGTTTTATATGTATATGTACACACATATATAGTGGGTAGCTTATTTCATACCCTACATCATGCATTTGTATAGGCAGTAGGAAAAGCTTGGGATGCAAACTTTGTTCCCCTACTGTGCATTACCAGTGAGATACTTTAGTGTTTTTGCCTCTCACATGACAATTTCTAGCCTTCAGGTAATTATTAAGCACTTTGAGTAAATCCAGTTACTCCACTTAATATTTTTACTTGTCATTTAGGAGAGGAGGGCCACCCAGTGGTCCCCCTCACAGCTCCAGGATTCCAAATTCGATCCTAAGCTCAGGTTGCTGTCTGTGGAGTTTTGCATGTTCTCCCTGTGTCCATGTGGGTTTTCATCAGATTCCCCAATTTCCTCCCACTGGTAGGTGGTAGGTAGATTGGTGACTCTAAATTGCCCCATGTCTCAATGAGTGTGTGAGTGCCCTGTGATGACCTGGCATCTCAACCTGGGTGTGCTGTTCCCGGGATAGGCTCCGGCTCCACCACGACCCTGACCAGCATAAAGGGCTTATTGAGCATGAATGAATGAATTAAGGAGAGGAAAGAACTGGTCTTTGTGGTGATTTGCTATTTTTTAAATGTCATATAAAGTAACTAAGTTGCTATCTCTGGAGTCAGAAGACAGAAACCTTTCATTCATGTCTAATTTTCAGTAGAGAATGATGCATACATATCCTGTAAATTAGCACGACTAAATAAAATATTCCACGATTTTTCACCCTGCAAAGTGCAAATTAGTGATTTCCCTCCTTACTCTGTACTCCATGTGCATAAACAAAACCCTGAAATCTCAGTATGTTTACTGTATCCATCTGTTTCCTCTTACTGGGGTTCAGTTGAGGTTTCTTTCTGACTGGCAGTGCCAGCTGCCTGTTCTATGATCCAAACTGATCTGGGGCTTTTGTGTAGCCTGATTCGTCCAAACAACATGTCACACATTATAAGTGTAGCATTGTTTCCAAGGAGCGGATGTGGGGTCAGACTGGCCAGCTGTGGACAGCTGCTGTTGCCAGTGCACTACTTTAACATATCTTTGGCTGCCAGCTGTTTGTGTGGCTCTGTTGCTCTAGTATTCACCTGATTTAGCATAGTCCACCATTAGACCGAACTCCTCTCTTGAATGGCTACATGCCTCGAGAGATTACTGTTTTCCCTTTTCTACCTCCTTGAATGCGCCTCATGAAGGTGTTCGTAATTAGCCGATTAGTTGAATCTGGGGTGTGAAATGAGCCAGAATTCTAAACTCTGCAGTGTTGTGGCCCCTCAGGATTGCTCTCCATTAGACAGTATCTTGAACATATGCTTCCCTAAGTTGCAGACACACAACCTTGCAGGGTGCACATGGTTCCTGAAAGCTGCTTTTTACAGTGTTTGAGTGAGATTCAGAATGGAGGTGTCGTGATCTGTGGATGAATTAAAGAATGAATCACAGATTTGCCCGTGAATCAGGGATGGATCAGGGATGGACTTCTGGCTCAGATACCCTAGTTGTGGGTTCTTCCTTCCTACATAGAAGTACACTACTGGCTCCCTGTAATCATAGCGAGGCTTTAATAAGCAGCTCAGAGCTTTATAAACACATGTTAGATGCTGCTAAGCACACAGGCATTTTCAGAGCTGTGTGCTTTTGTGTAGCAGTTAAAGTATGTGTCTAATCGTCACCCACTTAATCCACTTGTTTGGTCTGGGATAAAGCATGGATGAGTAGGGCACTCCTTGTTTAAATCATATGATCACTTCACCTTTAGGTTTAATGTGGCTGATTGGTAGAGCCTGTTTGGTAAACACTGTTTAAGATGCTTGTCGGATAATAGCTATGTGATACTGAAGCGCAATGCAAATGCAAATTTTAGAAACGTTGAATCATAGTTTCTAGTGTTGTGTAGAACACGGGAGTGACACAATGACTGTATCTGATTTGTGCTCCAGATGTTTGTATCTTTGTCTTTATTTGGATTTAAACCCAAAGTGGGCATAACTTAAACCAAGGTTTTTTTTTTTATTTTATTTATTTATTTATTTATTTTAAATAGAGATTTTCAAGAGACTGTTTTTGTTAATCTTACAGATTGTTTTTGTATCTGCTTGCAATATTTCTAACTAATAAATAAGTTTAAGTAAATAAACTATGTTTAATAAATAATGTTAATAAATTTGGTCTCTTTTTTAACCATGAGCTTCGTATCTGACCGCTTGCCTGCATGAAAGTAAAAACCATCTGTTTGAGCAGTGTGATGCACACCTCTAGTCTCAATGCTTTGTGGACCTTTCTGGCAAGCTCTCTTAAAAAACATGAATAGTGCACCTCCTATTTGTATCTGTTTCTGTGTATTTTGAAAAATGCATTTATATTCGGTTGTATCACTAATATAGCAGTTTTGCCTTTCTTGGTAATCAGCAGAGTAACAGTGTGTAACTTTCACTTGTCCTTTTATTCTCGCCATCTCAGGATCGCGAATAGAATGTGAGCCATCACAGTTCCAATGTGGGAACGGCCGCTGCATCCCATCAGTGTGGCAGTGTGACGGTGACGTGGACTGCACTGATGGCAGCGATGAGAACACGTGTGGTGAGTCATTGTTTGTGTGTGTGTATATGAATGCACATTCATTCTAGTGCTCTAGGACAATACTCTCTCTTGCCTTTATAGTACAGTGAACCTGTATGTAATCTGCCTGCGTGAAACTGCAGGATGTGGACTTGGAAACACTGCAGTTTATTGAGTCTCACACTAGTTTACAGCACTGATGCAATTTCCCGGGGGCTCGGGTTATGATGTGTGATGCTCAGCTTAAGCAAGGCTGAGAAAAAGCGCAGTGCCACAGTTCCTGAAATTATTGACAGTAACCAGTCTTGCAGATCTGCATGATTAGACAATGGAAGCCATAAGGTCCTCTTCTGGATGATCCAGCTCTCCTTGTATCTATGGTAACTGGGTCATAGACTTTGGGGGTGGGAAAACGTAGTGTCTGAGGGAGGGTTTGGCACAGATATGAGTAGAATGGCTGTAATTTATTAGGATAACACTTACATTGAAGTCGTCAAGGTTCCAATCCATTTCTGCACGATGGTCACCAGGTGCGCTCTCCTACACAGTCTAACCCAGTGAGTGTAAATTTCTAGTCCTGTGGTGAGCATGCTAATTTGTTGTATGTCAGGAGCCCTCCAGGCACTTCTGGCCATTCTAGCCACAGGAGCCTATTTCACTGGGAGTGCACACTTGTACACTGAGTGGACATGAAGTGACTGATAATAGGGCTGGGCTTAGTGCCAATGGGGAGACAGGGTTCCTTGCGAACTTGTAGGGCATGACTGTTGACATGAAAGTAAGTACACATTTACTTGTCCTCATTGCCTTCCTTTTTCCCCACAATCAGTCCCACCCTCTGGGCTGAAACTACATGTATGATGCAGCAGATCTGAGCAGTTCAGTCTTTGCTGGCTGTGAAGCAAATTTCTCTGGGCCAGAAAAATGAGTAGATGAAAAGGATAAGCAGAAGCTGGAAGAAACTGGTCAGATACATTACATGGCAATGTTGCATAGTGTAGTACTCAAGATTTCTTTGAAATTATGATTATCAAATGTCTAGAAACAGCTATACACATTTAATACTGCACATGTAATGAAAATGTGATTTAACCATAACTTCACCATCATGGCACGCATTGTGTGATATTGCAAAAGAAAACACAAATTTGTTTTCCATTTATCAGTGTTTTGTGTAAGTGAAATGTGTAAGTGAATGCAGTAAATAAGCACAGAGGACATATTCTGGGACATGGCTTTCGCACCTGATGTAAAATCTTTGCTGAGCTTGTTGTTTTTCATTTTCTTCACATACTTTACTTTTTAACCAGGCTGAAATGTAAGCCCTTGAGACTTTTATTTTAATCCTGTCTCTGTTGCAGTGAGGAAGACGTGTGCAGCACAGGACTTTGTCTGCCGCAACGGCCAGTGCCTCCCCAAGAGATGGCACTGCGATGGAGAACCTGACTGCGAAGACGGCTCGGACGAGAGCGCAGACGTGTGTAGTGAGTGAAATAGGTTTTGCATTGTTTCCATTGTTACCTCTGACTCCGTCATGTTCACAGAAATGGTTTTAAGCAGTTGGTAAAAAGAGATTGGTAGAGATGCTGTCAAGGCCACCAAATCTGCGTGCATTAAAGTCTGTGTCCTGCAAACCATAGCGCAAATTCCAAAAGATGGAGTCGTTCAACTGCTCGGTTTACATCAGTGAGTGGGTGGGGTTCAGAGAGAATGAATCAGGAAAAAATGTGACCAGAAATTATTCTTGAATGTCTGTGCTTTTTTTGCATAGCTCCTTTCACACTTCCAAATGCGTCACTCTGCAGATGTCCCTTCACCCAAATTCAGCAGCTGTGACCTTTTATGGTAATGGCAGCCCGATCAGTCAGCGTGTCTGGTCAGGTTACATCCCACTTCTCTCTGTAACTACACTGTGTTGTCCTGTATATCTGACTACAAAGCATTTAATCAATCCTCACTGAGAAATACGAGCAGCTGTTTTAATCAGGCATAGCAAGAAGAACTTGCTGAAGGTCAAATAACTCATGTCCATCTATTGGGGTATGCACTCAGGTTGAAGGGGAGATGCTATCCTCATTCATAAAATGATAATCATCCAACTTTTTCCATCCTTTCTGGAATAATATTATTTTAATAACCCAATTTACACACAGTTATATTGCTTGTATTAGACATTCATATATGACCATGCTGTTGAAGCTGATGGTCAGAAAGTGTTGATTCATTTTCTATAACAGCAATTTCCCCTGAAAGGCCAATCATTGGTTTGGCCAATCAATGAACATTACAGCAAGATGTGTGGACATTCTATGAATTTAAAAAAAATTGAGGTTTATAATATTGGAGGATTGTCTCAATTTTAATTTTTAATTATGTGGCCACCTTAATTAGGCTAATGCATTAATTGACAGGCTAACAAGTTAACTAATATGTTGTGTATATAATATTGTTGTGGGGCACCTATTGTTTGAACCCACCATCCCCTGTAAATTCGACCTCTGGAAATAATGAACAGAAACTTCATGTATATTGACATGCTTTCCCTCCCACATGAGAGCCATCCTCTTAAATGTCTGCTTTCGTATTTGTGATGCGTACTACTCCATTGTATTTTATCCATTGTATTTTTTGTTTTGGAGTGTTGCACAATCCAGCAAGGTATTTTTATGTGCTGGACGTGCTGTTCCATGTGGCAGGCATCCATAACACTTCTTGTTTGACCAGCTGTTTAAAGTCAGTAAAACATGGAATGATAGTGTGTGTGCCTGTGCATGTGGCTATCGGTGTACGTGTTGGAGATCATGCCTTTGGAAGGAGTGTCCTGAGCACTGGGACTGCTTATGTAGGTTTTTTTAAAGATTAATTCTTGTTTGTTGTGACTGGGATCTAGCACTGAAAAGGTGACCTTTGACAAACATGAGGTTGAGGATAGTATATACAAGACCGCATTCGATTGTTAAGTGTTGGGAACTAGTTTAATCAGACACTTTCCTTCACTGGTATTAATTTTTGGACTCAAAATATTATTGTAATATTGGAACCTATTGTTGCCAAAGGATAAAGTCTGATTCATGTCACTTAAATAGTGATTTACATGTAGTTTCTACACATGCTACAGATCAGATTTGATAGGTTGAGCCTGTTTAAACTGATATTAAGCGCATGTTTTTTAACCTTTGCGTGACAAAGAATAGACTAGAATGACTTTTTCAAGGTTTTGGCCCTTTTCAAGGCAAACCAATTCATCGAGTTCTACTGGTTCCTAGGAACATTTCAGGGAAGTCCAATATTTGTATAAGAGTGCAAATGTTACTGAATAATTCTCCCAGGATCAAGTGCAGAATTTTCATAACCTTTTTAAAATAGAATGTTTATAAAAAAAAAATAAAAATAAAAATTCTTGTCCTAACTTGCTGCTCTTTTATTCAGATACCAGAACTTGCCGTATGAATGAGTTTAGCTGTGGCACAGGCTCCACTTTGTGCATTCCTGTCTCTTGGAAATGTGACGGCGAGAGAGACTGTGACAACGGAGAAGATGAGGCAAGTTGCGGTGAGTCAGCACCTGCCTTGGCGTAAATTTTGTGACGAATGCACTGTCTGTAGTAGTTTCAGAGGAACCTGCTTAGAGTATGTAGTCCCAGGTGTCATATGATGCAAGTGTAGCCATTTATTGCATGTGGCAAAGAGTCAGCTATGGAATAGGAAACTGTTTCAGTATTTAAGATGCGTTCCTGGATTGTTTATGTAGCTGTTGCAGTGCAAGAAAGACCTAATGAGTTCCTTTAAAGCGTAAGTTTCCAACCCTGGTCCTGGAGAATCCCCTGTCCTGCACATTTCAGTGTTTTCCTGCTCCGACACACCCACTTCAACTCAGGAAGGCCTGGTAATTAGCTGATGAGAATCAGATAAATCGGAAAACACTGTGCAGTACGGCAGTACCCCAGGATCAGAACTGGGAACCGGTACTGTAAAGAGAGGAAGTATAATCATTTGTTGAATCTGACCTGTTTAGATACATTTTTCCTTTAGGTAACATCACCTGCTCTCCTCTGGAATTCACCTGTGCCAGCGGTCGCTGTGTCTCCCAGAACTTTGTGTGTAATGGGGAGGATGACTGCGGTGACGGTACTGATGAACTGGACTGCGCTCCCTCCTCCTGTGGCACTAACCAGTTCCAGTGTGGCAGTGCGACGTGCATTCCTATTGGTTGGGTGTGTGACAATGACGTAGACTGTCAGGACCAATCGGATGAGTCGCCTCTGCACTGTGGGAAGAACCCCACGCCGCCGGCAAAATGCTCACCTAGCGAGACGCAGTGCGGGTCAGGAGAGTGTATTCACCGCAAGTGGCGCTGCGATGGAGACGCCGACTGCAAAGATGGCGGCGACGAGAGAAACTGCCGTAAGTGGCTTAGGTTTAGGATGGCAATTTAATAGATGTATTTTTTTTTTTTTGTATTCAGTATTTATCAAGAGCTAGCACTGTGAAGCAATCCAGGACTGATACTAGGTGACAGTGATACAATTGTAATGTTATCTGGTTATCAAACTACACAGCTGTTGGCTGGGATTCCATGGGTGTGAGCTTACTCCTACTAAAAGGCAAGGTTAAAAATCAGCTACTGCCTTTGGCCAAGTGCCAAAACTGGAGGAGTGCCAAGCAGATAAGGAGGCGGTGTGTGTGGGGTGTGCTGTTAGAGGTCAGCTCTCCTGCATGGTTTAGCCTGTAAGGTGACTCGCAGCTCTGTTTTTCCATTCCCCCTGCAGCTCCGCGCTCCTGTCGTCCGGACCAATTTAAGTGTGACGATGGCAGCTGTATCCATGGCAGCCGGCAGTGCAATGGTTTCCGAGACTGTGCTGATGGCACGGATGAAGACAACTGCAAAAACTGTGAGGCCACTGAAACACAAGTCGTTTCGAATCTCTAGATGTTCTACTTGAAATCTTTTTATAGATACACTGTTGCTTCAAATTAGGTCAAATGTGCACAAAATGTGTTGTAGTGAGAAATTGGGTCAAATCCAGAGTCAATATCCAGTTCCCTCCTGGTTATTGCAGAACTGCAGGAATGTTGTAATTGATTATATTACCTTAGGGGTTTCAGGTTTGAGTCTCTGACACACTGCATTATTGGCCTGGCATGTAGAAACAGTGTGCATGATTTATTATTGCCTATGGCTTTAGTATCTTTTGTGTATATAATATGGTTTTCACGCTAACTTTTTCTTCCATTCCCTGACTGGTATAGTGACTCAGTGTAGCGGCCCAGACAAGTACAAGTGTCGGAGTGGCGAGTGTATTGAGATGAGCAAAGTCTGTAACAAGGTCCGTGACTGCACTGACTGGAGCGACGAACCAATAAAAGAATGCAGTAAGTGAAAATCATGCAGTGTTTCTGAAACAAATGTGCTTTGCAGAAATGGGTGAAATGCAAAAAAATAGAGAGTTGATTATAGAGACTCTGTATAAATATGCAGTGCAATCTCCATAGACTGTATATAAAGAATAAATCAACAGACTGTGACAAATTAAAGGTGTTGGGCCACCATGAGCTGGCAAAAGCACATTGGCATAGATTCTACAAGTCTCTGGAACTATACTGGCAGGATGAACACCATTCTTCCAAAAGATATTCCCTTAATTGTTGTTTTTATGAAGGTGGTGCTGACGTGACTGCTCAACTCTTTCATGTTTCAATAGAAACAATGACTAAAGTGACATTTAGACGTATAGTAAAGACTGTAAAAAGGGTTGAAAAGTAGTGGTTGACGGTGCATGTTCAGTAACCGTAATGCTTTTGAATTAGTGCTATATGTAAGGAACAACTGAAAAGCAACTGTTCTTCAGGTGATTAAGAGTGTCCACTGTCCATGATTAAACTTTCAGCAAGAGCAGTCCATTCACAACTATATAGAAAGGTGAAAATTTATAGTAGGGCCGCAGATTATAAAACCCCTCAGTACAAAGACAAATGCACATTTTAGAGTTCAGTGGTGTGAAACAATAAGCACTGGTCTATAGAGATATGGGAAAATGTGATGTCATCAGTTCACTGTACTCTCAACAGGTGGGCACATTTATCTAATTCTGCATTTGTCATTTTGGCATTGTTGTTACAAAAGAACAGAATTTTTAATTGCAAGCAAATATTGACTTGCTGTGTGACTCATTTTATTGAGCATCCCGAGGACTTGTCTGTCTGCTTCCGCCATTTCCCACACATTACCTGTAGAATATTGAACATTGTGTGTTTCTTTTCTTTGGCCTGGCCTTTCATTTCAGATCTGAATGAGTGCCTCATCAACAATGGTGGATGCTCACACCTGTGCCGCGACTTGGTGGTTGGCTACGAATGTGACTGCACACCTGGGTTGCAGCTCATTGATCATAAAACCTGTGGGGGTGTGTACAAATATATACATTCATTGTTCGGATTAATGACTGAAAATAGGTCTGTCTTTCAGTTTGGAGAAAGTTTTTCTCTCAAATGCCATTCATGCAGTTACTATAGTGTTCAGTAGCTGATTTGTCTTGTAAATGCTTCAAGCATTCTCTTCCTCCCTTCCAGATATCAACGAGTGTTTGAATCCTGGGATCTGTAGTCAGATTTGTATCAACCTGAAAGGAGGCTACAAATGCGAGTGTCATGAGGGTTATCAGATGAACTCCAGCACAGGAGTGTGTAAAGCAGTAGGTAGGTGAGATTGTGCCGAGTGCTGGAGATAAATCATTGATCAACTGAGCCCCCAAGACTTCTTGGAATTCAGTGTGGGAGTTTCCCTGATATGACACACTGAAGGTTGTTTTTGCCTGGAGCCAGTTTATTAGCAGTGCTGATTCCTTTGTCCAGCCTCGGTTGGATTTGAACCTTCATAATCCACATCACATAATCCTGGTACCATCAGGCCAGACCTTTAGCTCCATCTCCTGCATTGCAGGCAGAGAGCCTTGTCTGATCTTCACAAACCGGAGAGACATCCGGAAGCTGGGACTGGAAAGGCGCGAGTACACACAGATAGTGGAGCAGCTGCGCAACACTGTGGCCCTGGACGCAGACTTCAGCCATCAGAAGATTTTCTGGGCTGACCTGGGACAGAAAGCCATCTTCAGGTACCTGCATGGATAGTAAATGCTGAAATACCTTGGCATAGTTAAATGAAGTTCACTTATGTCATAACTAATTTATTTTATTTGATTGGTTTTCACAGTACATCACTGGACAAACATAAAGATGCAAGCAGCCACAACAAAGTGATTGATGTCCAAATGCCTGTGGGGATAGCGGTGGACTGGATCTACAAGAACATCTACTGGTCAGACCTGGGCAGTAAGACAATAGCCGTGGCCAATTTCAATGGCACGAAGCAGAAAGTGTTGTTTGACAGGGACTTAAAGGAGCCAGCTTCCATTGCAGTGGATCCTCTGTCTGGGTAAGAGCCTCCTTTATGGCTAATATAGAAATATGACGCCTTCTCCTTTTTTTTTTCTTCTTTTTTTTCTCTTTGCTTTGTAAACAAGTTCACGATGGTACACACACATTTCTGATTTGCAGTATCTGCAATATACCTTTTTATCATCACATTATCATTTATTATCCACTCCATAACCTCCCTTTCCCTTTCAAAGTCCTTGTAATATATCTTTAAGTGCAGACACTTTCTTTTTTTAAAGTGACTGCCCTTTGTTTGCAATAGCTTATGTCTGTGGAAATTGTGGAATTAATTGTGCTTATTTGCTTTAAAATGAAATCTTGGCAGCTGCAGACAGAACAAGCCCCAAAAAACACCACCCATGGAATTGTGTTTTCGTCCCCACCTGCAGTCATGTTACAGAATTAGTACAATTTGGCAAATAAACCACATCCTTGACAACCCTGATGACAGTTTTTATATATTGGATATTCAAACTGTTGTTCATCTAGTATACTAGGTGGGAAATTGCAACTCGGACCTTATTATATACATACTGAGTAGTAGCTTTTTTTAGGGTAAATTTATTCTTTATTGTTTGATTATTGCTTGAAAAAGTGAACACAGTGATTTTGTTTTTGGTCGCTGTAGGTTCCTTTACTGGTCAGACTGGGGTGAGCCAGCCAAGATTGAGAAGTCTGGAATGAATGGGGTAGACAGACAGGTCCTGGTTGAAACTGATATTCAGTGGCCCAATGGTATTACCCTTGGTAAGTACTGGTTAAATGAAGTTTGACCTATGATTAGCAGGATGTGATAGCTGCCTGTTGTGGAAATAATGTTGACTAGTCCTGCCTCTACAGATCTGATCAAAAGCAGACTTTACTGGGTGGATTCCAAGCTGCACACACTGTGTAGTGTGGATCTAAATGGAGATAACCGGAAAAAGGTCCTGCAGTCCCAAGACTACCTGGCTCACCCCTTTGCCCTCACAGTGTTTGAGGTATGAGAGTATCTCAATCCTCTCCTTGTGCCATGTTGCCTTAGTGCCTTATAAATGAACAGCCTTTTTTGCAGCATTTTAAAATGGTTCCCTGCACCCAAATTGGTTTTGCTTGGGTTTAACATGTCTTGTGTATATTTTAAGACTAATTATAGACATATAGTCACTCCTTAAACTGTGTGTTGTCCAAGATGTTACAGCTTAGGCTGCAGTAACTGAGCAAAACATACACCAGAGTTGTTAAAAAAAATAAATAAATAAATAAAATAAAAATTACAATAGGGTTTAACCCTGGTTCAGATACCTGCAAATGAACCACACCTAGTTAAAAGATCATCGGCTGTACCTTTTAATTATCTTTTACAGTAGTGATCCATAAGAAAATCACTACCTAAGTACTAAGTATGTACTAAGTACATGTACTTTGAATAATGACAAAGTTGAATCGAATCTAATCTAATAAGGTCCAATTGTGTACCTTAAATTGTTTTTAATGGTTCCCAGAAAAAAATATATACAAATTTTATTTTTATCTAATTTTACATACTAACTTTTATGATGCCTTTTCAGAGATAAAGCTACACCTCAGTCTTTTGATTGAGAGATATTAGTTAGATTAGTTAGATATTAGTACCTTTCAACACCATCAACCTTACTTATTTTGACAGGATCGAGTTTTCTGGACAGATGGTGAGAGTGAGGCTATTTATGGGGCAAACAAGTTTACAGGATCAGATGTGATTATGCTGGCCAGCAACCTGAATGAACCACAGGACATTATTGTCTACCACGAACTCGTACAGCTGTCCGGTGAGTGTATTAGCTATGGGATGGCAGGCCGGGCTGAGCTGCAACCAGAGAGAAACATGGTGTGAAATCAGTCTGGGATGGTTGTAATGGGGCAGAAGAAACCTTTGATCAAGCTGAGGGTTTTGTTTTGTTTCTCTGTAGGCACCAACTGGTGCAACGAGAAAGTAGAAAATGGAGGCTGTTCCTACATTTGCCTGCCAGCACCTCAAATCAACAAACACTCCCCCAAGTATACGTGTGTGTGTCCCGAAGGTCAGGAGCTGGCCTCAGACGGCTTGCAGTGCAGACCAGGCAAGTATCTGGTGCTGTGAGGGTTAATGAAGTGATGTGCTAAAGCTAAAGCTTTTCTCTCTTCTTCTACCCCCTTGTTGTCTTGAGCCTCCATTCTGCAGCACTTTCCTTTGCCGTTGCATTTATTGCTTCTTCTTGTGTGTCAGTTTGAAATGTCGTGCTTGTGTAGCTTGACGGCTCCCTTCAGGCTCTGTGTCCACCACCTCACCCCCTCTGTGCCTCTCTTTCTCTCCTCTTGAAGCTAGGCAGGGGCTGTCCTCCTTTGAATACTCTTTTCACGGAGAATATGCCATGTTGAGTAATATACAGATGGGACTTGGCATTGAAACCTAACAGCACAACACTAAAGGGGAATCCATAGGAACTAAGGAAAGGGGTTTTAAGGACAACCATCACTACATGAATACTTATATGGCTCTTAAACCTAAACAAAATAAGAGGCTCTTCTATGCAACACATTGATGGTAGCAGGAGAGCCCTCTAATTGCCTCCATGAAGAATGCAAGAGCAGTAAACCGTTCTCTCTGACATGGTTGCTTTCAGTAGATGAAGATAAAGAACTCGACCTCTATTGTGTCTGAATGAGCCAGACTTTCATGGGCCTTCCCTTCAGAGCTACAGCTAGATCAACCAAATGAAAACAACAGTAGTTTTTCCTCTAGGAAAGAACTTGTATTCCATGGGCACATTTGAAATGCCTTGGATTTATACTTGATTTGAGAATTTGAGTTTATGGTTTACCCGGAGTAATGACTTCCAGATGGTGAGGATGTTTTACTTTTGTGCATTGTACATACAACATTTGTGAGTAGATTAAAGGAGGGTAAACACATAGAAAACCATACCTGGATTCCAGTGTGATAGCTTTCTGCCGAACAGCCACTGTAATGTCAAACATCTGAGTGTCTGGGCTTAAGCTAAAGGTCACCTAAGAGCAGTCAAAATCGCAGCAAGTGCTTAGAGACATGGTTTTCTAGGCTTTCCTACAAACGGTACTAGATCATGAAAATGTCTATATCTAAAAATGGTTTTAAAGATGAGTTTTGATATTTTGGTAAACTTCATTTTAGGAGACGGGTTTAAACAAAAATACTAGGGTCATTAAAAATATGAATGCTTTTCTACAGTTCCAGTGCATCTCAAGCCAAGCTTCATTAGAGATGTGCAGTGGTTATAGTGTTGGTTTGGATGGATTTCAGCAGCTAATCTATATATATATTTCTTTCTGTGTACACCAACTTTGTGTTGCCATATCCTATGATTTTATTTCCCAGCCATTCACCATATGAGCCACTTATCTGCCAATTCAGTGTTCATTTAAAGACATTTTCCCCACCAATTTCACCAAAATTATTTGCCCTATCATCGAGAGTTCATGAGTTTGAATCACAACGATATTACAGCCATCCATGACCGGGAGTTAAGAGAGCAAAACTGGCTGTATTCTCTGGGTGGGAGGGTTGGTCGGAGTGCTGCCTATGACCGTCCCTGTCAATCACAGTGACACTAACCAGTCATGGGTGTCTGTGAGCTCATGGATGTGGAATAGGATAGAAAACTCTTACACTGCCCTGCAATGCAGCATAAGCAGCCTTTGGAAAAGACGCAGGGGTTGGCTTCACATGTCTCGGAGAAAGCAGATGTTAGGCTTCACCCACCTGGTTGGTAGCTGTGATATTGGAGAGTTAGCTAGTGGGTACATATGTTCATTTCAGCCCCCTGTTTGCTTTGTAAAGCCCTATCGCCAATTATTCATCTTTTGCCTTTTGATTCCTAAATAAGTAGTATAGGTGGCTTTTGCCATGGCTTTTTATCACTGTGCTCTTTTGTAACAGTGGCATCTACAGCTGTTCCACAAGATGAAGGGCAACCCACACACCCCACACATCCTCCAGGTAATGCAGTCTCCCACTGCATGTCTTTAGACTGCATGTGCATGAAAACCATGCAGCCAAACTGGCTTCATAGCTTTTAATGTAGTCCTGTAGCACATGGTGGGAACATCTGTCAGTCAAGCTGGAACCTAAACCCATGTGTTTACTGTTTTTGAATGACATTGTGGGTCAACAAGGTTAATTTAAGTGATGCAATACCCCCTGTCATAACGACCATCTGTTAAACTCATGATTAATAAGGGGAGAGTTGCAGCAGTGGTCACTTTGCAAAAAATAGACCTGTTGGATATCTAGCACAGCACTATGACCTAGTTTCATATACAGTGTTTAACTCTGACTGTAAACAATTACCAACTTTGGCCAACTTCTTTGCAGCCCTTAGCCCAGTAGTTGTCTGTCAGATTGGTTGATTTATCTACAGTACATTTTGGTGTGAGAAATAACACAAGAGAATGTTGGTTTAAGTGCTACTGAAACTCCTTTTTCCCCCTCATTCAAAGACACTCCAAAAGACACTCCAAAACCCAAGGTCGCAGCTCAGTCAGAGCCCACTGGTAAGCTGGGTGCTCGCTCCGAAGTCTACTAACACAAGTTTGTGGAGAGTAGATCCTGTGTTGCATATGGGCTCTTCGGCCTCAGCAAATACCTGTGCTCAGATTAACTAAAGGGCAGGTGTGAAATTCCTGGTTTGCTGAAAGGGGTGTTGGCTGGCTGTCGAAAGCTTGTGCGCTCTCATCATTTTCATTATATGCATGGGTTCAGTCATCTCCTTATAATCTCATCTTTGTGCATTTAATCGCCATTTAGGCTTCATTTTAGGCTGAATTTTTCTTTACTTCATTTTCCCTAGCAGTCTAGTTCTGTCACTAATTAGAATGAACTAGCATGTTTGTGTTAAGTGCCCCACTGAGCAGTTTATAACTCATTTTTCATCAATCCATATAGAAAGAAATCTCAGCACCTCCATACATGAGGTGAAATCAGCCAAAGGATCAGCTGCAGCCTGGGCAGCTTTGCCAGTGTGTAAGTCATCTTACTCTTCCCTCACTATTAGAAACATGTAGCATTTCTTTGGATAAAATTTCAGCGTTCCAAACTGTGACTGTGTCTCTGGCCTGTAGTGTTGCTGGCCATGACTGCAGTTGGGGGTTACGTAATGTGGCGAAATTGGCAGATGAAGAATAAAAAGAGCATGAATTTTGACAATCCGGTGTATCTGAAGACTACAGAAGAAGACCTCAACATTGACATCAGCAGACACACTGCCTCAGTTGGTCACACATATCCTGCTGTGAGTGATTTTCCATTTTTACTGGCTTGGACTCCTGGCCACAGATGGCTGTGGCAGCTTTCAGATTTAAACTCACAGAAAACATAACTGTTGTAAAGACTAGGATGACTGCATTTGGATATATATGGATGTGATGAATATTCTTGTGCTAAGCCTTATTCGAGCTGGGTTAATTTTTATCAGCAATGTCTGTAGTTTTCACAAGCCTGAAAAGTAACAATTCCTGAGAATTATGTTAAGTATTTCACCAAATACCCATAATAATAGTAGTCCTGGTCCAGGCTATGATGTCTGTCCGTCATAATTTGGGCACAGTACACCGATTATCCTGGCTGAATCTTCCAGTTAATTCCCTTAAAATGTCCTTATGGAATTTCAAGGTACAAACTAATCAAAGTGTTTGTTATTGGTCATATTATTAACATAGCTATTGTGACACAGTCATTCTTATGGATCACCTGTAATTGGTTTGTAAATGTCTGTTCCTTTTTTCAGATTTCTATAGTAAACACAGATGATGACATGCCATAACCAGGCGTCTACACTGCTCCTATTTATGAACTGTCCACTTGGGACACTCGCCAAGCATTGCTGTTCCAGCAGGCTGACAGTTAGATGCCTTCTGAAGTGCATTTCTCCATTGTTTCTTAGGGGTGGTGTGTGTCTTTTTGTGTGAAATATGATGATGACTTGCTTCCTTCTCACAATAAACATGCCCAAAGCATTATGTAACCGAGGACGTGGCCTTTTCCTGATTCTGCCACAATCTTGGTCCATGCAAAATGATTGACCAACTTGACAGCTCTCATTCTTGAGAAGACGAGAAATTGGACAGAGACCAAGAATCTAGACATGGCCAGTGCTGTTGAGCATTTTGTGTGAATGAATGTTTAGATGAAATCTGAAAATGTAAGTGTGTGGTGGTGGTTTTTTTTTTTTTGTTGTTTTTTTTTTTTACCCTGAGAAACATTTACCTCTAGAGGCACATTCTTATAATGCTTCTTGTGTCCATCCTGGGGAAAAATGTAAGCTCTATAAGAGGAATGCTGTTGGAACACTTGTAAAATGCTGTAAATATCCCTAACTTAAAGAGTAATCAGGATTCTCCAAGCACTTTGGTCAAATGGTCATGTGTAAATAAGATTGTATACAATTGACTGAAACAATTTTGCTATGGTGGGGTATAGTACCAGGGTAGATTAAAATGTATTTAAAAAGAAAAGGTTTGTTAAACTATTTTGTATGTTTGTGCTGTTCCTGTAACTTTTTTTATAGCATTGTACAGGAAGGAGTAATGCTCTGTATTGAAGAAATTTGCAAATACTTAAAATAAAAGGACATGGTCAGTTGTATATCATTGCAAAAGTAATTCCATTAAGATAATTTGCTGTTTATGGAAAATGGATGAAGTGTTGAGGACCGAAGGGGGGGGGGGGAAATGACATTGCAGGGTATGTACCAAAATCAAGAAATTCATAAATGCATAATCCACATTAAAAGTTTACACTAAGGAGGATGTAACACTTTGAAAAGGTTATATGGCTCAGGTTAATTAGGATTACAGGTTAGAGTAATGCACTTGACATTC
This sequence comes from Pangasius djambal, assembly GCA_022985145.1. Taxonomy (NCBI): domain Eukaryota; kingdom Metazoa; phylum Chordata; class Actinopteri; order Siluriformes; family Pangasiidae; genus Pangasius; species Pangasius djambal. The sequence goes on from CM040991.1 coordinate 17,730,899, forward strand.
AAAGGCTTTTCTGCATAATACAGTGTTGATCATCATTACCTGGCTTGTGTACATTAGTAGCAAAATTAATTCGGATGGGGTGTCATTGTTTCCTTTTTGTAGATGCTGGCATTTATATTTCAAATAAGCTAAACATTATACCATAATAAGGTTCTAATGGAATGAAGTAGCGCCTCTGATTAGACTTCAAATCGAGTATGGGAGCATGGAAAGAGTGAAAAGGGTTTATGCACAGCATATGGGATAATACCTAAAGTCTGTTGTGGAAGAGATTTGTGAATGTAAGGCAAATGAAAGACATCAGGGTGGGGAAGCTAGGGAGAGGATAATAGTATTTAAACCGTTAAGCATACAGAGCCTCTCAGTCAGCAACATTAGACAGTCACTGCTGCTTCCTCCCTAACGGTGTGCTAGGATCCCCATTTTCAGGAGGGTATGCATCACTCTTGCATGCCCAATACCCAGTGAGACTGGTTGAGAGGACATGACGACCATGTTCAAGCTTAAAGGCAGGAGACGAAGCCTTTTCCCTAATTACAAGCTTGGGGGCACAACCTTTTCTCCTAGTGATCCAGTGGAGGAGAGTGAGCTTCCATTTGCCCAGCAACACTGGCTGAAGCCATGGAATTCAATGCAGGAACTCAGCCGAGATATCTATAACCTCGAAGAAGAGGATGATGAAGATGACAAGGTTTTACCAGCCCCTGTAAAGATATCATCTCCAGCTAAAAACTACATGCTGAACATCAACGTAGGTGGTAAGGTTTACCAGATATCTTATAGGGTGGCAGCCAAGTATCCTAAGACCAGAATTGGCCGTCTTGCGACATACACAGACCATAACAGAAAGCTTGATCTCTGCGATGACTACATTGTCCAGAATAACGAATTTTTCTTTGACCGAGATCCAGATGTCTTTCACATCATCTTCAATTTCTACCGGACTGGGGTTCTCTGGATAAAAGATGAGTTGTGTCCTCGCAACTTCTTGGAGGAAATCAACTACTGGGGTGTCCGAATCAAGAACACTCACCGCTGTTGTCGCATCTCATTTGAAGAACGACAAGATGAGCTGAACGAGCAGCTGAAAGTTCAGCGCGAGCTGCAAGCTGAAATTGAGGTGGAGGAAAATGAAGAGCTGTTCAGAGGAATGGCTTTCGGGCATACACGTCGCAAAATTTGGAACCTCATGGAGAAACCTTTCTCTTCAGTCACGGCCAAACTTATGGCTGTGGCTTCCAGCTTCTTCGTGTTGGTGTCACTGGTGGCCATGACCCTTAACACAGTGCAGGAGATGCAGTACACAATGCCAACTGGCCAGCTTAGTGGGAAAACCTATGCAGAGTATGTGGAAACTTTCTGCATTGCATTCTTTACAATGGAGTACCTGCTCCGGCTTGTGTCTACACCAGATCTCAAACGCTTTGGGAGGAGTATGCTGAATGCCGTGGACCTGATCGCCATCCTCCCACTGTATCTCCAGATGATCCTGGAGTGCTTTGAAAATGAGGACATTGAGAAGCATGGCAGTGACATTGAGACGGTGGGACGGGTGGGGAAATTGGGACAGGTGCTGCGTATCATGCGTCTCATGAGGATCTTCCGGATTCTGAAGCTGGCCCGACACTCCACTGGACTG
>CM040991.1:17732637-17787394 GCA_022985145.1 Pangasius djambal
TTTTTTTTTTTTTTTTTTTTTTTTTTTTAAATGATTAATTCTGCATCTTGAAGTGGGAACTCACAATCCACAGGGGGTTTCAGACCATCAAAAGTAGTTTTTTTCCGTATGCTTAAAGTGCTCCTGCTGACCTTTCCAGGATGCAACTATATTGTTTAAATTAAATTCACAATAGTCTACTGTATAAGATAGTTGAAGCATTGTTACTTTGTAGCTGGGATTATGCACATAGGGCTTTATTTTTATTACTTATCAACTTGGTATTGATCAGGTATAAGTTGCCAAGCAGTGCAGTTATAAGATAATGCTATTAAACATTGGCTCTCGAGGGTATTATAAGGCTTAGCGTGAATACAACCCTTGCAATCTATGCAACACCTTTCTATTAGCAACCCTTCGCTCAGGTCATGTGTCTCCCCCATACACTAAACAGCTGCGTTTGATTACGTTTACTTGCACAAGTGCATTTAAATCACGTTCATCTATTTGTTCTGCAGGTGAGTATTTCCACAGTGGGCTACGGTGACATGTTCCCAGAGACGCACCTGGGTAGGATTTTTGCATTTGCCTGCATTTCATTCGGGATCATTCTGAATGGCATGCCCATCTCCATCTTGTACAACAAGTTCTCGGACTATTACTCCAAGCTGAAATCCCATGAATACACCTCAAGTGTGAAGGCACGGGGCAAGGTGAGGTTTGCCAAAAGAGCTGTCAAGAAGTTTGTAGAGTGCTGTGAGGAAGCCTGACACAAACTCAAGACATTCTGCCAGTAGAGCCAAGTGTTACACACAGAGGGGAACAAAACAACTGAAGGGAGAGAGGAAAAAAAAAAAGAATAGAGTGAATTTACTACAGTTGCAACAAGGAGTGTGGTTAATTTCAGTTGTACTCCAGCTATGGAAATGTAAGAGCAAAACCCATCACAAATGGAATCCCAATTTTTGGAGTAAGCACTGCAAGGCCCACTTCTTGCGATGGTTGCTTAGCTTCAGCATTTTTAGATTTCTCTCTGTATTTGCTAAACTATATTCATTAATATTGCTGTACTGACATTGCTTTCTCAATCTATTTTTGCATGCTTTTACAAGCAGCAGAATTTTCTTTATTTTAATTGTAACTCATTTTAACTGTTATCAGCATGTTACCTTTCTATTTTTATTACAGTTTTATTAATGATGGTGCAAAAAACCTACACATGTGGTGAAGTAAAATTGTGTGTAAGCATTCGTTCTCCAGCACCGCTGATAAGGTCACACAATAGAAATTTGAATGAGAACTTCATGATCAAGCCAGATATAATCATTTTAACATAAGGACGCACATGCTGGGTTTTAATTTTCTCAGAAACAAGTCAAAAGGTCACTCCATGAGAATAAAATGAAATAATCCTGTGTGAATGGCTTGTATATATAAATGATGAGTTCAAGGGCCAACATCTGGCCATGACTAGTTCCCTTTAGTTAACCTTTACGAACATCTGCACAAGATTCAATCTGCAAAAGCCGATTTATGCTTAATATAAAAAGATTTTCTCAAGCAACAGGGTTACTGTGCCTGACAAAGTAGAAGAGTCATTAGAAAACCATACCTGCTGGGAAAGAAAATTAAATTACACTGTGCAGCGCCAAAACAGTTGTGTGATTAAAAAAAAAAAAAAAAACATGACACAAACTAAAACTAAAGTTTGAGACTTTCCACTGAATAAAGTAACGAGACAGTCAAATGAAACAGCAATTAATTTAAAGCTGATGCTCATGTAAGCACAAGATCCTTAAACATAAGGACACGAACGGTGCAGATTCCGTGAAGACAGATGGGCGTGGGGCAGGACAACAGAACCCATTTTCCGGTGAGTGTGCATGCTTTTTCTCTGAATGAGAAAAATCCTCACAAGACAAGGCTGAAGATTTTAAATTTAGCAGGACATATGGATAAATAGATACAAGCACCTAAACAAACTTTTTTTTTTTTGCATGAAAAGTAGTTTTGTGCTTCAATTCAGTTTGTTGTGTCGAAATAATAGGTCAAAATAATTCTATACTTCAAAAAAAGCAATCCTCTGACTCAGTTAAAGTCTTCACTGTTCCACACTAGAGCAACCAAATTCTACTTTAGGTGAAATACATTTAATATTATCTTGAAACATAAAATTAAACATTAAACAGTTTGACATAATGACCACTGCAACAATCTGTGTGTGTGTGTGTGTGTGTGTGTGTGTGTGTGTGTGTGTGATCATGTATTTTGTATTTAAATACATATAATCCCAGGGTGAACGATTCAAATGAAAAACAATCAAAATAAACAGTTACAAAAATCATTACACTAAGCAATTGAGGTCCTCTTGCTTACATACAAACTGGGCCTAATTAAGCCAAGTTCCACTGAGGAGAGGACAGGAAACAGATTTTCAGCTGAGAATTCACATCACCGTCTCGATGTCCCAGCAAGATGCAGTGTATAAAGGCAGTGTGCATCAGTACCAAAATTTTACTAGGCCAGTTTCTCTAGTAGAGTCTCCACTCCTTTTGAGTTTTGGACTTTTTGTAGGTCAGTTAGAATGGACTGTAAAGCAGCCTTTACTTCCTGTGCAACACCTTCTTCTGCACTCTGGAGGAGACTGGAGAGGGCAAAAACATAGAATTTAATGTTAATTCAGAAACCATTACACATTAAGTGGATTTACTACTAATGGTAATTTCTATTCATAGCCTTTACCATCACTACCCAGGTTAAATGGCTGGAAGAAATTATTGTTCCATCATATATTAATGAGTATTCTCAGTAAAGGGTTTTGCACTATAAACTGTTTTATCATCTATTACGGTAATATTCAAATAGGTAAGTTGTAACCATTTCAAATTCCTTGTCGTCCACAGGTTTTAGTGATAGAGACTTTTGACTTTCCGTTATTCATTTATGCCATTTACATCTATGAAAATGCATTTATTGTTCAGTTTTAGTAATAGGATTTACTGTATTTGTCATTTCGTCCATTTGAAAATTAAATTCAATCTTAATTTACTTCATTTTAAAAGTACGTGGACACCTGACTATCACACCTATATGTGGGCCTTCGACCCTATTGAACACCTTTGGGACGAACTGGAACGCTGCCTGCACGCCAGGCCTCCGTGGCTGTGGCTCTGGCTCTGCGCTCTTGTGGCTGAATAAGCACAAATCCCCAAAGCCATGCTCCGTAAATGAAGTGGAAAGTATTCCCAGAAGAATGGAGGCTTTTAATAGCAGCAAAGAGGGGGACCAAAACTTAATAACAATGCCGATAATTTCAGAACGTGATCTTCAACAAGCACAAATGGGTGTGATGGTCAGGTGTCCACATACTTTTGGCCATATAGTGTTCATATTTACAAGGAACGAGAACATCATTACATGATTATGTAGCATGAAGGCAACAGGAAAGACTATTAAACTGTTAATATTTACAATCGTCTATTAAAAGTTCATAACTGAGATAGGCCTATACACACAACTAAGGGAATTATGCATACAACGATCGTCGCTCATCTTTGGGAAGCGTTCTCATAAAATATCATTCACTAGCGATGTTAGGAATTCAGCACTTCAGGGTATGCTGTTATTGGAAAATAATCACTGAAGTAGTGGCATGATGCTGTGCATACAACAGTAACTGCTAACTGCTAATTATTTTTATTAATTAAAGAATAACACGTCATACTTCATACTTTATCTGTTTATAGTTACATTTAATGATGTGGAATATCCAAGAAACAAGTTAGTTCCTATTATCACTTATTTTATATCAGCTATACTTATATTATAAACAGCCATCCTCTCTTTTTTCTACCAACCTCTCTTTTTTTGCCTCTCCTGAAGTCAAAACAAACAAGTTAACACAAAAAAATCACAGCTTGTCACGTTAGAGAGAAACCGGAAGTGAAGTCTTCTGACCTGAAGACTTTCCCGTGGCTGTAAACTTGCCTGTTACAAAGCGCTCCCAGTGGAGACTCCTTTCATAAATGTTACATAAACATCTCTTTACAGGAAGCTTCACCTTCTCAAAGATTATACAGTAGATATTCCTTTGTTAAATAACAATGTTTTTAATCCGTTTATTAAGTTGTTAATCTTAAGTTGTTGTGTAGCTCTTTCAGCAGCAGACTGCTACACCCCCAGCGTAGGAAGGAGCGCTACCGCAGGTCACTCATACCAGTGGCTGTCACACTTTACAACACCGCATTACAGTGATGTTCAGTTGCACAATATTTTATAATTTTATATAATTTTATTTCTTACAACTGTGATGTTCAAATGTGCAATAATTTCTATAATTTTATTTCTTTTATTATTCCTAAGGTGTATATACAGTTATAGTTTTAACTTTTCTTTCTTCCTTCCTTTTCTTTCTTCCTGCTCTTTAACTGTCTGTGAGCTGCTGTGATAAGATTTCCCCACTGTGGGATCAATAAAGTTTATCTTATCTTATCTTATCTTATATATAGGAACGGTAATACATTAGAATGAGGGAATTGACAAACCTTACAGCTGGAGCTACTGTTAGAGAAGACCAATCAGAATTGAGAATGCAACAGTGCCATGGTATAAAATTAAACATTACATTCCCACATGTTAATGAAAAGCCTTGACCTATGAAAACAATCCTCCATTGTGCATGGAGGGAAACAGACAAATCTCTCGCTGCTTAAAGTCTTAGGGAGATTAGAGGAGGTCAAGCACAAAGACCAGGGAGAGCGAGGAGAGTTATGGAGAAGTGAAGTAATCCTACTAGAAGGCTGAATGGAAGGAGGGAGCCACTGTGTAGTCCTTTATAAGCACACCAACACTGGGAGGGGGATACTGTGGCATGGCTGCTATACAACTGGCTTACACTAGGGCCAAGCACAGTGGAATATGGCTTTACAATAAAAGAAGGCTTTGTGAAACAGTAAGCCTGATGGGAGAGCAAGAAATCTTCCGTGAAGGCTTGAGAAATGCTCTTTTTTTTTACATGAATTACAGGAATTCAGCTGCAGTCATTTGGCTATGAATCGAAATTCCTTCGGATACTTTTCACCGGTTCACATTTTATACCACTGAATGTCTGCAGTTTTGCCATCCTTCGCAGTGAATATGGTTTAGCAAAGCGTGTAAGGACTTTTTAAGCAAAATAAAATAACACACTTCAACCAAGCTCACTCACCATGACAGCACAATGGCTCCACGGTTGACTGAAGCCCATGTTTTCAGCTTTTCTAACCCCACCGTCTCCAGGAGGATCCGGGAGAAACGCTCTGCGGGCACACGAGCACACACACACACACACACACACACACAGAGCAAACCAATAAACAGCAGTGTCACAGTCAAAATGTAAGCAACAATTCAATTTCAAAACTTGAAGGTGAGGTCTTTATTATTGGGTTTTTTTCCCCCCAACTGAATTTCCGTGGCTACAGGGGTTGCAAATAAAATGTCGAGACGCTACACGCTTACCCTCTCGCTCGGATGCTTTCATCTTAGAGTCCTGCTCAATCAGCCATTTCAGCACAAGATGACCAGCAGGGTGTTCAGCCATGTGCAGCTAGAACAAAGAAAGGAAAAAAAGATTTTTACTTTGGCCATAAAGCTTTAAATCCGTTTAACACACTTGAAGTAACACACAATACAATGTGTTTTTCAATCCAAGCAATTTGTTTTTTGAAAGACACATTTAAAGTGGCCTACAATTAAATATAATCTACACAAGTTTTGATGCAATACAGTGTGATTCAGAATTATGCAAAGATTTTAATCAGAAAGTGTTGACTCTGAAGAGTAGAAAGCCACACCTCCTCCTTATATTTGAGGTTCTTATTGTTGTATCATTTAATACACTGCTTTTTGGGAGAAATGGGAATGTTTATACCATAGGCTTATATCACACATTAGAACCCATGTATTCTTGGTTTAACAGCCTTCTGTCTCCTCATTCCTTGATTCCTCAGACTGCATTTTAAGAATTGGTACTTCACAAAAAGATGGCAGGTTGCCACTGATTTCTGGAGATGCGAGGCAAACATGCTAACCACTAAGCCACCGCGCCCCTCCCAAATATTCCACAGCCTTCATTATGCATCCATAACACACCTGTCCTTCCACACCGCCGGGCACAAAGTCTTCAGCTGCCAGTTGGGCTACGGCTTCCATGGCCGGTTGGAGGTCACCGACAGCGGCTCCCAGGATGTCACTGACTACTACACTGCAGGCTTTATCCATCACCATGGAGTGAGTGTTCTCACACAGGTACTGTAGCAGAGGGGGAGAAACAGCTTCCAAGAGCTCTCGCCTCCTCACGGCCATGTCCTTTTTGCTACAGAACAAACAATATATTAGCTATAACAAGATAAAACCTGGTTTAACTTACAAGCTTGACTACAAGTACATAGTTCTTATTCTAGCATGTTTAACCAGCATGTCTCCTTACTATACTTATAGAAGTCAAGGACTCCTTGCTGCAGAACCAAAAGTCCAGGGGGTGGAGTCAGACCTAATCCAGCTCCTCCTACCTGGGCAAAGTCAAACCAAAAGTCCAGGGGGTGGAGACAATTAGTTGTGTTTCAGGCTGTGTTGTTAAGTGTGGTGTTCCATGTTGTACAGTGTCTCGTGGGTTAGGGTTAAGGGTAGAGGGTTAAAGGAGGAGTTGGATCAGGTCCAGCTCCACATCCTGGACTTTTGGTTCTACAGCACGTCCTGTTAGAGTGTAGTGTTTTTTTTTAATAAAAAAAAAAAAAAAAAAAAACACCACAAGTACTGCTTTCAATATACAATCATTACTTTTTCATTTATTAGTGAAGAAAGATCTAATCTTGTTCTTGAAATGTAGCTATTATACCTGGAAATAAATAAATAAGGCTGTGTGTGTGTGTGTGTGTGTGTGTGTGTGTGTGTGTGTGTGTGTGTGTGTGTGTGTCTGACCTATGGGCATTGCCATCCCCCTTCTCCAGCAGCTGCACAATTTCAGGTAACAGGTGAGCCGGGTCTCGAGGGCTAAGCAAATACAGCAGCACCTTCTTGCCGTGTTTATTACTGATGACCTCTTCCAGGGAACTCACCAGCTCCTGGGAATTACAATATTCCGCAGTGAGTTTTTTTTTTTAAATGCCTTCCATTGACAATCATAAAATTGTAGACATTTGAATTTGTTTTCTATTTGATCTAAGGAACAGCAGACCTGTAAGTTTTCCATATCTAATGCATGCGCAAACTCTAATAAAGCGCTCCATCAGAATCATGATATTACAGGCAGATTCTCAATTACACAGAGCCTTCAGGAAAATGAGGCTAATAAAACTGTAAAACTGATTAATGACCTTCGGTGATAAATGCCCAGTTAAGACCAAAATAATATTGTGTATATGAGAAATTAAAGCACTCACTGATATAACTGCTTGCTTGACCAGTTTGGTGTCATCGATACAGTCGAAAGCTGCGAGTAGCACCAAGTGTCCGTATTCTCCCTGTGCAACAGAGCATCAGATTCATGAGCTGCTAAACGCACATAAAAATGTATACTCTATGTATATGTAGCTTTTCCATATAGTACTGTTTGTTTGGATTTAAGTTTATCGCCATACCAGCTTCAGTTGCTATTTCATGGCAAATACAGATATTAATCAAACATGCAGTAAAATTCAGCTTATTGAAGAGAGAAAAAAAAAAAACACATTTCTGTGTAACATGACAATGCTATAAACAATTCTTTAAATTTACTTCTGATAAAAATTGTAAAAGTCCATCTTACAAAACAAATCTTTCAAAGTTTGTCCTTATAAAAGGTGTTGTCTCATGACATTAAAAATAGGGCAGACCAGAAAAATGTTTTACAGTCAAGGGAGTGATACAATATTGACATTTTGGTGGTTCTTCGCCCTTCAATAAATATCCATGGGTCAGCCTGGTGTGGCCCATATGGCACCTTGTGTCCACCACCTGATCTAGATTTAAAAGGGTAGATGTATATTTTCCCAACTACGGGGCTTATTTCAAATAATTTGTTATTTCGACATTCTTCCCATTCCGCTCGCCATTTGTCAAATATATATGGTTGATTAAGGGCTTACGGTCAGAAGGTGGGATTTTGCACTCTCTATTTCCAGGAGGGCTTTTTTGCAGCCATATCTGCTTGTTCATTACCAAAAACACCATGTCCCGGAACATATGCCCCATAGAAGACTATGCTGTAATTGTGTCTTTGTAACGGATTCGCTTTCCATAGAGTACTGAAACATTTCTACACAAAGGGCTGCACTGTTAATTGTATTTCAGTGGTGATCACAATTTTATATTTAGCATTTAAAAGATCCACTGAATTAATGAGTCCAGTGGTATTTTGAATAAAGTAAAATTAAGATAAAATAAGTGTTTATTATATATGATGTGAAGAAAAATCTGGTGGCTGTTTAAGTGCTAAAAAGATCAACTGCAATAACAAGCCATTTCAGTCAAAAACAAGACAAAGTTCATGATAATTCTTTCAATATTGAAAATAAACAGCTGATTATTATTTCGGCCATCGCTGAGCAACTCTACTGTGCAACTGTATAAAAACTCAGTTTACCATTGCAAACTTGGCCATGTACGTCTTCATGGTTTTCACAATAACCTTCCTGTCCTGAAATACAGGTCACACACACATTTAGAAGAATGCAGTATCACAGGAAATGAGGTAAGTCTCTCACTTCTACCTGTTATGGCATTTCAGAAGCAGGGGTGAGCTCACCTTGGCCGTGCCGTGCCACAGGCAGTGCATAGCTACACGCGCGCCGTCATGTGTGTGCGCCATGTACACCACTGATTCCCTTATAGACTCAATCATTTCCTGCAATGCAGATTTAACACAGGTCTGTAAAATTCTGAAGTGATCTTAAATGCAAGTTCTTTTAATATTCATACCCTTCACTGGACTGATCACTTACTGTTCTCTGTTTGTCTGGTGCATGGAGGAAGAAGTCGAGGAACACTTTGTGGACGAGTGAATGTTTAATGACAGCTTCTCTGTCAAGGAAAAAAAAAAAACAAACGTATTAGACATAATTACATAACGTTAACAATCAGAAAACAAAAAATAATTCAGTCATTAAAAATGATACCAAAATTGAGTGTCGGATTTAATGTCACAGCATTTATGATTTTGGAATTTCATCGTCTCTGGCTGAAAAATGCTATCTGCGGATGAACATTTTGAAACGTGGTTTGTGCTATGCTCTTCCTGCACTGTTCACAGTAATTCTGCAAGTGCGAGTGAAAGAGACACATTCAGACAGAATTCAACGCCGTGTCCCAAACAGCACAATGCACACCGAGCTGATGCAGCCGCATTACTCACGACTACTCAGTATTTTATTGTGCACATCACTGTGACTGTCACAGTTACCAGAGCAGCAGATAATAGAGTAAAATCTCCCTACAATATCTTGTCCTTTAGCTAACATCAGCTGCGTGGCTCTTACTGTGACTACCTGATCAAGCTGCAGAGCTCGTGCAACGCTGAAACCGGGTATGACTCTGCAAAATTAGATCAACTAACCATCATCTGTCATTTTCTAGCTTCCCACCAAATTAGAGAAGAAATAAATAAATCATAAATGTTTAACCTATTCACCAAGAAAAAAGCTAAAACTCATTCAACTCCATTTTCCTCTTATAGCATAATTTTGGAAATCTTGCACTCGCTCTCTCCCTCCTGATTGGCTGCGGCTCCTGCCAACCACCATATATCTGGACTTGTTTCATGCCTGAAGTTGGAGCATGCTGAAATTTGATGCATCTGAACTAGTGTATGGCATACGAGTACAAAATTCGACAAATCCGACCTGACTCCCCTGACACATCGCTGACTTTTTATTATTATTATTTTTATTTTATTTTTTTTGGTTAAAATAATCATACACAAGTTTAAAAATGAAGAAAAACAAAATAACGATAATATAACACAAAAAACAAACATCGGCTGAATTTGCTAATTTAAAAACTGCTGTGGAGGGTGTGGCCTATTATTCTAATGTCCACACTTGGTTGACAAAAAAAACAAAAAAAAACAAAAAATAAATCATACATACTAGCTGTAAAAAAAAATTAAGTTAAAAATAAAGAAAAACAGAACCATCACCCGAATTCACTGATCTAAAAATGGTTGTGGTGGGCGTGGCCTAATATTCTAATGTTCACACTTGATTGACAGCCCCCATTTCAAGACTCCCAGCTTGATACACACAATCTTTACTCTAAATGAACCCTGCCCACTTTACACATGGCACAGTACATGCATACATTGGACAGTCGCTGATTATTCAAGCTTACTTTTGAGCCATAGGTGTGAGGATCTGTTTCATTTCTTCCATGATGCTCTCCACTTTATCTGGATTGTTCTCCAGGACCTTGTCTATCGTAGGACACACTGATGACTGGAAACAAAAGCCTGCTGTTACTATCTAACAAGGCGTCAAGTAACTCTAAACCAAGAGCAGCAAGTAACTGGAACATGAAGCAAAACCAGAGGAAAAAGAGGAAGCCTGAAAATATTGCTACCTTGCAGACTTGGAACGTGTTTCCATAAAGCTCCTCTGTAAGCATGAGTCTCTGGGAGAGGATGGCCTTGTCGTTGTAAGCATACTCAACCACAGACGAAGCCTCCGAGTGTCTGAGCATCTGTCTGACCTTCCCCTTAAAGGCCACCATCACCTCTGCGACCTGTTTCTTGTTCCTGATGGACAAAAGCTGAGTTTAATCATTTTCTCTCTCTCTCTGGGTCACACTGAATATATAAAAGCCATACAATCCACTTTTTCCATTCCTTTGAATTTCACACACTTCTTCCTCCAGTGTAATCAACTGCTATTTTTCGCCTTATATGTGACACAGATTTGTCTTTACCTGGATCGCATCAACAGCAAACATCATATTCAGGCTGACATTTTCAGTTTTAGTACTTTCATATGTGGTACTGAAATCTGATAACGTCTGATTGGTATTCATGCTACTTTTACTCCAACTCAACAGTCATCAATTTTGCAATAGTGGAAATGCTTGAAGGAGGGTTTTTTTTTTTTTAGAAAGTGCATTCAGGTCATGTTACCAGTTCAGACTAGTGTCATATATACACCATGTTAAAAGATTACTTGAGCAATCTAACAAAACTGGATTTAAAAAAAAAAAAAAAAAAAAAAACAGATGAAATTAAGCACGTAGTCATGTAATGATGAATCTTTTGCACGTAGTCATGTAACAATGAATCACATGCTTTCAGTGGGTGTGTAAAACATCACTGGACAAAGCTGAAGCTGTGGCTAAAGAACAGTAAATTCTCAAAGAGTTCATTATTGTCTAACAAACGTTTTAGTGCTTAATGATTAATGAGGTCCTATCAAGCCAATGAGGAAATCTGAAAGATGGAAGATGGAAGATTGGATCTGCTACTGCAGTCAAAGAAAGATCATGTTTAAAAGGATAAAAAAAAAATTTTGGCACGCCTTATTTATAGTATATTCTCTTCGATTACTTTTCCCATCCTAAGAATTCATAAGAACGTCATGACAGATATTGTTCAAAAGCTGGGCATCCTCGAGTATAGTTAGCATTTTATTATAAGAGCATATGTGACGGATATTGTACTTGATTTTGTGTAATGCCTCACACACAGAGCCTAATGAGTGCATTGCACCACGCTCTCTCCGATCTTCTAGCACTGCTCAACTGGTCCCACCGTCTCTCAGGGTACAAGGAAGGCGTGCATCGAGACTCTTCTCTGTTCTGGCACCTACTGTAGGTGATGGAATGAACTTCCCCTAGACGTCCGAACAGCTGAGTCACTGGCAGTCTTCAAACGACGTCTGAAGCCCTACCTCTTCCTGAAGTACTTAAGTTAGCACTTAAAAAAAATAAAAAATAAACTTTGTATTGTCTGAGTACTTGTTACTATATTACCTCCCCAACAGAGTTTTTGGACTGATGGTATTCTTAGTCTGTGACCTAGCGAATGTATTTGTAAATGTATTATAATGTATTTATTGATAGAGACTTCCGAGCACTTTTGTAAGTTGCTCTGGATAAGGGCGTCTGCCAAATGCCGTAAATGTAAACGTAATGACAGTGATTTTATCATTGAGAAACATGGTTACTTACCCATACATCAAAAATTTCTTTACAATGTTCCTTGCATATTTGGATTTACTCAACTCCACCATGTGATCTGGACAAAGTGACAAATTCAAAAAAAAAAATTTTAAATACAATTCGCAAAAACAATTTTAGACCAATGTGCTAAAATACTGCTGTCGTGAACACACACCTTTGAGTTCATCGAAGATCTCTTGCCGCTGCTTGTCGTTCCCAAACTGTATGAAACACTGAAGCACTCGAGTCGAGTCATGGGCAAATGCAATCTAGAAGAACATGACATAAGAGGATAATTATTACTGCAACTGCAAATCAAATTATGTACAGAAATAAAAAGAAAGACCACTGCATCTGCTACATCGCCCTTCATTCAGCGGTAATGCTCTGTCTCTGTGAGACAGCAACACACTCTTAACTATGGTCTTGCTCTAAGTGTCAATCTTAAACAAAACCAAAGTCTCAAAGTCCTTAGTAGTGCACAAATACTCAATGCTGGTCTGTCTAACATACACAGAGTCTTGTTAGCACTTACAACATGAAGGCTAAAACAAGTACTCACCGTCTTTATCTTGCCCCGCACAAGCTCCTGCAGTTCTTTCATCAACTTTGCTCTCTTGTCTGCGCCACAGTCTTTCCTGCAGCCAAAAACACAACCACAGTGACACAATGCAATCACGTGCAAATTACACGTGTGTGGAATTGTAATCTGTTCACTACGCAAAAGGGAAAATTAGATGTGTTTAGCAGCTCAGACGTGTGCATTTAGACACAGTAGGAATGCATCAACCCGATACAGGCCACTGTAGGTCTAAAACACAGGCTCAAGTGTCAAGTCAAGTGGGTCTTTATTGTCCTCTTTACAGTTTGTATACATTGGATCGAAATGTCATTTCTCCAGGGCCATGATGCAACACGTAGCGGTACACAAGACTACATATAAGTGCAAATACACAACAGTGTGAGACGAGTGCAGGACAATAAATAGACAGCACAATAAATAGACAAGACAATAAATACACAGAGCATGGGCTGTAAACTGTAATTATTGAGTAGCAGCCAATAAGTGTAGCAGTGATATTGGCAGCACTATCTGTTTTGGCAGATCTGTATTGAATCGGATTTTAACCCTCTCAGAGGTCTGTCTATTTTTTTTTTTTTTGCCATGGACATGATTGACATCTGTTGCTGATTAAGATATCCAGATTTCTGATTGGTGCAGAGATTGATTAACAACACTGACGACTGGTTGATGATCTGCAAGCTCCAGGCCTGTTGTTTATAGTACAATTTTTTTTCAAACCGTGCGTCTCTTTAACAAGATGCAACTTAAAGCAAGGTTCTACACCAAGAAATTAATCAATAAGGCACGATGTTTCAGACCTCAGCAGGATAACATTTTCTAATCCAATTATATATGCTGTGAACGCATGCGATATTGACTGCTGCAACGCAGATCATGCTCGGGAGCACACGGCACACCTTGTCCTAAAGCCCACCACCATCACAACTCCGGCTGAGCAATAGCGTATGGAGGGAATAAAACAATTAACAATAGGGCTGTCACCTCCCTGAAGTGGAAGTTAATAAGAAAGGAAATGCAAAAAAAAAAAAAAAAAAAAATGCAGCTTGTCACATGACTGAGGTCTTCTTTTCATACATTACATAAATGTCTCCTTACGAGAAGCTTCACCAGCAATGTTTATATATTTTTTTCCTATTTGAAAAGAACACTTTTTAAACATCTGTTTATTTTAAGGCTTTAATGTCGAGCCATACAGGTCCTTGTGAATGAGCTGTTACTATAGAAATAATGACATATTAGGAGCGCATCAATATAAACCTCTGAACATTACATCATAGCGCATGCTGTTAAATTTTATTCAACAACTTCTGACCAATCAGATTTGAGAATTGAATAGCAATAACTGCGGTATAAAATGATACTGATATAGTGATCAATCACAGAAGAATAAGCATCATGCCCCCTTTATGAACTTAACTCACTCCATAAGCAACTGATTGGACATAATAATCTAATTTTGTACTAAATGTGTCATTTTCACCCTTTTGCAATAATGTTGTTAAATCATGACATAATATTTCTGCCTCATCACCTACCCCTTATCACATTTTTATTTATTTATTTTTACAGAGAATAGGTCACAGTCACATTGAGGAAGTTACTATCAGATCAGCATCAGTTATCGGTGGTTCTCAAAGACCCAATATCATATTGAAAATGAACAAATGGGAACAGAGCAGCACTAAAACACACTACATAGACACAATAATGACCATGTCATGGAGAATTGCTCACCTTCGGACTATCTCCCACACTTGTTTGGCTCTGTTCACTATGTGGTAGCTCTCTTTCTTATCGTTCTGTTGTCGGTTTTGTTTCAGCTCTTTCTTCTTTTGCTTAAACTCATTCCACTTGGGTTTCTTTGCCTCTGAGCCTGCACAGGTCAACATAACCACACACATCAGCAATGACCATATGGCTCAACTGTCAGAATTACACTGCTAACAATTAAAAAATAATGTTACACACCTTCTTCTGAGCTTTTATGATCTTCTGACAATTTTCTCTTCTTTGTCATTTTTCCTTCTGTTGGCTTTTGCTTGAAGAATTTCTTTGGTCCTCCTTTCCCTCCTGGTTTTGAAAAAGGTTTCTTTTTGTCCGAGTTGTGATGTTTAAAACGAGGTTTCCCAGCAGGCTTTCCCTCAGGTTTGCCTAAAGGTTTTCACAGAACAACATTTTAAAAAGTCTTTTAAAAAAGTCTTTTATTTATAATTGTTTACCCTGTTATGTATCAACAGCAAAATAACAATAGGGAATACGTATAGCCATTTCCTTCAGAAGTACACATTATTACATTATTATTACTGCAATTATTTGCAAGTACTTGCACTTTACTGCATTATCTGTCATTATTACTGTTATTTATATCAGACTGTTATTTGCACATTATTGCTATTTGCACATCTGTATTTTTATCCATTGTATGTATGCATCAGATTGCATGCTTCATAATGTTTCTCTCAACTAATTACTCCGTAATTTTTATTTATTCTATTTAACTTAATTGCCATTTGCATTACTGGTGTGCATCATATAGTTTACCTTTACCTGTATGCTGTTAACCTACAGCACCAAAACCTTGTCTCAATTTAACTTTAACTGTTTGCACTACTGGTTGCAAATCTCATAATAAATTAGATATAGTAATAAACCAATAATAAACAATAAGGCTTGAACTTTTGATGCCACCTAGGCCAAATAATAATGATAATGATAATGATAATAATGTCTCTCAAAACACAGATTGTGCGTTTAAACTGTTCTTACCCTTCCCTTTAAATCCAGATTTCTTTCCATCTTTAAGGTTGAATGATTTCTTTCTTGGTTTGGACTCCATGGTGTCCAGCCAAACTGCAAAACAGCAACATTAAGAAATCTCCCTGAGGATACACCAGGAATATTTCTCATAACCACTGAGAAATACTTCTCAAAAGCACTGATTTTTTTTTTTTAAATATCCACATATACTGTTGCACGTAACTGCTCCAGCATGCCTGCTATCGTTAGCTGAAAGCTCAAGCCATGCTACATATAAACTTTGTTAAGAACCGCTGGATAAATGTGTTATACTTTATCTTCGGCAGATCACAAAATTACTGGCTGAAAATACAACAAATCTGAGATGCAATACAGTTTAAGACATGTCCATACAGAGATAAGCGTTATTTTCTCTCAATTCTAACAGACACGTTTAACAACTTACCCATGTGTGTTGAGAAGAAATGCTTTACGGCACTCCCTGCTCCGACTGTCGTGAAAAAGCAAGGCGTTCCTTTCGCGACACAACAATCGGTTTACGGTCTTAATGTCAGCTTCCAAATGGCATATAATGATTTATTTTATTAAGGCTATGTATTAAGTTCTACACTAGATGCGTGTTACTCTTGGAATAATACATCAAACATGCTGTTGCTCTGTAAAATTAATCAGCAGACTATAGTGTAGGACTGTGGAAATTCCTGCTTCTCCCCTGCGCTGATTAAATGCTCCCAGCATGCTTTGCGTATTCTTTAACAGGGTCATTATACTGTTATAATTTATTAAATTATATATATACACATATACATATACATAATAATTTATTAAATGTGTTTAAAACCTTGAAATATGTTATATATATATTTTATTTATTTATTTATTATTATTTTTTTCCTGTAATGAACAGTTTTAATGAGCTAAGAGTCATATGCATTCATTATGTAGTAATTAAGCAATTTTTCAATGTCCACAAAGAATGTTCATCCAGTTTTATAGAAATAAAAATGAATAAAATCTCTAGATAATAGAACAGCTCAATCATTATTGTTCATTAAAAAAAACTAGGTATCTCCCCACATTTGCTGTCAACGAAACTGTGACTGTGATGAATCTCCTCTTTAAAGTAATGAATTCTTCCATAATTTTTGCAATTTTAAATAAGTAAAGTAAAATAATTTTCTTCACCTCTAGAGAACAAGTACATGTTCCAGACTTATTTTATCTTAGTTATAATCTTTTATTTTGTGTAATCACTCGTGACAGTCTTCATCATCTATGACGAATTGTTTGGAAAGATTTTATACATTTTGCAGTTTTATTTGTTTACTTAGTTACTTAGTAAAAAAGAGGGTTGATACAGTATGTACAGTGACACAGTTTGCTGAAATAAATTAGAAAAGTGATTTGTAAAAATAAAATATGGTAGGGGTAAATAGAATGATGAGTCAAACATATTGAAGAGATAAATAAAAATATAAACTTGCCCATCCTTACTCAGAAATAGTACGGCAACGACGATACACTTATTCGTGAATGTTATATAAGTGTTTATGAATGTTACAGTTATGTAAAATTAATTGTAGTTTCATGAATAGAAATGTGTATTTACAGGATCTGTTTTACCTTTAATATTAAAATAAAAGTGATACTTGCCTGATTTTATGTGGTAACATGTTTTGTCACCTACCTGTTTGCTACAATAATTTTAACCAATAATGCAATGAAAGGTAATATCAGAGTCATAAAAACAAAGCCACTCATTAGTTCTGGATTACATATTTTATTTGTATTCAAGTTACACCAAAACAATTTTGCAGGATACAGACTCCACAACACACTCTTAAGCAACACACAGCTCTTATAGAGATAAAGCGTGCATAATAACTGATTATCTCAGCTTGTATGGGGCATTTCTAGGAACTGAGTGAGGAGTTCAGAGCAGATTGAAAATCCCAGCAACAAATGGTGAGTTAAGCATACCTGAGAGAGAGAAAGAGGGAGACAGGGAGGGAAAAACCTTTTAACGAGATCTCCGACCATCACTGCACTAACTGATATAAAATTGTTCTGAACACGACTACTTCAAACTGTCAAAGAGTCTTTAAGCACAACCATCAACTGCTGCTCAGGCTTTTGATAGGATTCTCCCTTTTAAGCTTTTTTGGTTAAAAGAATCTGCCAAAATAATTAAACATCATTAAGGAGCAAATAATATCTATAATAGGAGCTATTTAGCTAAGCTTCAATTCAAAATATGTATAAAAGAGGCCTATAGTTGCAATTGCCTCTATGAAAGAATAGACTATGTAGTGTATGCTATCTTTTCTTCTGCACTTTTGTCATTTTAATTGTTTCTGTGATTACTTTTGAAAGCTATCCTGTAGCTTGGGTAAGAAACTATATAGAATGTCAAGCCTGCACGTGTGGCGACCTATGAAAACCCATCAGATGTTACTGTGGCTGAATTCTGGAAATCTGAATAAAGAGGCAACAACAAAGTTCACATTTAAATGCCACAAGTGACTTTTACGTCAGGTGACCAGACAGAAACTAATATGGATGATGCGTATAATCAAAGTGAGACCTCACTTTTTCCAAATGTAAACCTATAATTCTTTACAGTTTGACTCTAATATTATTTTGCCATAAGTTGATTTGGTTATAAATGGAGAAGTACTGTAGGTGGGGGGTCTTTCAGTGGCATTGGAGTCAATGGGATTTTATCCTTTTTTTTTACTTTTGGTAGGTAAACAGACTTTGAATACTTTAATGTCACAACAACGTACAATAACTGAACCATATTCAATTCAGGAAAGTCTGTTTTTAGAATTAAATATATTAGAAAATGTCAAATTTTGACTACGTAAAGGATTTTCCCAGGCTGCCACACATGTACTGTATGTTCTTCAGCAGTTTAATGTTATTATTATGTTTTAATAAAAAGCTGTCAGCTCAGCCATATAAATTATTATAGGGTTCTTTTTAACTACCACTGCAGCTTCACATGACTTTACTTTACCCAGCCTACTCCACGGATGCCACATTTCCAGCCACTGTGGCACTGACTACTCTGCCAATCCTCACATAATGCTCTTTACTGCTGTGGGCTCTTTACATCTGCAGCCACCCTGGCATCCTAAACAGGCAGACACATACACACGTATGTAGTGAACAGGATGAAAGTTTAATACTGATACTAAGCAAAATACTAAGAAATAGATTTATTATTTTTGAAAAGTATGTAATACATTAGCCTTTAGTAACTAATATCCCTAATGAAAGAAAAGCACTGTTGTGTTTATCAGAAAAAAAATATCTGTATAAGGATAAGGCCTATAAGGTTTGTATCTCCGGACAAACTTCAAGACACCACCACTAGATAGCAGTAAAGGTATCTGCTAGGCAGCATTCCTACACACAAGTAGAACATTTTAAAAAGTATATTTTCTGTTTGTTTAACAGTGCCATGATTTTCCTGCATGGTAAATGCACA
Source organism: Pangasius djambal (assembly GCA_022985145.1). Lineage (NCBI taxonomy): Eukaryota > Metazoa > Chordata > Actinopteri > Siluriformes > Pangasiidae > Pangasius > Pangasius djambal. The sequence goes on from CM040991.1 coordinate 17,751,609, forward strand.
CTTTCTAAACTACCTTTAAAAGTCAGAAAACATCCTCGTGTAGGTTTCAGATAAGAGAAAAAGACAACAAATTTAGACTTAGAAGTTATACACTTAATGCAGTCTGGAACTATTTTCTGGAATAATTATTCATCTATAAGCTATTATTTCCCAAAAGTCAGAAGTTATGTGTTTATTTGATAAATAAATAAATAAATAAATAAATAACAGTTGCTTTTAAAATTTCCTTTACCTCTCAAGTTCTATGAACAAGCTATATCATTCACTTAGATCATCTTTCAATTTCGTAGCCCACAACCATGAAATGAATTTCAAAATACCCAATATATTTAATATTTCATGTCTATCTTTATCAATACTAACAATAATTATGGACACAAAACTATGCGTGGGGATCCTTCTGATGATGTGTGTGTGTTAAATAAAAAATGGAGGTCATGTCACAAGAACATGTTTCCTAATTTACCAGCTCTATTTCAGTTTCATCATGTTACACTCATGTAAAAAAAAAAAATTTATGGTTAATGTTTTTGGTATTGGTCTGCTTTTAGTACAAACTGGAAATGAGTCATTTTGAGGCAAATAGAGTTCATGCTAATGATAGCTGCGAATGAAAGTTTAGTGTGATGCCTACCGGAAGAAGGGGTTTTTAAGGTCCAATGTGTTGCCAGATTTAAAGCCAGACTCATCAATTACAGCTGTGATATGAATGTCATAGCTCTGCCTGTCAAATAAGAAAGACAGTACACTGTAAATTTCAGAATGATCAGAGAAAAACATCACAGCTGGTTACTAAACCAATGTAGCTTTAGTATATAATACCTCTTGTTGGCAATCAGTAGAACCCGTCCAGATAGTGTCTGGCCTATTTTGGCAAACAGAGGCGTCTGTAGGAGACATCGGACCTGGTACCAGTGGGACAGTGGCTCATGCGGTGCAGTTGACAGCCACACTGTTGTCCTATGGAGTACAGCATAATGACCAGTTCATTACTTTAGACACTATACCTGAAGGCATATTTCACATCAGTTTAGTGTCTTAATTCTCACTTTGATCCTACAAATGCCACATCAAACCAGAACGCAAGTCCATGAATCAGTCCTGACTGCATGAGTTTGAAGACGAATGGAATTTCCATCCTGTACAACCAAAAAGCCACATGTTAACATTTTATTTACAAGCTTTATCAACTATTCTATGATACTATACCTGTGTAAGTCCTCTTCTCTTGCTTCCATAAAGTTAATGCTGTGTTTTACAGACCTGGCCATCAGAATCTGAGTTTCAAATGTATCCTGGAAAAGACAGAACATCAAAATCAAAATGGACAAAATTTTTAAACAAGCAAGAGAAGTAAGTATGTGGAATGTGGAGACAAACCACAATCGGCTGTCTGAAGAACTCGTCCATGGCCGCAGGATGAAGTCCACTCAGGTTTACCCCGTAGAAAGAGGTCTGGAGCCTGAGGAAACATTTATTTCAGTGTTTATGATAATAATGAATACATAATGTCCATATAGAGGCAAGTCTAATTTAAAAAAAGGCATAATAATTAATATAGTGATTTTAAAAATAAGTTATTTCAGTAAAAGGGAACAACCTCAAATCGTATAACATTGGAGAAAGAGAAAAAAACTGCAAAGAGAAACTGCAGTCACAAGGTATAGCTCATCAAAACAGTCAGACAGCCTGATAGTTGCATCACAAAATGATGTTCTAAAAATAACAATAAATTAAATGTCCAAAGGCAAAAGCTGTTCATTGTGAAGCTGGAAATTGACAGGAAATTGTAGGGCTGAAATAGCAGAGCTGAAAGACATACAACTTGGTTAAAGCAGCCCAAAACCTCAGACCAGTAAGCACTGGAAAAAATAATAATATGATCTGATGACTTGTCTTTCACCCGTTGTTCCATATTCATAGACATTGTCACATTTATAGAAAGCCAAAGAATCAGTGAAGCAAAGGAAACCTCTGATGAGAAACAGACTCATATTTATTAAACTTGTCAGACTGAGTGTTGACATAATATCACTTTTTGCCTTTATTACATCTTCATGAAGCCATTCCCCAAAAATTGGACAACGGTCTCTATCACATTTTCTGTTAAAGGACTGCTGATAAAATATGCCTCAGTCTTTCAGAGAAAAAAAATAGACATGAAAACTGAAAGAGAAAGAAACACCAGGACTATGTGGGTGGTTATGAGAACAAAATATGATAATATATAGATGTAAAAAAAAAAAAAAAAAAAAACAATACTAATAAAGAAAGAAAATATGAGTTCCAGTTCATGAACCTGAACTACTGTGAGCTTTCATGTTAAAACCCTTTAACATTCTATAACATCTAATATTAATAAATTTTTTTTGGCTGTTTTCAAATTTTCAACACCAGTAAGTTATCATTAAGACGAGTAAGTTATAATATCAAGTGAAAATATCTCAAGCATAGACAACTTTATATGATATTTGCCCAATTTGCCCAACTAATCATAAAAGTATGATAAAAGACATGTATGACAATTATGCCTATTTTAGGACATTTATCTTCATTTTAAGCTTGAAATTGTCATGTTCTATTGGCAAATATTTTCTTTGTTCTAGCAATAAATGCTTGAAATTAACAAAAATAATTTTCTGGCCATAGAACAAGATTACAAATTTCAAGCTTGAAATTAGTACGAACTTCTAAAAATAGCATAATAATCATTTATTATAGCTTTATTCAAAACTGTTTTACTTGCAAGATATCATTTTTTCCACAGAGTTGAGAAGTGGCTTGCATGGGCAGATTCCCCTAATATCTGATTACAGGTAAAAACAAGCTGTCATCATGTGCATACTGAGGGAAGCGCTGATATATCACCCATAATGATATGTCATTAAGTCATCCATTACACAGTGTCATTGATATGAACTTGAAAAAACATGATGAAACTAGTTTTTATGGCTGCATCCACATCAGAGCTTTAAGGTTCCAAAAATATATTCAGTACAGGAAGATTATTTCTCATTGGGCAAAAATTCACCCCAGATAACCTGAACCACCTTCCCGGCACTTTGCTTGGTTAACTCCATCGTTGTAGCAGAGAGAAACAGAGATGCAGTGGACACCTTTTCTCTTTGCTGTGAGTCAGAATTGGACTCCGCTGGAGCATTCAGCAGCAGGAAGCCCGCTTGGTATGGGTCACAGCACCATGTGAGCAGAATGTGAGCTGTGGGTGGTGGGCCGACTGCCATTTCTCTGTGACGGCCAACTCCAGGCCCTTGGGAGACATCAAATAAACCATGGAGGAGACTATAAACATTCAAAGGGAAGCATGAATCTGTGCTGGAGCCATGGTAAGAGGGACTGTAAGGGCAAGGAGGGGTCAGGCATGGTCTGTTGAGACGCTGGTATTTCTCCTCAACCCATCATCCATGGAGGAGTGGAACGTATGAGCATGAGTATGAGCTCATCCAGGTCATCTTCAAGATTTCCAAGAGCAGGCTTTTGTATTTATAAACTACAATATCATTACTAGCAACTAGGAATGTGCAAAAATACATTAAAACATGTTTATAAGTTTTGATTAGTTGACGTCTCCAAGCAAAGAATTTTCTGTTCACAGAAATAAACAGAAATGTATTTTGGTACAAATGCCATTTTATAAAACTTCATATAAATGTATGCTAACTTCATATAAATAAATGCCAGTATGGCTTGTATAAAAATTGTGCAGGGTCTTGACCCTTTTTATATTTTCCCGGCTCATTTTATCCTCTGAAGACTATGACGACGAAAGTGGTGAGATTAGTTACCAGAAGTTGGAGCGTGCATGGTGCTCCAAGTAAAGCTGCTCATCTGTAAATGGGGCCAGGTGGATATCACTGAAGGTGGGGAACATCATACCTTACCAAAAAAAAGAAATATTTGGTTCACCCAGTGACAGTGATACACACTCACTGTAAACTGGCTAATTCTTGCAGCTAACCAATTAAGCAATCACGTGGCAGCAGCCCAATGCGTAAAAGCATGCAGATACAGGTCACGCACTTCAAAAAACAGATCATGTTTTTTTTCCAATCAGCAACCATCCAGTTTCGATGAGCCTGTGTCCACTGTAGTCTCAGATGCCTGTTCCTGGCTGACAGGAGTGTTAAACAATGTGATCTTCTTCTGTTGTAGCCGATCTGCTTCAAGGTTTGACGTGTTGTGCATTCTGAGATGCTTTTCTGCTCGCCATGGTTGTAAAGAGTCGTCATTTGAGTTACTGTAGTCTTTGTTTTTTCGCACCTAGTAGTTTCTGAAATACCCAAACCAGCCCATCTGGCACCATGCCATAGTCAATGTCACTGAGATCACATTTTACCCCATTCTGATGTTTGATGTGAACATTAACTGATGTTTTTGACCTGTATCTGCATGATTTTATGCGTTGCATGAATGTATAAAGTGGTCAGTGAGTGTATAATAGTTCAAGCAAAAAGTACTGTGAAATAAACAGGAATGAATTCTAAATGGTGAGTGCTGTTGAAATCCATTCAGTAACAGTTACTCATTTTGGTGTCGGTTATTCTACACCATCCACAAACCTTTAGGCTTCAGCCATTTTTTGGAGTGTAAATAGCTCTCCAGCATCCTCTCATTGAGAAGCATGTAGCCAATGGGTTCTGAGATGATGACGTCCACATTCTCAGGGCAGGACACCTCTTCGATCTTCCCAGCAAGCACGATGATCCTGTCCTCCAAGCCATTACTCCTCACTAGTACCTGAGTCATATAGATATCTCAGTCAATTATTGTCGTCCACATTATTACCAGGCATTAGTTTCTGTTTACTCAAGTATTTTTTACAATCTTCCCTCCATCTAAACACACACACACACACACACATGCATACACACATAGTAACTCTGTCACAGAACATTTAGTGTGCATGCAGCAACACAGGCAAAAATGTAAGCCATGCTGATAATGATCACCCAACAACCCAAGATAACACTGCGTACCTTTATTGCAATTTCTAAACAAAGATGAAACTTAAGCTTTAGCTTAGAAGCTGTACTTGGCAAGTTTTCTAGCAGTGTGCTGGAAATGACACGAAACACATCTGGTTGTATTTTAAAACTGTTACCAATGAAAATTGAGCAAAAATCAAGTATAAACTACGCCTGACTGTAGAGCAAGCATCCTCCCATCCATGAAAATATGCTTCCTTTCATTTCCTCCTCCCACCCCCTCATCACTCACTCTCTCTCTCTCTCTCTCTCTCTCTCTCTCTCTCTCACACACACACACACACACACACTCACAGCTCCATAGCCAAATGCTAGATCTGTCTATACGCCATTAAGTACTCAGAATGTCATGGTTTCAATTCATGTGCAAAGCAGCCTTGTGAGCCCTATTTATGTGAGCTGTGTTAGATGTTTTCCCCAGATCTATCACCTTGACCTCAAACGGAACTGTGTGCGACAAGTTATTTTCATGGTGCTGAGTGATTTATTGTGTGTGAACATGACCCAGTTTGCCAAGAACACTCATGATCTCACTACACACTGAAAGGTTTCGGCAACAGATTTTTTTTTCAAGACACTGAGATATTGAAGATGGTTTAGATGAAGAATGACACATCATTAAAGAGCACATTTAGTTTTTAAGCTTTCCGATGGAGGTAGAGTGAAATTAGGGAGACAAATCCAGTGAAGTGATGAATGCAGTGTAAGTACTTCTGCATATTTGGCCACAGAACTGGCCTCCACTGCGTACACTTTCCTAGCTCCAGCCTGGATGGCAAAAAAGGACAAAATCCCTGTTCCACAACCAACATCAAGCACCACCTGTACAAAGAGAGATGATGAAAAATACCTAAACAATTTATAAAATGTCACAATGATCAGAAGTGCTTCGTTAACCAACTAACTTTATCTCTGAAGTCAATGTCGTTCAGTAAAATGGCTTTTTGGTATGTGGCTGTTCTCAGATAATCCTGAAGCATGTTCTGCTGCTGTGAAAGACAGCCATAAAACTGCAAAAGGTAAATAGAAATGGTTATATTATAGAAATAATTATATTATAATTATATTATAGAATTATATTATATATTGTGTATGTTATATTCATGCTAGAGATTTATTTCAAATTACAGAAAGCCTAGTATTTGAGGTTAGCCAAAATTTTCATTTACACAATTTTCCCCTTTCTCATATATTAACATTAAATTATATTAAATGTTAGTATAAACAATTAATAGTATGATGTGTCATTCTTTAATAACTTAGTAGGAAAGTAATCACCCTCAGGGTGGTAACGCATCACTCCATCCTGTCATTGATCATTTTTCTATAACGTACCTGTCGAATTTTATTCCTCACTTGTGATGCTAGCTAATGTTTGAGAGTTTAGGGGTATACAGTACTTGTCATTAGTTAGCTATAGTTAATGTTTATCTACATTCTTTGGCCGAAGACACACTAAGTTACTGCCAAAAACTAAAATCGGGGTGTAGATTTCTTTCTCCTTTTGATTCATTCTTCTACTATTCCTTTCGTATTTTGAGAAATATGTTTGTGTCTTTGTACTTTAACTTGAATTAAAAATTTGAAGTTAATTAAAAGTCTGCTCCTTAAGTTTTGCGCTGAAGCCATGAGGCTAATTGCTAACAAGTAAGGAAAGCTTAGGGCTAAAAGTTTATGCAAGCACCGTGATAGAGTCATCACACACTCACTTCGAACCATGCTGGGTGTCTCAAACAGACTTGGTTACGTGTTACCTGACACTGTATGACACTCTGTTATGTAGAAAAATGGACAAAAGTGCACAGCTACGGTCAAAACAGTTGGAGTGGCCATCTTGAAAACAGCTGTAGCGGCCATCTTTGGTATCACTCCACATGGCACTTTGATTTCCAAAAATCTGCAGGCAGAATTGTGCTAGAAATGATTTAGATAAAAATATAGTTTTATGTATAGTATAGCTATAACTATGATAACGTTGTTCCTCTTTCGGCTGCTCCTGTTAGGGGTCACCACAGCAGATCATTGGTTCGCGTATTTGCTTTGGCACAGTTTTTACGCCGGATGCCCTTCCTGATGCATCCCTCCCCAATTTTATCTGGGCTTGGGACCAGCACTGAGAGCGCACTGTTGCACGTAACCACAGTGGCTGGGGTTGGTTCCCTGGTTGGGAATCAAACCCGGGCCGCAGCACTGAGAGTGCTGTGGCCTAAAAACTAGTCCTCCAGGGTCCTATAATTATAACTCTGGTAATATTTTTTATATACTATTATTATATATTTATTAATATATGTGTGATTACTATATTTTCTTAACACATATTGATCCTGTTGTTTAAAAATTGTGTGTGGTGATTGTAGGCATGAAGCACAATACACAACTGTTTAGCTACTTTAGCCTTGTAGATCTAGTGTAAAACGTGGTCTTGGTTGATCAGCTACGTTTGGAGTAAAGGGGAAATTGTGTAAATTATATTTTTTGGCAAAACTATCCCTTTAAAGGTCTTTGGACGTTCATTTGCTGCATCATGATTTCTGAAACACTGTTGTATCTGAAAGCTGGATATTACCTGGAAGTATTGGAGGGCAGATGAGTTCTCTGTCCTCTGGTCGAAAACTGACAGCTCTCTTCCACTGTCAATCCATGCCCTTATCATTCTGTAGAAGGTCTGAAACTCTGGATTTGGGGGAATAATTGATCCTTTGAATAACATGAGGATATCACACTTCTACAGCATGATGAGGGATGTTGTATTCAGAATACACGCCAAACACCTGGATGGTGTAAGATTTCTCAGGCATGTTAAAGCATGGCTCAGACATCAGATTCAAAGAGAAACTACTGAGAATGAGATGCAGAACTTTTATACGGGGACTTACAGCTAGTTAAGTAAGTCATTACACAAACACATGGGCCAGAATCATTTTATGTACAGCAGCAAGGTACGAAACTGACCCATTTTCATCTTGCGCTGTTAAGACTGTGAATGAAGAAAAATATATTAAAATATATATTGAAATAAACTGAACTTTCACCTGTCCGTGTCTTGAACTGCAGTAGGATGCTCACACATCCCACAGTTACAAGGAAGCACTGAGTCCCCACTCGACAACACTCTGTCTCCCTTATAATGGAGAACTTAAAGACACAGACTCCATCACCTGAAAGAAATCATAGGAAAAAATAGACAACACAACATCATCAGTTATCAGTTACGCCTTAGCTCAAAATCTAGAAGAATTTTTTTAACATCTTAGCCTGGACTTCTTAGCCTAAATCAGTGGAGCCTAAATCAGTGATCAGTTATAACTGCCTAATATCTAAATTGTTAGTATAGTGAAGTCCAGCTCGTGCCGTGTTTGACTGGAGTCTATCAAAGAATTATTTCTCTGCTGGAATGGTGTGTTCATTATTGGATGTATCATAATTATGAGATTCGCTCCTATCCTGGTCAAAGGAGCGGTGGATCTAGAGCCTATCCTGGAAACACTGAGCAAGAGGCAGGACTGCACCCTGGATGGCTTCATGCACATACATTCACACACTCATTCACACCTAGGAGCAATACAGCACAGCTAATCCACGTACATGTATGTTTTTGGAAGATGGGTGTAGAACCCAGAAGAAACCCATTCAGACACAGTGAGAACAGTGTGAAACTCCACACTGGCAGCAAGCTGAGTTCAGGATCAAACCGGGGACCCTGGAGCTGTGAGAAACTATGAAATACACCTACTAATGAACTTTATATTTCATTATGATAGTAAATGATTTTGGATATAGTATATATTTTTGGACACGGGACACATCAGTCTCCTGGAAAGGAAAGGTGGAAAGGTGCCATGTTTTCAAAACGTTCTCCTTGCATCAATCACTGCAAAAAGGATAAATAAATGGAACAGTGGAAATAAATGCATGCCATGCTGAGCAGGATAACACATATATTAATCCTGGTTATGGACTGATAAATCAGGTGTGTTAGAGCGGGGAAGCAACCAAACTGTTCTGGCCTTACAGGACCGCAGTAAGCCTCCATTGAGCTACTTCTCAGTGGAACATGTTGAGAAGTCTCCTAAATTCACAGTGTGGACACAAGTAAGTGCGCCAACCTACTATAGAAACTTCATAGTGTTAGGGTATAGGGTATTGCACAAGTCCATGTAGGTTCACTGACATGTAAATAATGTAAATGAACCCTTAAAATTTCTTCCGTGATCCTGAAGCTCCAAATATGTACCCTAAATGGTACATTTTAAAGGTACAATATTCATTTTGTCAGGTATGCACAATGAAAGGTACAGTTTTGAGGGTGTATGTCGTGAACTCCAGCTCATTGCTTAACTTAATAATCTGGCTTAGTTGAGTAAGAGCGTAGGGGAGATGGCGGTGGGTCACCAGATGAACACCTGATGCATAATCATTTATACACTAGGCCTTGGTATGGGATTTGGTATGTGCTGAACATGGCCACCCTATCTGATCCTGTGCGCCAGGAGCAGAGCAGTGTACCGTAGCAAAGGAAAACAGTCTAGCAGTGCACGCGAGACTGGAGCTCGCCGAGCAGAACCAGCGTGCGGCCTCTGAGCTTCCACATCGGTGCCGTAAATCCTCACGAGCTGTCAGCACACACAGCAGCTGGACCACACACACACAAGCACACAAACACACACGCGCGCATGCACACACACACACCCACACACACACACACGCAGAGCTAATTAATGATAAAATCCTAACCCTTTGGCTCTTTTATGTCCCCATAAGGTCAAAACTGTTAGATATTTCTATAAAGCCATGCCCACACACACACACACACACACACACAGGATTGTGCAGACCAGCTGAGTAAAGAGAGCAGTGAGTAAGCAGACACATCTCTACCTGTCCATCTCCCTGTTTATCCCCCTGTGCTTAGGCTTAATAGGATTATTATAGTAAATTTAATGGTAACATTAAAGGAATATTCCAGCATTTTTCAACTCAGTCTCTATCCACTGCATCTGTAATGTATGTGTGATTACAAAGGACAGAAGACAATTAATTGCAAAACACTTTTTTCATCAAAGGAACATTCTCAGTAAAAAGTACTAAACTGTAGCTTTCCTTGTCACTGGGGTGATAACCTCAAGGTTAAATATTCTGTACTTATCTTTGTACTTTTTTTCATGGTAATGTGAATGTAGCAGACCTGTAAAATGATTTGATGTATATAATTGAAAAGTCTAGTCTTATACCTTTAATTAGCTTTTAGACTTATGCTTTAAAGTACACTACATGCACCGTCCCAGGAGAAAGATACACTAAAGGTACAAAAGGTGTGCGTACCTTAGAGGGTGCTACCCCAGTGACAAGGAAAAGTACAGTTCTTACCCTCTTTTCTAGTGTATATTAGTAAATCAGAGTATCCACTTCAGCACATTTGATGTAAGCATCTTAAACTAGTCTGTTTCAAATTTTTGAAAGTAAATTATAATAAAATTATTCTAAAGATCTCCCAAGGGTCCAGCCATTCAAAGCTCCACAAGCCTGTGCAACTATGCAGGAACTACATGTCCAAAATATATTTTTGTCATACATTTGTAGGAACACTCATTTCCCTTGCTGTAAAACGTTAAGAATTCTATCTTCGATCTGTCAGATGGTTGTTTGGTAACAGCAAATGTGTCGTTAGAAAAGAAGAGCATTCTGGTTGTCATCGGAAAGTACAATTTAATTATGTGCTCCTCACTCTGATCAAATTATAAAAGCACCGCTTCACTTACATTCACATTTCTTCCCAGTTCTAAAGACTTTAAGTTCGAAATCTCTTATTTATCTCTTCAGATATTGGACTATTTTTTTTTTTTAGAGGAAAGAATTTTTTACCACCATGGCCAACGTAGCTCAGTGGAGCATTCTCATTTTCTCATCGCATCCCATCATCGCATGATCTCACATGGGATACCACAAAACCAGAAAACCTTTAAAAAATGAGTGAATAATATTTTTTTTTTGCTGTAAAGCTCCACTGCTCAATAAAACACATATTTACTCACATTTGTCTCTATTATTAGTGTAGTGTAACAGCAAAGTGTAATTTCGAATTTATATTATATGTTAATTTATTTCATGGACAGAATTATGTAGACTTCAATTATATGTAAGCTTGGAGTAAACAGGTTTTTGTTCTTTTCTCAGTACAGAAAAATGTCGCTTTTTGTCTGTGGTTCTATTCTACAGGTATGGAGGATAGAGATTATGGTTAATAAAAAAAACTGAAAATAAAAAATGAAAGAAATAATAAAATATTGTACAATAAAAAGATAAATCAATTACAGTAAACTAGCTGAAGTAGTGTAATATGGTTTTATGGTAATTATAAGCATTAGGTCCTAAAGTGATATACTGTGCTGGTGAAGAAAGAACGCTCAGCTTCATACAAATAGGCTACATATATATATATATATATATAGGAATAAATAAAAAATATAAAAAATATATGAATAGATGTAAAAAAAAAAAAAAAAAAAATCCTCATAATAAGTAAATTATTTAGTCCTCCCTAACAATGAACAGCAAAACTAAACCGAATTCTACAGAAAATGATTTAAAAACATTAAAAATCATTATTATTAAATGTATCATATGGCAAACAGAATGTGATTGTAACAAAAAAAAAATGTACATCCTTTTTCTTTTCAGTTGTTAACAATAAAACAGTTAACATTTTCTCTAGCTGCACAATAAAAGCTTTACTAATTTTCAACTCAGTATTATTTGCATCACTGATAGTATGTTAATCACTAAATACACCCATGTAGAATTTTGTGTAACAAAAAATTACCAGCAATGGAAGTGGAAAATCCCGACGTAATCTGAAATCTTAAAATTTCTGCATATCAAAAAAAGTCTGAATCTTTGTTTACCATCCTCTACTGTAAGGGTGATGTCCTCCTTCTCTCTGTTGACCCTCAGTGTGAGATCCTGATGTTGTCCCTGTTTGGACACTTGCAGCTCAGAGTCTTCCTCAGCGTCCTTCAGAAAGCTCAGAGTGACACAGAAGCAGCTCTGCTCCACACTGCTGCCCATCTTTTATAACCTGCACACAGTTACTAACATACTAATGCAGTCAGGCACCTACATTATTTCGTGCTTAAAAAACTGAACTGCTGTGATGTTATCTGGGACAAGCTGAAATGAAATGGATGTCTTGAAGTTCAGTGGAAGTTCAGAGTCAAAAGAGAGGGCGGAGAGAGAAGTCAGTCCAACAGCAATGGGTGTGACTATAAACTCCCTAAGACTCTGGATCAAGCAATATACGTGAATGATATAGCACCTTATGCATAATAGCAAGATATGCATAATATCCTCAATATCTATATTTATTATATGGCCAAGTATATAAGTGCAAATTTTATATGGTCACAACATTCACGAAATTGATTTCGTGAGGCCTCAGCAGACAGCTAAATAATAAATGTTTTCTTCTCTTGTTGCCACTTTTACAATATTTGCCATTTCATTAAATGATTCATTAAATGAAAACAAATAAATAATGCACGAATTGTTAATACTTATTGCCAATGCCAATGTGTCAGACACACATTACTGTACTAATATTGACAATAAAGTGAAAGTTGGACAATTATTTCTCTAAAAAAAAATACATCAACTGCTCTTTTTGCCCAACTTGGTTTAATTGAGCTGCAGGTAAAAAAAAAAAAAGTATGGAAATTTCGGTCATAAATTTTGGCTGACTCCCTGTTAGTGTAAGCACGTGCTGTTCTGACCATGTGATTGCCCAAAACAAAGTCACCAAGAATAAAGGTATAAGGTATACATATAAATATACCTAGTACCAGTTATGCAAGCATTACTCAATTTCCAATTCTGTACAAAACTCTCACTAATAACATTTATATCAGAAACTAAAATATACCATTTCGCTTAGCCTATTCAAGTGAGCACAAATTTTATTTATACACAAATTACATTACAGTAAAATGATTAAAACATAACCATATAAAGGAATACTTATTTAAGGAAACCAAAAATATTAGTTCATGGGATTACAGGCTGCCCTTGAATTAAAAGAGGTGCAAGTAACTTTTCTTTTTTTGTGCAATGACACAAATTTGACCAATAGATGTCACCAGAGTGCTATGTTTTTCAAAGCCTTGTTTTTTCTATATATTAAAAATGAATATATTCAGCAAATGGTATATATTTCTGAATAATTATGATTAATTTAATGATTCATATTGTTAATACCAGAATGGATGTTTACTTTAAACTGATGGATGTCCTTTAAACTGTAGGCAATTGTTTTATTTAACAATTTATGCATTCGCAACAGCAGACAAACGATTCAACCAAGACAGAGAAACGCTTCTGGTGTGAAAGAGTGCTGCAGATCTGATGGGAAGACATCACCTGATTATTATATCACACCACAAGCTTGACCCTGGCAGAACCAAAAATTTGTCCTTCACATAAACTGCACTCCACTACACGGCTGGTTTGAAGTGATGTTCACGCTTTCAAACACACTTTTCCTCATCCCTAATGAAATAATAAAATCTTTGGTGTTTTTGAGAATGTCATACACAAAAAAAGATCAAAACCTCACCATTAGGCCACCATACATCTACACTCACCAGCCACTTTAATAGGAACACCTGTACACTCATGCAGTTGCACATTCATGCAGTTATCCAATCACCCAATCATGTGGCAGCAGCACAATGCAGAAAGTCATGCAGAAGCAGGCGTTTTAGTTAACGCTCATATCAAACATGAGAATGAGTATAAGATGTGAGCTCAGTGACTTTGACCATGGCATGGTCGATGGTGCCAGATGAGCTGGTTTGATTATTTCAGAAACTGCTGATCTCCTGGGATTTCTGCACGCAACGGTGTCTAGAGTTTACACACACACAAAAAAAAAACATCTTGATGATGAGAGAGGTCAGAGGAGAATGACCAGATTGGTCAAGCAGACAGGAAATCTACAATAACTCAAATAGCTACTCTTTACAACCATAGTGAGCAGAAATGCATCTCCAAACCTTGAAATGGATGGACTACAACAGCAGCAAACCACATCGGGTTCCACTCCTGCCAGCTACGAACAGGAATCTGAGGCTACAGTGGACACAGACAGTTCAAGATTGGAAACATCACCTGATCTGATGAAACTTGATTTCTGCTGCAACTTGATGATGGTTGGGTCAATATTCGGTGTCAACAGCATGAATCAATAGATCCAACCTGCCTTGTGTCAACGATTCAGGCTGCTGGGGGTGGTGTAATGGTGTGGGGAATCTTGGCACATATTAAGCCCCTTAATACAAATTGAACATTGTTTGAATCGCACAGCCAATCTGAGTATTGCTGCAGACCACACGCATCCGTTTATGGCAACAATTTAGCCATCTTATAATGGCTATTTCCAGCATGATAATGAGCCATGTCACAAGGCACAAGTCATCTTAAACTGGTTCCATGAACGTGACAAAGAGTTCACTGTGCTTCAGTGGTCTCTCCAGTCACCACACCTGAATCCAGTAGAGCACATTTGAGATGTGGTAGAATGGGAGGATTCCCAGCATGAATGTGCAGATGACAAATCTGCAGGAATTATGTGATGCAATCATGTCAAAATGGATCAGCATCTCAAAGGAATGTTTCCAGCACGTTGTGGAATCAACGCCATGGAAAATTGACGCTGTTCTGAGCGCAAAGAGGGGATTCGACCGAGTATTAGTATGGTGTTCCTAATAAAGTGGCTGGTAAGTGTATATACTATATACTCTAACTGGTATTAATTATTGTTGTACATTTCGTAGATTATTTCAGATCTGTAAGTCACTTTAAGATAAATATGCTATATATGTTAGTGTGTGTGCCTGCACAGGCCTGCAAACCTCAGTGTCACACTGTATGATAACTGTCTTAGCTTCATGACGTTACTAAGTGTTCACATTCCATGCATGCACATTTACCACTCACCCATTTAGGGTGTGGATGCGTGTGTTTCTCCATTTAAGGAAGTCCACCGTGTTAGATTCTGGATATGGAGCGCAAACACACCTTCATCTTTCCACCTCAAAATACATACACTTTGCTCTGGTCAGTTCAAAATAGCTATTATAGTACCAAGCAATTAGTTACTGAAGTGTTATAAAGATGTTAAACCCCTGCTTATTATTTAGTGGTTCAACTTAGAGAATATTAGCAATTATAATGAAACTAATAGGAAGAGTATGTAGTTATTAAAGTGACGAATGTGAAACAGTACAGACACTCAGGAGGAAAGTGGAATTTCCGGCGTGAAGAAAGAGGAATGATCAGCATTCATCTCTGAACCTGAAAAGGAATGTATGAATGTAAGGAATATATGTTAGTAGCGATGTGTAGCTATAAAGAACACTCTACTATTTAACACTAACTATTTAACGTTCTTAGTAGAGCATTGGTCATTGGTCTCAACCACTGAAATACAGAAACTGTTCTGTTCTAACATGACTTCATAAGTGTTCAGAATTTGAGCTTGGTGTGCATTACATCACCCGTTATCATGTGCCTCATCACACATGCGTAACACAAATACTGCTTACCTCAGCATTTTCTCCTTATCAGAATTTATCATTATGGTGTGCTATTGTAAAGGATACTTCGACCCCTAGATCGCATTTTATCTGTACTTTTGGCACCATATTTTCAGGTGTTAAGCTGGTAAAAGTGAAATAAATAAATAAATAAATAAAAAAACAAACAACGGGGGGGAAAAACAATGCAGTTGTAAATAAAAATGGTTGCTTGAATGAATATATAACTTTCTATAAACTCTAAACTTTCTATAACTCAGCTCCTCTCTTTACCTTAAAATAATGAGTGTATGATTTACAGTTGTGGCCAAAAGTTTTGAGAATGACACAAATATTAATTTTCACAAAGTCTGCTGCTTCAGTGCTTTTAGATCTTTTTGTCAGATGTTACTATGGTATACTGAAATATAATTACAAGCATTTCATAAGTGTCAAAGGCTTTTATTGACAATTATATTAGGTTTATGCAAAGACTCAATATTTGCAGTGTTGACCCTTCTTTTTCAAGACCTCTGCAATTCACCCTGGCATGCTGTCAATCAACTTCTGGGCCACACCCTGACTGATGGCAGCCCATTCTTGCATAATCAGCGCTTGGAGTTTGTCAGAATTTGTGGGTTTTTGTTTGTCCACCCGCCTCTTGAGAATTGACCACAAGTTCTCAATGGGATTAAGGTCTGGGGAGTTTCCTGGCCATGGACCCAAAATTTCGATGTTTTGTTCCCTGAGCCAGTTAGTTATCACTTTTGCCCTATGGCAAGGTGCTCCATCATGCTGGAAAAAAGCATTGTTTGTCACCAAACTGTTCTTGGATGGTTGGGAGAAGTTGCTCTCGGAGGATGTTTTTGTACCATTCTTTATTCATGGCTGTGTTCTTAGGCAAAATTGTGAATGAGCCCACTCCCTTGGCTGAGAAGCAACCCCACACATGAATGGTCTCAGGATGCTTTACTGCTGGCATGACACAGGACTGATGGTAGCGCTCACCTTTTCTTCTCTGGACAAGCTTTTTTCCGGATGCCCCAACCAATCGGAGAAAATGACTTTACCCCAGTCCTCAGCAGTCCAATCCCTGTACCTTTTGCAGAATAACAGTCTGTCCCTGATGTTTTTCCTGGAGAGAAGTGCCTTCTTTGCTGCCCTTCTTGACACCAGGCCATCCTTCAAATGTCTTCGCCTCACTGTGCATCCAGATGCACTCCCACCTGCCTGCTGCCATTCCTGAGCAAGCTCTGCACTGGTGGTGCCCTGATCCCACAGCTGAATCAACTTTAGGAGACAGTCCTGGCGCTTGCTGGACTTTCTTGGGCACCCTGAAGCCTTCTTCACAACAATTGAACCTCTCTCCTTGAAGTGCTTGATGATCCGATAAATGGTTGATTTAGGTGCAATCTTACTAGCAGCAATATTGCCTGTGAATCCCTTTTTGTGCAAAGCAATGATGACTGCATGTGTTTCCTTGCAGGTAACCATGGTTAACGGAGAAAGAACAATGATTTCAAGCACCACCCTCCTTTTAAAGCTTCCAGTCTGTTATTCTAACTCAATCAGCATGACAGAGTGATCTCCTGCCTTGTCCTCGTCGACACTCTCACCTGTGTTAACGAGAGAATCACTGACATGATGTCAGCTGGTCCTTTTGTGGCAGGGCTGAAATGCAGTGGAAATGTTTTTTTATGGAATTAAGTTCATTTTCATGGCAAGGAGCGACACTGCAATTAATTGCAATTCATCTGATCACTCTTCATAACATTCTGGAGTATATGCAAATTGCCATCATAAAAACTGAAGCAGCAGATTTTTTTATGTGCAAGACTCACATAAATGGTTACAGTGGGAGCACAATGGTTAAAATGGAACTGAATCTTACATATTACACAACTAAAAGGTGCATTCTGTGTAAATTCCTAATGTGTACTGAGACAGCCGACAGTCTGGTATTTAATTAGTTTTAGACCTTACAGTTCATTAACCAATTTACATTCAAAGTTGTTTGTTCTTAGGTAAGGTCCTGTGTAATTTCTTATGGCCTGGTTTTGTGGATACTTTTTCTATTGCTCCATATCAACATAAATTGATTATCTTACCCCAAAACTAAATACAACTTACTTGAATACTTCATTTGTAAAAAAAAAAAAAAAAAAAGAATAATAATAATAATAAGAGCAAGCAACTGTGAATGTGAATTGGTTAATGAATTGTTATGTCAAAACTAATTAAATACCAGACTGTCTGCTGTCTCAGTACACATTAGGAATTTACACTGAATGCACCTTTTAGTTGTGTAATATGTAATATTCAGTTCCTGGAATCCTGTGCTTGAAGTGAACAAAACACCATTCCTCATTGCTCATGTGCTTAGAATGGGGTTTGTTGAATATCACCTGTTGTGCTGCTTCACCCACGCCAGCAGAGTCACGTTCGTGCCCGGCCATGAAAAACGAAACTGAGCACAAAGTGTGGGAAAAAACTGCCTTACACCCAATCAAAATAGCATTATACCAGCAATGTTTTACACCTAGCATATAGGTGTTTTATTTCTGCTATAAATGAGGACTTGACCTGATACTGAAACAAACAAATTAATAAATCAAATAGCTGCACACTGATAAAGTACTGTCTGTCTGATAAGGAGAAAATGCTGATGTAAGTGATGTACGGTTTTGGGCATGTGTGCACATGTGAGTGATAAGGTGTATATGTAATGCATGTGCGTGAGGTTTGGGTGATCACCAAGAACATGCAGTCCAGGCGAAAAACAAAGGGAAGATTTTGGGAGATTTTAGCAGCATTTTCCTTGCGCTATTTCCTCAGGTGCCTGAGGTGTATAAAGGTTTTGCTTAACTGCATCAATATATATATAAATAGTGGTTTTTCTTTAGTTTTATTATTTTCAACATTGTACATTAATACTGAAGACATCCAAACTATGAAAGAACACGTATGGAATTATGTAGTAAACAAAAAAATTTATTGACTATGTTTTATATTTTATATTGTCCAAAGTAGCTACATTTAGCTTAGATTGCAGCTTGGCACACTCATGGAATGGTTTTCAATTCACAGGTGTGCTTTGTCAAGAGTTAATTTGTGACATTTCTTGCTTTCTTAATGTGCTTTAGACCATCAGTTGTCTTGTGCAGAGGAAGGGTGGGTACAGAGTCAATGGCCCAGTGCTACTACGACTACTGTACAAATTCATATTATGGCAAGAAACACTCAGTTAAGTAAAGAGAAAAGACAGTCCATCATTACTTTAAGAAATGAAGGTCAGTCAATCTGAAAAATCTCAAGAATGTATCCCCAAGTGCACTCACCAAAACTATCAAACGCTATGATGAAACTGGCCAAGAAGAAAGATGGAAGACCAAGAGCTACCTCTGCTGCAGAGGATAAGTTTATTAGAATTGCCAGCATCAGAAACCGCCGATTTACAGCACCTCGGATTACAGCCCACATAAATGCTTCTCGGAGTTCAAGTGGCAGACATATTTCAACATCAACTGTTCAGAGGAGACTGCGGGAGTCAGGCCTTCATGGTCGAATTGCGGCAAAGAAGCCATTACTTCGGAATAACAACAAGCAAAAGAGACTTGCTTGGGCCAACAAACACAAGGAATGGACATTAGATCAGTGGAAAACTGCCCTTTGGTCTGATGAGTCCAAATTTGAGATTTCGGTTCTTAGTGGGGCCATCATTTGTTTTCCAACAGGACAATGACCCCAAACACACCTCTAGGTTATGTAGGAGCTATTTGTTCAAGAAGGAGAGTGATGGAGTGCTGCATCAGATGACCTGGCCTCCACAATCACCTGATCTAAATCCAGGTGAGATGGTTTGGGATGAGTTGGACTGGAGAGTGAAGGAAAGGCAGCCAAGTACTCAGCACCTCTGGGAACTCCTTCAAGATTGTTGGAAAACCATTTCAGGTGACTGCCTCATGAGGCTGACTGATGGAATGCCAAGAGTGTGCAAAGCTGTCATCAAAGCAAAAGGTAGCTACTTTGAAGAATCAAAAATATAAAACATATTCTGGGTTATTTAACACGTTTTTGTTTACTACATAATTCCCTACATGTTCTTTCATAGTTTGGATGTCTTCAGTATTAATATACAATGTTGAAAACAATAAAAAATAAAGAAAAACCATTAAGAAGGTGTGTCCATACTTTTGACAGGTAATTATATATATAATTCAATAAGTAATTAAAAAATAATTCAATTATTCAGTGGGATACAGTTTACCCATTTTAAACTGTATGTTGTGTCCTCTATGTTTCAAACTTTCATCTTCAAACTTTATTCATCCATAAATAAGTTTCAAAAAGAAGCGAGATAAAGCAGAGCAGTTTGACACCCTTAAATCTTTACTCCTTCATTTATTACTGTACCCGCACTGCTTTTATTAATATGTAGGTAAATAATGCAAGCTTGGACTAGCGAACAAGCAACCATTAGACTAACTATTACATTGTGTAATTAAACCACAATTTAGTATATTTTGCCCTCTGTTTTTTCTGCTCAGTGTATTGTATTCTGCTAAGTGAGCTATTTTGACCAAAATAAACCATTTCAGGTCTTTTTCCACCTTTAATGTGGTCTATTTCAACCAACAAAATTCAGGTAAAAAAAACAAAAAACAAATAAGAACATTTTAGAGGACAAAAACAAAAGAAGTTGCATAAGTGTGCACACCCCTTACCTACTACTTTGTAAAAACACCTTTTGCTTGTAGTACAGCACTCATTCTTTATGTGTGAAAGTCTATCAACTTAGCACATCATGATATGGCAGGTTTATTCCACTCTTCCTTGCAAAAATGCTCCAGATCTATCAAATTGTGATGGGCTCTCCTGTACACAGCCCCTGTCATTCCCCTGGTTTTCGATAGGATTTAGATCTTCTTCTTCTGAAGCCATTCTTTTGTTGACTTGGGTTGTCATCGTGCTGAAAGGTGAAAATTGTCTTCATCTTCAGCTGTTTAACAGAGGCCTGCAGGTTTTGTGCCAAAATAGATTGGTATTTGGAACTCTCTTCCGTCTATCTTGACTAGAACCCCAGCCCCAGCTGAAGAGAAGCAGCGTCATAGCATGATGCTGCCACCACCATGCTTTGTGTGGTTATATTGTTCTTTAGGAGAAAAGCTGTCTTGTTTTTGTGCCAAATATATCCTTCAGAATTACGCCCAAAACATTTGACCTAGGTCTCGTCAGACATTAAAACGTTTTGCCACATGGATTGAGGTGATTTATGCAGGCTTGGTTAGGCTTTTTAAAATTTTTTTTAGTAAGACAGGGCTTCCGTCTAGCCACACTGTCCCGTAGCCTAGACATGTGAAAAATATGAGAGATTGTGGTCACATGCAGGGAGTGACCAGTACTTGCCAGATATCCCTGCAGCTCCTTTCATGTTTTCATCGGTCTCTTGGCAGCCTCCCTGTTAAGTTTTTGACTTGTCCTTTCATCATTTGCATTGTCCTTCTTTGGAGAGAAGTCTTATTCTTGGTAATGTCCCTGTCTTGCCCCATTTTCTACACATGATGATGGCCTTCATGGTGTTCCATGGTACACATAATGTTTTGGAAAATTTTTTGTGATGAGATCCTGTACATGCTTTGTAAGCTTTTTGCAAACCGTGGCTTCGAATGGTTTCAAAATGAAGCTTCGGGGCTTATCAGAATCACTTCACTGATGACAGGTGTACGATACTTACTTCTGAACATGTATTTGAATGTGACTGGTTAATTCTGAGCACAGTCACATGACCCATTATAAAAGGGTGTGCACATTTGCTTTTTTTTTTTCCCTGCAAAGTTTCTATTTGTTTTTCAATTGAAGTCTGTTGGTTGCTATATCACATAAAAGGTGGAAAATGATCTTACATAATTTATCTTGGGTTCATTTTTTTTACATCACAAAACCTGCCAATTTAGCTGGGGTGTGTAGACTTTTTTTATTCACTATATCTTTGGGGCTAGAGTGGGTTTTCGTTCCACCTAAACATTGATTCTTCTTGTTAAACTATTTTACATACTGAATAATGGAGATAAATGCTACATTTTATCATCTCTCTGTTCAAAAACATGTAGAATACAATATGAAAATGAAATGATGTAGCAGTTATTTACAAGATTAAGATTTAAAATCCTAGGTGTTGCATAGCTGTCTAATTGAAAATTGACTGAACGACAGAAAAAAATAAAGCCCAGCCCCTACTGTAGGAATTTTTTTTTATGTAAGGAAAATATTGCGCAATATCACCCCATGCATTAGGGTTGTCATTTATTAATCAATCCATCTGTCTTGGCATGGTTGGTATCTGGCTCTTGTACATTCTCCAGAAATGTACTGATTTATCTTTTCCTCATTTTGTCTAAATCTAGATACAATTCTGACAGACTATGCAGTTGTTTTACAACTAGTATATACCTGTTCCGCATAGCAGCTGTGTGTGCATCTGTGAGCTTAGGTACATGGGTTAGGGAAGTTCATCAAGGCTCCTCATCCCATGTTCAGCTGTTCTGTGACACAGCAGATTGGTAGTTAGATTTACATGTCTTGAGGAAACACTTCCTCCCTCTTTCGCACACAACAGAGGAACTAGCTAGTAGTTGGGAACAGAAATAAATTCATTAATTAATTCAAATTAAAAAATAAGGGGACAAGGTGACATAACGACTAAAAACAATGACCTCGCAGTCCAAGAGCCCCCAATCTTGAGCTGTGGTTAGAGTCTGTGTGGGTTTCCTCAGAGTTCTCCGGTTACCTTCCACCTCTCAAAAGCATGCCAGTAGGTGGGTTGGCTATTTTTTAAAATTTTTTATAAATGTATTGCATGGTGCTCAGTCATGAACTGGTGTCCCATCCAGGGATGAGATGAGATCTTATATAGTTTTCACCCTTTGACAACTATATAACTATACTGACTTTCCCTTCCATTTTTATTTAGTTCTGTCAAATCATAAAATGTCATGTAGGTTTAATATTATACTGATTGTTTTTTTACTTCTGCACAGAAACATCAAATCACCATAAAGAACCAGTCTTCCCAATACAACATGGGCTGTTAGTTCATGATGAACTAGTATTACAGGCCAGCAGGCGTTAGTGTGTCGTCCAGGTCACGGCACCAAGTTGTGCAACAATCCAGTTGTCTGGATTCCAGACAAAAATGTACTGAATGTCCACAAAAAATCAGTATAGCATGATGGCTGGAATAAAAATAAAACCAGACAGGATAATAAGGAGTGATATTGGTTTATTTTGTGATATAACAAACTGGTACTACAATTTCCATCTTCTTATATGCCCTCTTAACAAAAATATCATTGATCTGACATAAATTATTGTTTTGAAGTGATTTCATTAAACCGATACAAGCTCCTCCTCACGCCATAACAAGAACTACTAGCAGCACTTAGATATGTTTAGTTTGTTAATAATTCGGTCTTTTTGAATACATCATTACTGTGAACAAATTTCAAATATCATCCACTGATTATCAAACAGATTTTATATTTATTTACAATATATGTCTACCTGTGTGTTTTCTTTAACATCTATGAATTTTAAAGTCTTATTCACAATTGCATGTGTGCTGAACCTGATCCATGCCCCTTGAGTCAGTAAATGCTTTCAGTCATAACCAAGATTTGCTCCTCAGCAGATGAGTTTTTTAAATCAGTGAATCTTTTGCTCATGAGCAACATTCACTCCTCTCACCGTCAGCTGAGCAAGTTCAATGAGTATGGGACTCAGGGTCACTCAGTCTAAGATGGAAATTTTCTGTGCATGTAATAGCAATGCTGAACTGAGTGTGAAAATAATACTGCTAATCATGGACATACAAATACTTTACCGAACAACACAAAATAACAAGAGTTAGCTGTTTTGCATTGCTTACGTTGGTGTTGTTCTGTCTCAGATGGCAACAGAATCAGGCTCCACATTTGGGCAAACCATTCGACTGAACGAATCAGAGAAGGAATCTGAATGAATCATTTTGCTGAATGGACTCAAATTATTCAAGTCAGTGGAAAGACTCAACATTTTAACTCTAATGGCAGTAGTAGATTTAGGGCCCAAGATCGCACCACTTAGCTAGCAAGCTAATGTCAGCACTCATAGCCTGTGCAAGACAATTTAAAATGAACATTTCTGTTAATGGTAAAGTGAGATGAGGTAAACTGAATGTCTTTTGTGGATATGAGTGAGCTACTCAGAGTAACAGTGACAATTTGTAGTATTAACAAAATATGACTTTACATCTATAACAATCCATAACATAACCATTGTCCCACCCATGACATCTTAAGTTTCTTAAATAAGGTTTGTACTGAAATAACACATATTTTTTGTATTTTTTGTGTTCATTCAAGTATCATTATTATGTATAACATTTTCTGCAAAATGTACAGTATTTGTTATATATGTGCAAACACTCTGTCTCACCAATGCCTGTGCTCATGCAGGCAGTGAGACACAAATCAATATGCTCTCTAATATTGCATCTATAAGCCTATAATTCACCATATTGGTGTTCCTGTAGTCTCAGTAACCAACATAACATTTGTTTTTTCATCACTGTACAGCACCAGCATGAGATTTAATTTCCTCATAAAAGCACCCTGACGTCTATAAATAGACAACTGAACAAAATGAGTCCGAGCTTAGCTCAGGTGTAAGTTCAGCTGATAGAGGTTTTGCAGATAGTGTGTGTCTAAGAGCAGCTACATGGCCCAATCTCTGAGTGTGTTGGTGAACGGGTAATAGTCAGCGGTGAGGCGACTGATGAAACACGGCATCTCCTTTTTGCCCTGGAGCTTATTTCCTCTCGCCTCAAACTCAAAGGCTACACGCCGATTCAGCCGAGTCAGAAACCGTGTGATCTCCCACCCCTCACACTCCTCCACCAGATCACAGAACGTCTGCAGGAACACCGAGCCGCTTGGGTGCATGAAGGCACTGTAACCTGCACACACATGCACCAAAACACAGAATTTAGTAAAAAAAAATTAATGGAAAAAACAAATAAATAAAAGAAATATACAAAAATCTGTAAATACAAATTATAGGCCATGCTAGGTTTTAAATCCGCATTCAAACATTTCTGTTTAGCCAGTGACCTTAGTTGTTGTCTAATTTATCCTAACTCACCCTTGGAGTGTTGGTTTTTATAAATGTTATATGTTTTATTTCAGCTCAGTATGTGAAACTTCCCATGGAAATACACTAACAGAAGGTTGAGAAATATGGATTCCAGTTACCAGCTGATGTCACAACAAGGAGTTACCAGTCAGCAGCTTCACTTATACTCATGAATATGATTATTCTTTTATGATATTAAAAGTTGCCTTAGATTACTGAAATGGATCATGGGCTTGTGAAGATACGTATGTGTATTATGTATGTGTTTGTGTGTGTTTGTGTGTGTGTGTGTGTGAGTGAGTGTTCTACCTGGAGCTGTAGCATAAGCAACCACAGTTTCATTAGGGATTGACTGACATTCATATACGCAACCATCTTCAGATGAGTCTATCTCAACCTCAACACCTTCATCCAGCTCGCTGCCTCGACAAGCCTGCACACACACACACACACAGAAACATCCATGCTTACAGATGAAGTAGACACACAGTATACTGAAGCGATGTTGACACACTCTGTGATGCACATATAATACTACTAAAAGTACATTTCATTTGTATGATATAAACACCCATATACACGCATAAATAAGTAAACATGGAGTGAGGTGAGTCTGACCTGGACCAGGAACAGTTTGTTTTTGGCAGCCATCATTGGTCCTCCAAATTGTGAGTATATGTGTGCGAGGTTTACAGGGCCTCCATCTGATCCGAATATCACTCCCTCCTCTCCATGACTCGATAACACACCCACAAAACAGCTGCGCACTGACTTCTCACTCTCTGCAACATTATAATTATTATCATTATTATTATTATTATTATTGTTGTTGTTGTTGTTGTTGTTGTTGTTGCTATTTCATATGAGTATCTAAACTGCCATAAAGTTCAGAGGTAGTAAAGCAGGTTAAGTTGTTACTTGCACATACATCCACTTAAATCAATTTACACATCACTGAACACACACTGTTAAACACACCCTATTACAAAACAGAGCACGAGGAAACCACAAGACTTTGTATAAAACAGGATAAATAAATCACGGATCAGGTGATGGCTGTGTATTCAGGGAGGCACGTCCTTCTATTACTGATGCAAGTGAATTGTATTTTATCACTGACAAACCTCAGTCCCATCACTGGGGGTTCTATTGCAAGTTAATCACTTTACTTAAAACAAAAGAGGTGGGTAGTTTTTACAAACGCAACCAGCGGCACTGCAATGTCGCAGAAGTTGGGAGAAATTTCTAAGATCTAGCACTTTTAATTTGGCGTAATATACAATATTTTGCTGTTAAAGTGTTAAAATAATTAGAAACTCTGTATGAGCTCTTCTGACTATGGTCTTGTTCTTTAAGAAACATTATCAATCATTTTTATACAATAGCACTTACTATTAATGCAGTAACTGGTCTATATAACAATAGTATATAGTGTTACTTATAACTGGCTACATTATGTATGCTATATAGCAGCCCATTAGTGATTTTAACCTACATAGTTACAGTATGCCGTTTTATTTATTGTATATAAATGGCATATATTAGTAGTATAGTAGTACATAGGTCTGTTTACAATATATAGCATATAGTAAACTACACTCTCAGAAATAAAGGTACCAAACTGTTCTTTTCCATGAAAATAATTATTTCTTTTTCCTGGAAATGTGAATATATATATATATATATATATATATATATATATATATATATATATATATATATATATATATATATATATATATATATATACACACACACACTGTTTATTTATTTATTTATTTAAATGATTTTAATTTGCCTTATTTTACTTAATTGGTCTCTATATTATTACTTTTTTTATATTATATTGTGCTGAATGTTTTATGAATAATTAAATAAATGCTCAAATGGAAAATCAGGTACCTGCTCTAAATGCCTCGATGATCTCGCGCGCATCCGGGTCGATCAGGATGGTCACAGTAAAGCCCCTCCGGCTGAGAGCCGCGTGCAGGCGCTTCGTGTCCCATCGCGCGCCGCTCCGCTTTCCGAGTTCTGCGCATGCGCTGAACTTCTCCACCGACACAATGAGCGCCCGGTTGTGACGAGCGGTACTCTTACTGGGACTCGGAGACGACATTTCTCTTTCAAGAGCTTGGGTTTAAATGGGGAAATAGCACATACACCCTGAATAAGCTAAAATGAATTAAGGCTGAAGAACACCAGCTTCTGTACAGAGCACAGGGGTGTGTGTGTGTGTGAGTGTGTGTGTGTGTGTGTGTGTGTGTGCTCTCAGGTTAGGTACCTGACATATTAATGAGAAACGGAAGAGACATATTTGCATATCCTGTTTGCACCGCCCTTTGTCCAGGTAAAAAAAAAGTACATTCTGTGAAATAGCTAGGCCTTCATGAGTTTTATCTCTGAAGCCACACAGAAATTCTGCTTTGATATTTGATTAAAACCTGCATTTTTCAAACTTATCATACTTGTTTAGCCTTTTGTGTGGATTTCATTTATACAAGAAAGGATAGATTAAAAATAGAACTTTATCAATATCAAATGTTTTCTTTTCATTCATAAAGGAATTGTAACAACATAAAAAATTCAAACATATAACAATACTAAAACTGTAAGAACTGTTTCTGCTGCCATCACAAATCATTTCTTTCTTTCTTTCTTTCTTTCTTTCTTTTAGTTTATTTTCTGGCATTTTCCCTTGATGTATGGTGTATGGTTTCCACTGGACGGATGGATGGACGGATGGATGGACAGATAGATAGACAGATAGATAGATAGACAGGATACTTTATTGATCCCTGAAGGGAAATGGTTTTGTCATAGCAGCAGACGATTACGGACATAGCACATGACGTTACAGACACCAAATACTAACAAGACACACTGCCAACTCGAATATTACACAAGTGACCTTCGTGCTAATCATCAATAAAAGAGAGAATATTGCACCACCTTTTATAGCCACGTCCGGCTTTAGCACGCGCTCCGTCACATGGTTTACAAGAAACTGAAACATGGGCGTGAGCTTTTTTACACAGAGTGAACTGTGTTAATCATCTTATTACCTAATCACTTATCACAGTCGGAAACAAAGTCTCGGGAAATGTACCTCTTTAAAACCTGATACTTGATAAAGTGGTTCAATTCTCATCATCCATCATCATCATTCATAATTAAACCCTTCACTGGCCTCAGTGTATTAAAATTAATTTTATTGATATGTTAGGTTTTTGAGACTATTATATTCTTTGTCCATAGGTTTTGTTTTACTAATCTTTCCTCACATCAGTTATAATGGGCAGTTTCGTTTTGTCAAAGTGCTGAATTCTCAAATCTGACTGGTGTTGATTCATTTTCTATAACAGCAGCCCTGACAACAGTTCCGACAAGACAAGGCAAATCAAAGGTCTTTATTAATGAGCCCATACTAATGCATTATTATTTCTTAACAACTTACAGGTAGTCTTCAGTGACAGCCCTGGAGAAGCCACAGTACACTTCAAAGCTGTTCCTTTAAGGTTTTTTTTTTTTTGACGCAAGCAAGTCTTCAGGATGAAGTGTACTGTGGCTTCTCAGTTACATGACAAGCTGTTTTTTCTCTTATTAACTTCAAGATAGAGAAAACAAGAGATGCTGGTGAGGGAACATGGTTTCTAACTGCTATAATGCAAGCGATAACAAGAACTAACTTGTTTCTCTGACATTCTTCTACGTTTTAAATGTAATAGTAAATGCATAAAAGTAGGATGTGTTAATCAATCATTAATCAAATTAAAAAAAACACCTTAGTGCAGGGAAATTGCTGTGCTATGAGAGGAATAAACAGTTAGGGGTATGCTCTTATAGGAAATTAATATGTTGGGCCACATCGCCCCACCCCATCATTCATTATTTCTAAGTAATTTATTCCCTATTTATCTTTAATAAATTATAGCTAGAATTAATTATTGACTTTCTAATCTTTTCCTTATCTTCTCCTGCCTCAAAATCACTTCACATCTAAAATAAAAAGCAATAAAATTTACAGTTGCATAGTGCACAGAATTGTTTTATTTGTCATACCAATTTTTCTCTTAAATGCCGCAAAATCATTTTGATCTAAATGTGGTTAGCTAATAATTAATTTAAAAAAAAAACATTTTAATGCAGTACAAATGAAGCCTATAGCTGAAGCCTAGTGTATCACATTTCACAAACATAAATAGCATTATTCCACAACTTAACAATCAATATATATATATATATATATATATATATATATATATATATATATATATATATATAAACAGTGAACAGAGAACAGAGAGATGGAGACAGTTCTTATCAGGTGCTTTGGGAAAGTCTGCCAGGGAAAATACCTGAATACACCTTGCTCTGAAACACACTCATCTTGACTCATGACTCATCTTCCTCAATTTACTTTCTAAGTCTGGCACGGATTAAAGCAGAGGATTTCCACAACACAATATGAGACATAATTAAATTCGTTATGGTTTATAACTTCTTTATAATTATTAAATAATCAATCGTTTTTTATGAAAGTGCTCTAAATGACAAACGAAAAACACTGATCTGAACCCTGATCAAAAATGAAAAAGAACACAGCTTTGGAACCTTAATGTTCTCTACCAAAACTACTTTGTAACTGGATTCATAACTTTTATCATAAGTACACTTTTAGGGAAAAAAATATCTAGCCCACTAAAGAGTTCTTCATTTTGTTTTATGTACATAGACATTCTACATCGAGCCGTACCAGTTTAGAGAACCTTAAATCATTCTTTGCAGTTCAGAACTTTCAGTTATAATATTCTCTTTTGCATCTACATTTTATAAGAGTAATCATCTTACTTAAAAATACAGTTAATTAATTGTGGATACATTTGCTTATTTTACTCAGTTAAACACAGTTATGCCAAATAACACAGCACAGGTGAAGCAGAAGCACATGTGGAACGCAGTGAATGTGTTGCAGCACATGGTCATAATTGTGTCTTAATTAATTGTGTCTTTCTATAATTCTATAATTTATTGTCAAATCAAAGTTACTAAGTAAAGTATAAAAGGAAAGTGAAATTATTATGTGCAGAGAACCAACAACAATTATGTAAAATTATATGTGTGTGTGTGTGTGTATGTTAAACACAATAGAAGATACTTAAAGAATAAGAATATAATATAGTAAAATAAAAAATAGAATATGTACAATATGCGATATTTGTTTTGTGCAAATATGACATTCTGGATGCAATGCAGTATGTGAACGGAGCAGTTATCAGCACTCAGTTAAAAGTGTAAGTACACACCCTGTAACAGTCCTAAATGTTGAGTGGTAATGCAAATGTTCTGTACTGGTGTGAGTGGTTATTACTGAACAACCGTATCGCCTGTGGGATAAAACTGTCCCAGAGTCTGTTTTTGTGTACTCTGATGCTGAAGGTAGTAGTGAAAAGAGACTGTGGCTCAGGTGGCTCGGCTTTTTATGATCTTCGAAGCCCTCTTTTGTGCATCTCTTGGTGTAGAAGTCTCGGACAGATGCCCTGGGCCATTCATACAACCCTCTGCAGAGCTCTGCGCTCGAAAGCAGTGCAGTTCCCAAACAAACAGGAGATGTTCCCGGTCAGGATGCTCTCAGTGGTACCATTGTAGAACTGTGGACTTCTTCAGTCATGTTTGTATTCGTTGATATTACATTCAGACCTGAGTGGTCCTAACAAAATGATCTCAGTGTACTTTAATGCTATAGTTTGACACATTGCATGTTTCCATTATAATAATTTCAGTATTTGGCTTGGAAGTAACTAACTGTATAATGTATTATAGAGTGAATTCACATATATTGGGACATCAGGTCTATTGAGACAGTCTTAGGTCTGCAGCATTTTTTCTGGCCTGATAAGTAAAAGTCAAAATGTATGTTATTAAGCCCTTGCATTGGACCTGTATGATAGAAGTGGCATAACTGAATTCATGTTCAGTTGACATTCTATAAGGGGATGTGGTCGGCATCAAAAAATGATGTATGCTTTGGCTATAAAATTGTCATATCTAATACACTATATGGCTAAAAGTATGTGGACTAAGCTTTTGACCATATAGTGCATATTCCACATATTTATGGTGCATATTGTGTATGTATAAGATGCAGTTAGACATTTAGTCCAGATCATGTACATATGTTTATAAGTTAATCATTTTCAAGATCATTTTCCTTAACAAATTACCAAACATTAAAAATGGTTTTCAGTTAGTTTTGACAAAATGGTAAGTCATGTTTCTTTCGAATATGATATAAACATATAGATAGTCAACACCTTGAGGATTTCTGAAATGTATCACGTTTTGTGGTAGTCCGTTTCATTAATGTCGAGAAAGCTTAGACAAACTGAAAATCCAAAAAGTGCCCAAAATGTGTGTTTGTTTTATGAAACCACTTGATCAGGAAAAGTGACAAGTATGATTACTTATCATATTCAACATTTACATAATTATGGGTATGTTTCATTACACATTTTTAATTTATTGATTTACTTTTTTTATATACTGTATAGATATAAATGTATTTATTTATTTATTTTTATTTCCTTCTTTCTTTCTTTTCTTTCTTTCTTCTTGAAAGCAATTGTAACATGGCAAAGCAATTTCCCCCTGGGATTAATAAAGTTCTTTGAATCTTGAATCTTGAATTTCAGGATCCAGCCAACAGGCGGCGCCAGAGCCCTGACTGAATGACGTCACGGTGTTACGTGTGTCTGCAGGTTCCGGTTGCGAGGTAACACTAGCTTTTAGCTAACACAGTACCGTGTTTCTATCACATTATTCTGATATCATTTGAGTATTATATGAAACCTTAAAGTAATTTGGGTTACGAAGTTAAACTAAAAAATTATATAAAGTAATACTTATTTGTTTGTGGTTAAAACTGTAAACCAATATAAACCAGTCTAGCGAGCTAAAACTGGCATTTGCGCTGCGCATGCGCACCATTTTGGCGCATGCGTACAGCGCATGGTCAGTGACTGCGTTGTATGGTGGTATGCGCCCGGCAGCTGATTTACTTTACTTTAAGTGTAGTTTTTTTGATAGCTGGTTTAGGTAGATAATTATTTTAGGTGAATTAACCTGGTTGGTTTTGTAACGTTTTAATCCGATATAGTTATTGGACAAGAAACCTAAACGTAAACTGACATCATCTCATTGATTAGCTTTGTAGAGATTTTCCCCAGACACATGCGGTTTTGTGAAATATAGTCTCTGCTCGTGGAGAACATGGGTCCAAAAAAGAAAAATGCCATTCCTGACAGGTAAGTTATCATGTCACCTACTGCACTTTTCAGTGGGGAACTGTTAAATTTTCTTGGTCGAAGTTAAACCAGTGTATGTCAACAGATGGACTGATTATAAGGCAGTGGGGAAACGGATCCCTGGCACGCGCTTCATCGCATTTAAAGTTCCTTTAAAACAGGTGAAAGATCTGCTGACACACACACACACACACCTGCAATCATCTCACGCTGGTTTGGTGCTGATCTCGTGATCCTCATGTCTCTCTTCCAGGCTTTGAGGAGGCATCTGAGTGAATCAGAAGTGTTTGGACCCTTAGAGCTCATGGATGTGTTGAAGAAGGAGGGTGAAGAACTTGGCCTCATCATTGATCTCACCTTCACCACGCGCTACTACCAACCCCAGGTGACTGACAACACGTCCACAACTGCATACCCTGAAGCTGATTGTTCCTGAGCTCATTCTTTGTATCATGATTATTGAATTTGGGATATTGGATAGTTGGCAATTGAATATAATCCCAGATTCCTTATGTACTATGTGCTGAGCGAGAAAGTGATTCTTCAAGGTCAGTGGGCAGTACTACTGTTTTTAGTTCTGCAACCTCTTTTGTCTATTTTGTTAGATATGTATGTCATACAGTGTCAGAAAACACAAGCCTGTGTGACGTTGACCAGCTCGACAAAGCAGTTCAGTGTGATCGGAGTGTGTTTAAACCGGAAGCTACAAGCTTCCATTAAGTTAATATGGAACATAAGTCATGTAGCCAAGTAACATTTACACACCTCTCCTTGGAATTAGAAATTTGATTCCTCAAGATAATGAGCGAATGAGTAAGACACAGCTTTCGTTTTTGATGAAAAGGTACTATTATATTATTACAATACAAAAAAGGATAACGCTGAACTTTCAGTGGTGTATCACCATGTTCACGTATTTACGCATCTTTAAAATTCCTGTAGCAGATGTCACCTATTAATACTGACCTCTATAAGGCTATAAAGTAATACAAGAGATGTAATTGTTTCAGATCTAAATATCACGGTCATATGACTCCTCTTTTGAATGTGTGTTTTTGTGTGTGTGCCCGTGTGACAGGATTTACCAGATACACTGCACTACCTGAAGATATTTACAGAAGGACATCAGGTGCCAAGTGACTCCACCATCCTGAGCTTTAAAAAGGCAGTGAGAAGATTTCTGCATGATAATCAGAACAATGGTACATCCACATAACAATAATAATAATAATAAATAATAATAAATAATAAATGGTTCATCAGTGGCTGGGATTTAAACATACAAACCACAGCGTTTCAGTCACTAGCACAGAACTACTCTTGAGAACATTGCGACTGGCGCTTCATTCACACAACCACATTTATGCTGATAATTCCCTCTTCACTTTGCTAACATCCTCCCTGTTTAAACTCCTCCTACTTTCACGGGAAGTGTTGTGTGAAAAGAAATGAGGAAAGACTCACACCAGACCGGGATACAGAAAGTCCAGGGTCCAGATTGGCTGCCGTGGCAATCCGTGTTGTTCAGTGGAGAAGAGCTATTGGAGACGCGTCTCTGTATCACTCATGATCCTCCACATTTATATAATATATACACACATACACATAATATACAGTACAATCCAGTTGTCATAAAAAATCTAATTTCGTCAATCATTCCACCAACCTGTAAATGGGGAAGACTGCAGTTCTACATGCGCCACACAGTGATCACAAAACTCTATGGAAATGGACTACACTATTACAGGGTTATAAATGATGTATGATGCGTGCTGATTAGCGGTGTTGTTGTGTTCACAGATAAGCTGATTGGTGTTCACTGCACCCACGGCCTAAACCGAACTGGATACCTCGTGTGCAGGTAGGTGTGTGTATTTATGTGTGTCATTATGCATGCAGATGTGGTTTATACCCCACAGTAGGCATGAGCCGATGATCAGTTGCAGTATATAAGAGATTAACTTCCAACAAAGTGTCTTGTCTTTTTTACAAGAGCAGAATCTCTTTTGCCATGTTTATATTTTGATACCGAAATGTTTCAGTGGTGTTCTCTCACTTCTAGCCTGGTCACTTCCCAATGTTGAAACACGTGGAGGTTTTGTATAACTTGCATATTCCTAAAGTTAATGATGTGAAAACGAACGTGCCAGTTCTCTGAATGACCAGAATCTACCCAGTAGCCACCGAACTGAGAGTGTGAAGGCAAACATGTGCTACTTCTTAGACATGCTGCAGCTGCTGCATCTTTTTCAAACTGCTGAAGGACAGCTGTCTCCTGGATGAATGTTAAGGAACTTGTGTCTTTTGCCGATGAGACCTCATACCTTTCACCAGACAGATGTGAAACAAAAAGTGACAGACAAAACTATACATTTGCAGATGAAAAGTAGTTTTATATGGAAACATAACATGAAAAGTTGAATGATATGAGAGCGTGGGATCCACACATGCTAACACAGTGCCATGTTCGTTTATTAGGAGCAGGTATGAGCTCAGGTGTGCGTTTCTTGTGTGTGTGTTTTTGATTGTAGATACCTGATCGATGTAGACGGTGTTGAACCTCATGACGCCATCGAGTGTAAGTAATTAATGTCTTTTAAGAATTTTATCAGCTAACTGTTAACAAATAAGCGAGTGCTATCTCCTGGTAGATCAGCAACCCACAAACCCCTAACAGTCCTTTCTAACCTCTTAAACACTAGCTAAACATTTTCATTAGGCATGTACTGTATAAGCATATTGTTTGCTTAGTTTATGCTATTTAGTCAGTGCTCGTGCTTCTTGGATAAGTTAATGCTAAATCGAAACAATTTTTAGC
The DNA here is from genome assembly GCA_022985145.1 of Pangasius djambal. Taxonomy (NCBI): domain Eukaryota; kingdom Metazoa; phylum Chordata; class Actinopteri; order Siluriformes; family Pangasiidae; genus Pangasius; species Pangasius djambal. The sequence continues at coordinate 17,786,464 of CM040991.1, forward strand.
TACATCTGTCCTTTGCCAAGTTAATCATACCTATGGCTCTTGAAGAAAAAGCTTCTGAGCGTTACTACAATGCACTTTGCTTTTTTTCTTACCGTGTTATCTATTTCTATTAATTCTGTAAGCTACCTGTGACAAAATATGGCTACGGTGCTTATAGATTTTGTTGTTATAGATAAATGTTTATTTTTTGGCAACATTTGCCTACTGTTACTATTTGTTAACTGTTATTATTAAAAACCTATTCTTGTCACACTCAATACACTTAAGGCATGGCGGTTAGTTAGGTGTTTGGAGGGCAGGTCCAAGTTTACCTAGATCTTTACCCCAATATTAAACAACCCTGACTTTCTGCCAGGGATGATGGATGCCGGCTTTAGGTTTTGGCATGAGAGGGGCGTAGTCAGGCTTAAATATTTATATATTGACAATAACCTAATGTCATTTCAGCAAGTTGTAGATCAATATGAACTCCCAAAATCAGAATTTTTCGGATTTTTACAAACTATAAGTTATGCCATGAAGAGCCCACTTCTGTGAGAGAATGATTTTCTAAACACGTGGGAAAGTGTCAGCTAGTCTCCTCTATCATACGTTATGCTGCACGACTGGTGTAGACACACAGGGTACCAGGAGAACTTGGGAAAAGGAAATGAAACTTGGAAAAAGGTTTGGAAATATGCCAAAACAATATCAGTATGTAATCATGCAAAAGCAGTACGGTTGAAGATAATGCACAGATTACATATATCCCCTAATCGTAGACACACTCCTAACTCCTCCGTCTTACCTTTATGTCTTAAATGTAAGACTACAAAATTAGCACTTTGACTCACTGTTTATGTTCATGTCATGTAATGCAGAGGTGCTGGATTAATATACTTCTTGAAATGCAAAAGCTCCAGAGTAAAGATTTAGAGTTAAATCCTTTGTC
>CM040991.1:17787494-17804003 GCA_022985145.1 Pangasius djambal
ATTAAACATAGCTGTGTGTGTAACTCAGCTTTTCTCCTCATCAGACCTTTCAACCAGAGATGGAGCAACGACCAGATGAGAGCCTGTCCACCTCCTCTATTTCCCAGACCCCCTCACAGGGCTCCTCCTCCTTTACTACCTACACCGCCTTTCAGGGGCCCACCTCCTCTCCTACCCACACCATCTCTTCTGGGTGCGTGGCCTGGTTATAGAGCGGGCCGTTACCCCGCTCCTCCTCCAAACCCCAACTTCATGCCACATTACACCTTTGGAGAAGCGCCTCGACACTCGCAGCGAAAAAAACAAAGAACTCCTCATAAACGCCCCACAAATTCTCCATACTCAAACTGACTGTAAACACTGCGTTCTCTTCAGCCTTAACAGGGGTCACATTAACAAAATTTTATTGATCTTTATCATTTTAACTTTAAGATGTATTTACCAGGTGGGAAACTACACAACTGTTCTATTAAACTTTTTAAAAACTCTGTATGAAGGAGAGCTCCAAATCATCTATTTCCAGTGCACTATTCTGTCTTCTGAGAGTAATGTGATCTGTACTTTGCTAGAACCTCCATGAAATGAGGTGTGGAATTATGCTGGTCTCAGCCTTAGCTACACAGCGAAAGGGATGAAGACACTAGAGGCCGCTGTGGTGGGTGTGGTTGTCCTCCTGATATTGCCCTTAAAAAGTACACTTAAGAACTCCACCCTGGTTACAGTAGTTTGCATAATGTAGGTAAAGTGTACCTACTGCAGGGAGAGCCTTTTCATGCAATTCCACCTTACTAAATCCTTTTTAATCCAATACTGGCAGCTCCATAAAATAACGTATTAAATATATCTAGCTGGTTAATGTTAAACTGAGATACGGATATTGGAGTAGTTCAACGTAACAAGCTAGCTAGCAGTTTCGCTATTTATGGTTAAGTACTCCAGTAACAATCTATCAGCTAGCAAAATTTAATCTGATAATGGTTGAGTAGTTGTAGCTAGTCTTTGTTAATGTGTCTTTAAATAAGCTAGCTAGTTCGCTTAGTGGCAAGTTAACAGCTAAAAAATGTGTGTGGGTGATTTAAAAGAGAGAAAAGACCAAGCTAGCTAGCTCTTTATGCTTAACTACTCGAATAACCATCTTTCAGTGTACCACCAACCAGCTAGCTATGTTTAGCTATGTTTAGTTAATTGGTTATAGCTAGCTTGTCATCAGTCGCATTAAATAAACTAGCTAGTGTTACAATTTGCTATGATTAAAGTTTGTTATATTCACATAACTAGATAGCTAGTTTATTTAATGGCAGGTTAAAAAATCTACCTAGTTTTAGTGACTAGACACAAATTTTACTGATCAAAAAATATATGTGGGTGATTTAAAGGATGGAAAACTAACAGAAATATTCAAATTTGGAGAGAGAACTTGGAGAGAGGGTGGCCATTTTGGGTCATAAACTGGGTGGTTGTTAATGAGGTGGCTGTTATTTACACAAAGCACAAAATGTTAGCAGTTTCGTTTCAAAATGTTTCTGCACTACAAACATGCGGGTGCTAAACAGTCAAGTCTAATGTGTATAGTGTGCAATCTGAGACACAGCTCCTGTCTTAGACAAGAAAAATAGATTTAAGATGAGTTGCCTTCTGATACTGCCTTTATCTTTGTCATGTGACTGGTCATGTGACACAGTAAATTAACTATTGCTTTTTTCAACTGTTGCTAAACTTTTATCTGAAGGTCGTCATCAGATGTGCATTTTACTTAGCTTATTTTTCTATTTTGTGTTTACATGAAGTCAGCTATTGTGGTGAATGTATTTATAACTGTAGACATTTGTGTATCTGTCACAGGATGGGATATGGTTATATGATTATGATTAAAAAGCTTGAAGCTTTTTGCCCATCTGTTCAGATCTTTATTGGCCATTAGCACTCAGAATATGCGTGTGTGTGCGTGAATGAGAGAGAGAGAGAGAGAGAGAGAAATACGATACAATTACAACTAAATAAAGAACATGTAGCTGTTCAGCTCTGATGTTCTGTTATATTCTCTTTCTTGACTGTATTCCACTAGGTCAAATATTTACTATTGTCATGTATGAAGAGCTCCACAGTTTGTAATACTTGCAGGAATTTTTGCTTACAGGATCCACATCTGTTCAAATATTAAAACACACACAAGATAAATACACAAGATAGATTGTGGACACCTGATCATCACACCCATGTATGTTCAACAAGTATGTGCTTGTTGAACATCCCATTCCAGATTTAGTCGCCCTTTGCTGTTATAGTAACCTCCACTCTTCTGGAAAGGCTTTCCACTAGATTTTGGAGCGTGGCTGTGGGGATTTGTGCTCATTCAGCTGCAAGACCATTACTGAGATCAGGCACTGATGCCGGGTGAGGAGATCTGGGGTGCAGTCAGTGCTCCAGTTCATCTCAAAGGTGTTCAGTGGTGTTGTACAGGACACTCAAGTTCTTCCACGCCAACCTTAGCAAACCATGTCTCCATGGAGTTGTTGTGCACAGGGGAATTGTCATGCTGGAACAGGTTTGAGCCTCTTAGTTCCAGTGAAGGGAAATTGTAAAGCTACAGCATACAAAGACAATATATACAATTGTGTGTTTCCAACTTTGTGGCAACAGTTTGAGGAAGCACCACATATGGGTGTAATGGTCAGGTGTCCTTATACCTTTGGGCATATAGGGTGCATACAACAACCGTAAATAACATGGCAGAACATAACAGACTTAATAAATAGTATAATGTACAATATATTATTTGTACACATATTACTGTCTACAGCAGAACATTTTACACGAGAGAGTGTATTCTTGGTTGCGACTGCTGCTGAGCATTCCTCCAAAAGCTGCTAAACATATTTTTACATATAACATCGATATGTCTAATAGATTCTATTTTATTTTATTTTTCTATTTTATTTCATTATATTCTGCTTTATTATGTATCACTGTTGCACTGTGGGAAGAGGCACTAAGGAAAACATTTCACTACATTAATACATCACATGTAATATGTATGTGACTAATAAAGAACCTTGAACCTTGAACCTTGAACCACTGTTGTGATGTGACGTATTTCCAGTAGAGGGCAGTATAACCTGGGAACACCGGAAGTACTCAGGAAAAGTGAAGACGAACCGGAAGTTATATCGTTTTGCGTAACAGTAGTGTTTACTCTCGTTTGAGGGCTGTATTTCATTGTTTATTCTTTTGTAGTTTGCGTTCAGGTTAAAATAAGATTCGTTAAAATATAGTTTGTATAACATATAAGTAGTTAAACACTTTCGTTGTAATTGGAATTTATTCCGAATGAAAACTTAGCTAATGCTTGCTAACCAGAGAGCTGCGTTATCAGGAGTCACTGGTTAGCTACACGACTAGCTTTAGGATTCATAATAGGGTTTTATATTTATATATAAAAGTAGCTTGAAGGTTTAGCTATTCGTGTAAGTTGTGTTTGGTGGTGTGAGGATGGAGGAGACTGCGGTGTGTGTGAAGCCAGACAACGCCGTGGCTGTGAGGAAACCACAGCAGGAGCCTGGAAACCCGAAGAAGAACATCTTGGATGAGGATGAATATATCGAGGTGATTTTACAATCCACACTTTGTGTTCAAGTCTTCCTGTTTAGCAAACATCACCTGATATTTTTCAATTAAAAAAAAGCTCGCGATTCATGAATAAGTAATGTGTAAAACACAGGAGAAGGCAAAGCCATCATTACTGAATTAACTTTACATTACATTAACTTTACCGGGCGACATAGAAAAGCAGTTCAAATCTTTTTTTCAAGTATTATGATCATCTTGTATACTATGATAAAATGTTGTAGCATTGGTACATATCTAATGATCATTTTGCTTTAGTGTCTAGAAGGTTGTGAGTTCAAATCTCAGCAATGCAATTCAATTCAGTTTTATTTGTATAGTGAGTTTAACAGTGGACATTGTCATAAAGGAGCTTTATCGAAATGAATACAGTCAGGATATAAATTTTAAATGTGTTAATTTATCCCTAATGAGCAAGCCAGAGGTGACGGTGGTGAGGAAAAACCCCCTGAGATGACATGAGGAAGAAACCTTGAAAGGAACCAGAGTCAAAAGGGAACAAGTGCAGTTGTGTAACCAGGAAATTCATTACAGTTTTCACATGAAGTCTGTTTTGTTGAACTTATCCACTATTCACTGATGGAGATGTGAGTGCAGAACTGTTTGTGGGAATTGCAGTCCTAAAGCTACCATAGTATTTGTAGTCTGAAGCCATCGTAGCAAAACAGTTCATATGAATTGCAGTCCAAAGCCATCTTCATGGTTTTTAAGTGGTACCACCGTCAGTAATCGCATGTATCTTTATGCTGTCCGTGTGGGGCCATCCTCAGCAGCAGCGAGTGATTTCCAATTGATGAGAACCAGGAGTAGGGCATCAGGATGGATCAGGCAGGTCCGGAGAGCAGAAGGGAAGGGGTCCACTGAGGCACTATTGGAGCCCTGAACAAGAAATTATTTCTATTAGTATTATTCTAGACATAGATTGATATTCATTCATTCATTTTCAGTAACAGCTGATTCCTAGTCAGGGCCGTGGTGGATCCCAGGATCACTTCACTCTGGATGCTACTCCAATCCATCGCAGATATATTCTTGTAAAGTGTGAAAGCCCTAATGGACATTAAACCCCACACAGACATTAACCCAAGTTTAGGATTGTACCGGGGACCCTGGAGCTGTGAGGTCAACAGGCCTTATTGTCATTTCAACCATATACAGTTAGTACACAGTATATTGATATATTGTATAATTGATCATGAACACATTTACTATCTCATGTGTTGATAATAATCAATACTTCCAGGTTTCAGTATCAGCAGCGTCTGAATCCCTGACGGTGTGTGTGTGTGTCTGTGTGTGTTTATGTATATACGGCAAGGAGCAGGATTCACACCAGTCTAATGTTTATGGAGAAACAGTGGAAACTCGCCACTGTTTATTTATAGAAAGCACAGGTTTCTGAGAAATTTATTTCTTATTTTCATTAACATTTTACTACCCAAACCCAGGCTTATTCAGGAAATCTTTACCAGCAGTGTTTAAGTTTTGTGTCATTCCAACATGCTGCCTTCAAATTATATTTTCCCGGGATTCACACATTCAGATCGGCCATGAAAGTCATGTGACCTGAAGTCACATGGGTGGAATCTAGATGTCAAATCCTCGAGCTTGTTAATGATAAATCAGAGTGTACCATTTATCTAACAAATCTTTTCAGCCTCAGCACAAATATCCAGCTGCTCCTTCATTTCTGAATCACTCCAATTTTCAGACATTTCTTCTGTTTTTTGTTTTCCTTTTGTCGCTCCTATGCGTCGCATTTTCAGTTAACACTGACAAATTAACAAGGCTGAACACAGCCGTCTCAAAAAGTGTCAGTGTATCTTATGTTAGATAATCATCAAGATTGCTTTGTCTTTGCTGTATGCTAATGATTTGGCTTCTGTCCATGCCTTTTGCTATTTTAGATAACTGTATTAACTGTGTGATCATCATGTGCAGAGCCTGGAGAAGATCATTCAGAGGGACTTCTTCCCGGATGTCAGTAAGCTGCGAGCACAGAAAGATTACCTGGAGGCTGAGGAGAACGGAGACCTGCAGAGAATGAGGGAGATTGCCATCAAATACGGCTCAGCCATGGCCAAATACACCCCACGCACTTACGTCCCCTGTGAGTTACGTCAGAGTGGTACTGAATCATGAAGTTTAAAAGCCAATTACGTCATTTATTATTCAGAATATTTTAAAAGAAAACAAAAGAAATTTTTGGTTAGCATGGCTCACTTATCGTAAGGTCCGTGTTGTAGCAATAGCAGCTATTTTAAAAACCAAAATAAATATTATATGTTGATTGACTTTCAGAGCTTGTAACAGTCTGTGTGTTTTCAGATGTGACACCGTCGTCATTTGAGACTCCTGATAGCCACGCCGCTTCTCCATCCGCTTCACACAGTAAATCCAGGACAGGCAGAGACACTGAGCTTGGTATGACATCACACACCACAGAATTGCTTTAAGCTACATGTCTGCTTGTAACTTCTCCATGCTGCATGCTTCTTTGCTGCATCTAACAAAACGGTAAACTTGGTCAAATCAATTGCCTTCTCTGTCACCAGGCAACAGACATAAACTGAACGCTACAAAGGTATATGGTTCATCTTAAAGGCCTGTAATGCACTACTGTATAAAGGATGTAAAAGCCATTATTTCAAGCCACATATCATCTACTATACAGTATATGTGGTTTGAAATGATCTGCATGCAAAGGACATAAGACAGTCAGAATTTTCCAGACATTAGTGTATTTTTAAATTAGTGTGCCATGTTTGGGTGGTGAAGGGTGAAGGATGGTGTCCCACATCTCTGCTCTGTTCCTCAGGAGGTAAAGACGGCGGAAAAGAGGAGAAGGAGTTGCCATGTCTGGACCGTTTCCTTTCAAAGAACACGAGTGAGGATAACGCATCATTCGAGCAGATTATGGATTTGGCCCAGGATAAGGAGAAGCTGAAGAATGCCTGGCTTTATGAGGCTGAGGACGAGTTCAAACAGGTCCTCAAGCACTGCCTTAATTTACTTACTGTGTGTATTTGTGTGTCTGTGCATGTGTTATCTGGATGGATAGTGCTTTATAAATAAAGTTGTTGTTGCGTGTTGCAGCGGCGAGAAGAAAATCTGGCTCTGCCGTCATCAGAGATTCAGGCTCTGGAGTGTGTGAAAGCCGGAGTAGAGACGTGGGAGTACACGGCCAGAAACGCCCTCATGTACTACCCTGAAGGCAAGAAGTGCACGCAACACACACACTGATATATCCTTCATTTAACTCACACATATTTAGTATTCAGTATTTCTGCCCACTCTCTCACTTAGTATACAAAGTGCCCTGAAGCCTCAGTTGAGAATCTTGTCATCATTACACAGTGCAGATTTGGTAAAATCTGAATCGTGTGTGTGTTTACAATGTGTTCAATGTGTGTGTCGATTCCCGAACAGGCGTGAAAGATGACACAGTGTTTAAGAAGCCGAGAGAAGTTGTGTACAAAAACACACGCTTTGACGTGGACCCGTTCTGCAAAGCCCTCAATAAATCACAGATCCAACAGGCTGCTGCTCTCAATGCACAGGTAGCTCCACCCATCTATCAATAAACCCTGCCCACTCTTACACTCTCAGTAACTCCACCCACCCTCATACACACACCACACTCCTGTCACACATTTACACTCACACTTGCCAGTACACCCACCTACCGTTCACGTACTGTTAACTGTAACTCCGCCCACTCACACACACCCACACTCAACGGTAAACTCCTTGACTCTATAGCTGATTTGCGTGTATGTGCCATGTTCAGTTTAAATTAGGGAAGGTCGGACCAGATGGGAAAGAGCTGCTGCCACACGAGTCTCCTAAAGTCAACGGCTACGGCTTCGAGGGAGCGCCATCGCCTGCACCAGGTAACTAACACACTCATCTGCATCAGGTAACTAATGCTGTTATGTGAAATGTTGATGTTGTATTGTGTTTTGCATGGTGTGGCAGGAGTGTGTGAGTCTCCCTTGATGACTTGGGGAGAGATTGAGGACACGCCCTTCAGACTGGACGGTTCAGACACTCCGCTCATAGAGAGGAGCCATGGCCCAGCATTTAAGGTGCTCAGACAACACGTACATGCAGTATCCTAGATCACACACTACTGCAGTAATAATACTGATTGTCTTAATGAAACAAATAATATGGTGGTGTAAGTGTTTTTTGGTTTACTGCATCATTATTTACATTATGTGTGTTATGTTGATTTGCAGCTGTAAGTGCACTGAGCAACACTGTGTTTAAATGTTGACATACTTACTCTGTGTGTTGTGGTGTGTGTTTAGATTCCTGAGCCAGGACGCAGAGAGAGGCTCGGGCTGAAAATGGCCAACGAAGTGGCAGCCAAAAACAGAGCAAAGAAGCAGGAAGCTCTTCGTAAAGTCACAGAAAATCTCGCCAGGTATGACATGTACACACATTTCCTCATTATCAACCTGACCGAGGAATTACAATTCCACGATAAAATGGTATTTCCACAGGGTTCTAACACTTGAGCGGGAGAACTCTCAGAATGCTCCTCCATGTGTGTTTACACTTGTGTGTTTTACAGTTTGACTCCAAAAGGTTTGAGTCCGGCCGCTCTGTCTCCAGCTCTGCAGCGCCTCGTCAACCGGTCATCCAGCAAGTACACCGATAAAGCCCTACGCGACAGCTATACCCCTTCGCCCTCTCACAGAGCATCAGGCTCCAAAACTCCTCTCACACCCTCACGCTCCTTACACACCCCCACGCCAGGCAAAACCCGCACACCCGCCTCGCATGACCCCGCCTCCATCACAGACAATCTGCTACAGCTACCAAAGAGGAGAAAGGCATCCGACTTCTTCTGAGGACACCACTAAATGCATAAAGGGCATCAAACACACAAAAACTGTCTCCTGCTTTGGTTTTCTTGTCTTTATTTGCTAACTGAGAGACTCATAGCCTTTAAAACTTGCTGACTTCTTCCTCAGTTAAAGGCGTAATGATGATTAAAGTCATTTTTGTACAGTGTATCAAAATGGCCATTCTTTTATTCTTGATGTTTTTAAACTGTGGTTAACTAGGGGTGTAAATATTTTTGGAACAAGAGAATGAGTTAGAATAACTTTCATGTAGGGTCTGCACTCTTTTATGGCCAATATAAAATTCTCCCTGGCTCTTTTCAAACATAAACAGATTATTTATTGACTGTATACCACTTCTGTGTATTAATGTGGTGGTGTTTTTTTAATAATAAGAATATATGAAAAACTTCAAAATGAATTGATTTATATTGAAAAATGGTTCATTTTAGTGATTGATGCTGTAATTCAATGTTACTCGATTTGAAATGTTTTGAAATTAGACATCATGATGCACTAAATTGTTCCTAATTAATCAACATGCCTTGATTCATAGGGAGGCAAAATCTGAGATTTGTTTATCTGCTAAATAGTTTTGTAAAGACTGAAATAGTATCAGAATGAGATTTGTGAATGAGAGTGAATCAGAATGAGAGTTATATCACAGGCGATTGCAATTGAAATGTCTCGATCCAAAATTTAAATTATTTCAGTTAAATTGTAGTGTAATATGAGCTTAATTATGGGGAAATGTGGCATTTATTGAATCATATCCTAAAGTATCAAATTGACTCAAGATGATTCTACTCAAAAGGAATGAAATTTGAGACTCCACATACCTAGTAAGGCTAGAGATTCACACTCCTATAGTTAATGCTTTTTGAGAGAAGTTGTAAGGCAAAGATGCAGCCAAAGTGCCATGCCTCTTTTTAATAAGTATCTGGTGCTACAGCAAGTGCTTGTTGGATGAGCTTGACACCACTGGCTGTACAGCTTCAGATAAATTGTTGGCTTCAAATGTCGGGTTGTCATCTGATGGAGCTTTCTTGGCCTTCTTGTTGTGTTTAGCATCCTCTGCACAGGCTTGTGATGTAGACGGGCCACTCCACTTTCTCTGGGTACCTTTAGCTTGTTTGGACTCGTCCTGCAGCCACAGGTGTTGGAGGATGTGGTTGATGTCAATCCTCCGGACTGGGTCAGGGTCCAGCATGCAGGTGATCAGGTCGTATGCGTCCTTGCAATTGTCCTGGACAGGTTTAGGGAAGTTGATGGCGTGCTTCTTCTGGTTCTCCAGCATCTTCGTAATGCTGGAATCATCGTAGGGCATGGTGCCAGTCAGCATGATGAACAGCACCACACCCATGCTCCACACGTCATTCACTTTAGGGTTATAAGAGATTCGCTGCAGTAATTCTGGTGATGCATATGCTGAAGACCCACAGAAGGTGTCACTCAGCACCACCTGGCCATCTATGTACTCCAGCCTCTTGCTGAAGCCAAAGTCTGCAACCTTCAAGTTGAAGTCATTATCCAGCAACAGGTTCTCACACTTCAGGTCACGGTGAACAATGTTTTGGTCATGGAGGAACTTGACGGCAAGTGATAGCTGGCGGAACAGCTTTCTAGCGAGGTCCACGGAGAGTTTGCCTCTGGTCTTAATGAGCTCAAGCAGGTCACCCTGCGTGCCCAGTTCCATCACTATGAAATGCTTTTTTTCATCTATACAGAAGATCTTGAAGGTCTTTACTATGTGTGGGTGGTTGAGCGAGAAGAAGATCTCCAGCTCACGTGGCAGGAACTTCTGCAGGAATTCAGCAGGTGCTTTGGTCTTGTCGATGATCTTGATGGCAACTTTTTTCTTCAGTTCTTTAGAGTAAGCAGACTTGACCTTACCATAAGACCCTTTACCCAGAGTGCGGTCCAGTATGTAGCCATGCTGCTCCAATAGCTTTGCGTCATCCTCCATTACTTTTATATAGCACAGGCTATCAATTGCGCCAGTATTTTAATTATCTTTGAAAGCCTAATGAGTGCCTCTTTATTAATTATTCGCAGGCACCTGTTCAGTGGGCTGTTCTTATGACGTGATTCTTGATGCATCACAATTAATGACGTAGACCGACAGCGCGTGAAACGGGATTATATGTCATGAATCTACAAAAATAATTAAATAGCCCATAATACTGAAGTGGGAGAAATTCAATATAGTCTGCAAAATTATTTACAAATAAAACACGTAAAAGTTGTGATTCCTGAAGTATTCACTCGTGTTACTGTGAAGCAATGAAATTAGCTCTGCTGGAAAGAGACATGGGTTACAGTATCAATTTTTCAGCTTGCTAATGAAATGAAGTTTATTGCTCTATTCTGCCCTCTAGTGGAACAACAGAGATTAACCCTCTTTTTTTCCCCCTCAATCTTTTATTTCATTTAAGACCCACAATATGAATTTAGTTTAGAACAGGGTTTCTAATACCATTTGTTGGGCCTGAATAGAACCTTTATTGGGCCGTTTCCAGATGTTTGACACCGCTGGTGTAAATGGTTCAGGTTGTATGACCAATCACACCACCCATATTAAAATATCCTTATGACAACCTCACTCACAGTTTCAGTACCAGCTTTATCCTTGTCAGGAGGATCCAGTCTATCCTGGGAACACTAGGCGAAAATACACGCTTGATGTGACACTAGTCCATGACATGTTTTTGGAAAGTGGGAGGAAACTGGAGAACCTATCATTTAATATACATTTCAATAATTGCTTTTCGATCACTACTAATTTTGATCTCATTTGTGACTGGATGGGACACATCACTGGGCACAATGTGTTAAAAAGCATACATAATGTAAATAATCTTTATTAATACTGCAAGTCACGATGTTAATTGCCAAAAAGGGTTAACATGAGGTTCACACTTAAATATTACCATTATTAATGGCTTTTCATATATGACTTAATAGGCTGTTCATGTTCATTATTTACTTATAAATCATAGTTTGCTTCATAATGTCATTATATACTAAGGATTAATTAATCATTACAAAGCATTAGGAAAGAATTAATATATACTTATTTTGGGACGTTATAGTGAAGTGTAACCTTTTTTTTTAAACCACAATGAAGTAATAAACCAAACAGAGTGTTTATTTTAAAAAATAAATTACATGGATAAATGCAAGAGTAAATAGAATGGTCAGACAGATGATGTGCACAGAGTAAGTTTATAAAAATGGATAAATTTACCCCCATTGTAAGCTATTTTATCTTTGGGTTTTCAACTAATTAAAGTGATTTAATATCATAGGTCATTATAATTTAATAATCATGGTTGATTTAACTAAAATATAGTCTAGTAGTTTAATTTGACTATATATATAGTCTAATTCACTGCTTTTTGAATGCAGTCACATGTGCATTTCATGCAAAGGTTGTTTTTTTTTAAACTTAAGATTCTGTTATTGTGCAATGTAATATGTAACATGCACATTGACAATCTTCCTATTCAGTGCAGAGCATTATATTGTTTTGTTACCTGGTAAAAAAAACAAGGTCATTTTTATTACATAATCTGTTTACATATTTATTTTGGGCATTCAGCTCACATTATACAACATGGTATCCACTACACTCTGTACATCAGTATACATGGCCTGTTTTCCATAAACACCAAAAACATGGACAGTCTGTTTTTAATTATTAAAAAATTCAGTGTCAGTTAATAAGCTTTCATTTTTATTTTGAGTCCTGAACTAAATATAAGTTGGCTGTATAATGCTGTCAAGAGGGTGGGAAAAAACCCCACAGGTGGGGCCACAGGCATGTGGTGAATGTTGAGCACCTGTTCACTGCTGCCTCAAATACATAATAACCTAAATACAGAAGGTTAGGGTTAATAGCCCCTTAGCTATATTATAGCTTTAATAGTTAGTATTAGGGTTAAGGGTTCCATAAGACAATTAGTTATTACTAATATTTTAAAGCTTTCTGCTTAGTTTGATAGTCTTGGGCTTTTGGGTTAACATCCTCTTATGATGGTTTTTAGCTTAAGCTACTTGACATTTTATCACACTTGGGTTAATAGTTGATAATAATGATAAGTAGTGAGGATTATTAGCATAAATTTTTATTGTATTTGGGTTAATAGCTCTTATAATGGGTCATTAGCTCCCAATTAAATGAATTTTATTAGTATTGGGTATTATTATTATTGTTGTTATTATTATTATTAAATTAACCCTAAACCTTAAATAGAGTCCGTTCATTTAAACCTCCGACAGAGAGCTCTACGCTGATTGGCTGTGCTGCACAGCCGAACCCTATAAGATGATTGGTTGTGAGGTAGGAGCGAGCTCTGCTTCTTGTTTCTGATTGGCTGAGTTCCTGGTAGGGATTGTTTTGATGGAGCTCTGCCTTGTCTGTGAAGAGAGAACGCGGCCATTTTGTTATAGTTTGGCTGTAAATTTGATAATAAGGCGAAGAACAACAAACTCCAACATTATGTGATGTTACGTGATCTTCATTTTAAATAATACTCGTGATTAGAGTAGGAGTCGGAGCCGTGTGTGTGTGTGTGTGTGTTTGTTATGGAGGAGCGAGCAGAGTCGGACTGGGAGTAGATCCGCAGACAGCGTTCCGGTGCTGACAGAGGTCGCTTTCTCCGGGACATTTTCTCCACGGAGTCGCTGTTATGAATGGAGGATAAATAACAATACTAATTATAATAAATGGTGGCGACATCTGACCGCAGTTCTTCCCGCCTCCTCCTCGCGCTTCTCTCCGTCCTGACGCTCACGGATCCGCCGCTCACCGGTAAACACAGCGCGCTGTGGACTAGCACTGACGGCTGGGGACGCAGGCTAGCTTTCACACAGGCTTTATTTACTGTATTTACATTACGTGTAGCCTTCCCCAACCAGTGCTAACTAGCCAGTATTAACACCGCACGTATTGTAAATCTAATTCACTAGCAGTGTAATGTGTGTAATATTACAAACCTAATGTAGCAAGCGGGCTAATTGCTAAAGCGGCCTGCTACATTACCTTACCGTGTGGTGTATTAGCGTGTTTTAATGATATCTTCTACATACTCTACATCACATTTGTAATCAGTGCGAGCATTGCGATATTATTAACAAGCTAGGTATTTCATATATTGGGAGTTTTTTTGTATGAATTACGGACACACAGGTGTTACAGATCAGAGAGCTGTCAATAGTGCTGAACTGAGCGGTATGAACGATAACCGGTATGATACAAGCCGATATCAAGGTATCGGTTTTGCCTACAACGTTGTTTTTGATTTTTAGCCCGCACAGGAAGTGTCAAAAAAACCCTGGAAATCTAGATTTAGTCTTATTTAGATTTTGTCCCTGATAAACCCTGAACAGAGTTTTTTTTTTTCCACTTTTTATTTCAGAGTGCTTTTATTTGCAGTGTGTATACCGTACTGCTTTTGGATACTCGATTCTGATTGGCCAGATGATGTTGATTAATTTCCTTGAACAGCACCTCAGACAGTTGTGCTGGCTGCAAGACAAACCCCAGGTTTATATTAACATGTTTGTTATTAGATGTATCATTTCTATAGTAACAACACGTTCACAGCGACACTCCTCATAATCTATAGCTAATAAACAGATAAAAATATGTTGATTAAAGAACAAACTTGTAATTGTTCTACGATATGGTGAAACTTTTTGAAAAGTAAGGAGACGTATGTTTAACACTCATGGAAGCAGTCTCGAGTTTCAGCGCATTGTGGCGGTCTGTACGTTTTTGACAAAAAATCTTCATGCTGTCTCAGTAATGGGACATTATTAATTTCAATTTTTAATTTTTGAAATTATTAATTTCAAGAAAGAGCTAGAAAAAAGAGACTGCTGAGGGAACGACTGTAGCTGCTATAACATGGATCATAACAGGAACTTGTTTTGATGATGGTCTACAAGAACATGACATGTTATTCTTTAATAAATTAACCATTGCAATCACTGGCAACCCGCTGTGGTATCAGAGGAATAAAACACTGCAGGATATGCTGTTATATGAAATTAATCCCAGCGTTTTGGACAGTATCACACCACCCAGTCATTGATTAATTTCCTGTAACAGCACATCCTATCATGTTTCATTTCGTACTCAATTGTTGTGATGTCATTATTCATTATTCATTATTCAATATTACCAGTGTGGGACACGGGACAGCTGAATGAAGTTTGAGCAGGAACACAGATTAGGTGTGGGTGATACTGATTTTTCCTTGACCACAATCTTCCAGAAACATCCTAACTGTGAAATTCAAGCTAAATCATGACAATTGCAGATCTGATTTAGAGCAATTCAGATAGGTAAAGCTAACTACAGAAGCAGCAGAGCTGTATGCATCATTACTTTAGGATAACAACAAAAGTGTCTTAACTTCCATATTAAGGTTAATTCTGCTGAAGATAGTCTTATTCCTGCCTTATGAGCAACTGTGATAGGTAGCACATTAGCTTGCATAATAAAATATAGATGGGGTTAAAATGATTACCCACTTTATATACACAATAAATAAATATACACAAACTCTTTTACAGAGATATGGCAGACAGTGTTATAGATCTTTATTGATCCTGAAAGGAGGAGAGACCATCAGACCTTTGACCCTAATATGGAGAGACAGGAAAACCGATGTCTGGACAGGCTTTATTTATCCTTTAAGGAACAGACAGGGCATACATTAGTGTTATGTTGATTATCTGTGAATATCACATGCATGTGAGGTAGGTGATAAATAGTTCAGAGTGGCTAGAGGAAGTGGAAAAGAGTATATTGAAAACATAGGGTGAGAGACAGAGGGGAACTGAGTCATCTGCTCTGACCTCTAATCTGTGTGTGTGTATGTGTGCGTCTGTGTCTCTCTCTCTCTGCAGGGCCGCGGTTAGCACTGGCCACACCACTGTCAGGTGAGACCTGCTGCATTTACCAGTTACTAGTAGCACTTTATGTACACTTTTTTGGAACATAGCCGGTCGGACCCTCAGATTGAGCAAGGTGTTACACCCTTTAAAATCTTTAAACACCAGTTAAAGGAGTTTAGTTGTTATTGTCAGTCAAACACGGGCATTGTAGTGATGATGAAACACATGATAGGAGCTGTCTGGAGTGTGTCAGTGTTCAGGTTCAGGTTCAGGATGTGGTCAGCCAATCAGGTAGAGGATCACAGGTTTATGTAATTTTGAAAAACTGATGTAATTGATACTAAAGCCATAAATTCTTATTGGTAAGACGTCTCTGATCCTGCCTGCACTAATTCAGATTCATTTCAAAATGCACATTTTTTTTGTTATTCTGGTCTCCATTCAAAACTTTAAAAAAAAAAAAAAAAAAAAAAAAAGCTTTTCCCGATATGCCGAGGAGTCTGCACCAGCCAAGCACAAAACATTACAAGTGTCTACACTTAATTGCACAGACTCTCCTAGTGTCTGACCGGCTGTGTTCTAATTCTAGCATCAGGCTTTTGTCGCATGTCATTACTAGCATGATTGTAATAAAGAAATTGGGAACATAAGATTTTACTGTGTGTGTGTATTTATGTTCATTTTCAGAGCCGCGTTGCGCTGAGGACCAGTTCGCATGTCTCAGTGGGAGGATGCAGTGTATCCCCCTGGACTGGAGGTGTGATGGCTGGACCGCCTGTGAGGACAAGAGTGACGAGATAGACTGTCCTCGTATGTCCGCACACACATACAAAATGTCTTTTTATAAGTATTACATTAGCGTCCTGTCTAGAAAAGTCACGATCATCAGTTATGTCACAATATTCAATATTGTTATCGTGGATACTTCAAAATCATGTACTCTACTCCCTACCCTAAATACATAGTGTACCTGTGTATTTGGTATGTTTATGTACCTGGGATAAAAAGGTTTGCAGTTTATTGTGCTGTCTGTTTAACACAAGCTTGAGTGTCGTCATGATGCTGGACAAAGCTGTAATTCGCACATGCGACAAAACGATGCACCCCCTTTCTGTCTCATTCTAAC